>ML685851.1:8952497-9021496 GCA_007922175.1 Pelusios castaneus
TTTCTTTCTTTCTTTCTTTCTTTCTTTCTTTCTTTCTTTCTTTCTTTCTTTCTTTCTTTCTTCTCAGTTTTGCTTCTGAAGGCAAACAGAATGGGAGCAATCTTCAGGCTGAGGGAGCGGGAGAAATGAGTAATACCCCCCCTCCTAATGTGGGGCTCGGGTACTTGGAAGGATGTACAAACTGCCAATGCTAGTAACGAGTTTATGTTCTAAGCATGAATGAGGAGAGAGACGAGGAACGAATATATGATGTTAGTGGATGTAAAATGCTTTCCCATCAGCATCTTATAGAGCATGTGTGGTCATGTATCCTTGTTGACCTACATATGAAGTTAGAAACAATAGGATTAGGGTGTCCAGAAAGCAAGTGCAAAAAATTGGGACACTTTTTTTTTTCAGGGGTGGGGTGAGCGGGAAGGTTGCAGTTGCATATATAAGATAAAGCCCCTAATATAGAAACATCTGGTCACCCTATAAAGGACCCTCTAATTCTTGTTTTGGGAAACACAATAGATTCTCCCTCTCTCTGGCCTTTCTTTCTAAGAAAATAATCATCAGATTGTTGGAAGATGACCTTCTGACCTGGTGTTTTTTGCTTAAGAAACTCTTCTCACATTTACTTTTTGGTTACTTATTAAGTCCAAAGTGTGAGGAATTTTATTAGGAGCTAAATGTGCTGGCTAGCTGTAGATTTTAGCATGTTACCAGATATACAAAGTTTGGATAGTTTGCTTAGATAGACATATTTACATACACTGGAATAAAGGCTACATTTCTATAAGAGCAACCTTTTATTTCAGTTGTGAAAGTTACACTTAAAGCTGACCAGTGCTGAAAAACTTTAGTAGCCTCTAATATCTATATCTACACAATGTTTTGTTTTGTTTAAAGTGGGCTTAATTCTGATTTCATGTCCTTGGGCATAAATATGGAGTAATTTTAATGGAACCAGGAGTTACACCAAAGAAAGTGTAAAAGATCAGGGAGAGGAAGATTACGTCCAGCAGGTTCCAATTTAAAATGGTTCATAAAAGATAATATATTTTGTTTTATAACTGGGAAATGGCAGGGGAGGAAGGACGTTAACCTGAAATTAACCTACATGTTACCCACAAAAGTGTAACTATAATTTAAGTTTTTAAATACAACCTGTAGATTCTATTTTGAGGCTGAAATCCTAGATGGTGCAATTCATGGGTATTGCTGTGTACAGTCTAACAGTGTAACTCCCACAACCCTCAAAGTGAGGTCTACCGTAGACTGAAGAGGTTTATTTTTGTATAATGTTACCCAGAAGAAAGTATCACAGAATATTCAGAGCTACAGGAAGAGACTATGTCGGGGATATTATACAGTTTCCTTGTAGGACCTGATCTGCTCCAATGAAAGTCACCCGGGGTACATCCACACTGGAGCCTTAGGTCGACTTAAGGAAAGTTAAGTCGACCTACAGCCCACCACGTCCATATTGGGCACTTATTAAATTGACTTAAGCGCTTCCTTAAGTTGACTTAATAATACCACCTCTGAAGGTTGACTTAATGCTTAAGTCGACATTATTAAGTCGACTTAAGCCAGTGTGGATGCGGAGTGCCCTTAAGTCGACCTAATTGGCTTCCAGGCACCGGAGCAATGTGGGACAGCTACCCATAATGCACCACTCCTCTGTCAACCTAGTGCCTGCCAGAGTGGACGCTGGCAGTCGACTGGAGTGTTCAACGTGGACCCTCTAAGTCAACTTAACAAGGTCGACTTCAACTTACAATCGACCTTGTTAAGTCAACTTAACACAGCCTCCAGTGTAGACGTACCCCCGGAGCTTTGCCATTGACCTCTGTGTGGGCAAGCACAATACATAAAGGTGAAATTTACCTGGCAGCGTGGATACTGCAAAATGCCTCCAGTGAAGCACAACTGCCAGCTTTCTGAACAGATGTGGAAGATAGTTATAGGATGGGTGAAAAGTTGACAGATTATGCACCCCCTTCATGTGGAGATCTGGGCTCTGCAGCAGCCCTGCATAGGGCAATGCAGTTGTGTGTTATAGACAGAAAAGGAACTGGCCAATGTGTCCAAAATAAGATGGAAGGGCATGTAACGCAGCCGCATCCTCTACTGGCAAAGAAGTGCTGTCCAGTGGAACCAGTTGGTTCCGTTCTTGGCTCTGCTCCTGGACTTTCGTGTGACCTTGGTCAAGTCACTATGTATCTCTGTTCCTCCATTTCTGCCTTTGTAAAATGAGAATAATACTGACCTATATAAAATTATTATTGTAACCCTGACCAAGAACTAGACGGGGAGTTAAGAGAAAGGGATTCCATCTCAGCACACAGCTGTTTCCTGGAAAGTCATGAATGACGCCCTAGCTAAACGATATATTTCATGGGCAACTGGAGTACCTCACTTTATCACCCATGGCAGCAAAAATAAAATCAAAGCAGAGGCAGTCTGAAATCACATGGCTTGAAATACCAAAAGCAGATGGTTTCCTTTTAGATCGGGCCAGTTCTGCTATTGAGACGATTTAGAAAATGAGCCATAGGGAGCAATTTAATGAAGATAACGTTTACTACTAATGGGATAGTCAAAAGTTCTCAGCATTGTCCTAACTCCGCTTCCAGTGAAGTAAATGGGGGCTTTAGCAGCTACTTCAGTGGGAGCAAATGGAAGACAATGCTGAACACTTCTGAAAATCCTATTCTAAATGTTTATTGTCTGAGAGCAGGTGAGCTGTGAGGGGTGTACGTTTTGCAGTTTGTCTGTATCAAATCACCTCACTTCTCCAAATAGCTAGTGCTAGTGCTGAGGATATATAAATAAGTGGGTAGAACGCTTTGCCAATGTGTACATCTGTTTGAAGAAAAGATCACTGCTATCTAGCTGCTGTCTGTGTTGCCACCTAGTGGCTAAAGGGCAGAATTGTGTTAGATATTGTTACCACAATTTGTGACGTAAAGTTGTTAGGCACCTGAGCAAGAGTCTTCCAAGGGACATTGACTCACCCAGATCCCACTGATGTTCAATGAAAATCCCCCCCCAAAATCCATATTCAGGTAGCTTGCTATTAACAATATGCCAGACATATCTGCTAGATACCTTTGTCCAGCATGGTTAAGCAAAACTTGATCATCTGTGTTAGAACATTCATTCTCGCAATAAAAATGTTTTCAACACATATATTCCTCTATGGGCCTAAATCAAAGCCCAGGAGAATCACTGCCTTCCACAGGCTTTGGAAAAGGACTTATTTTTGTGTGTGAATGAATGTACGTATAGTACACTTGAATAGTGCTTTATCTACCTTAGGCTATGTCTACACTGGCAAGTTAGTTCGAATTAAGGAGGCTTAATTCAAACTAACTAAAGCCATGGCTACACTAGGCTTTAGTTAGTTCGAATTAAGGGCTTCCTTAATTCGAACTAATAAGTTTGAATAGGGTATTCGAACTAAAGGGTTAATTCAAGCTAACTAGTTCGAATTAACCAATGTGGCCGTGTTAATTCGAACTAATTTCTTAGTTTGAACTAACCAGCCATTGAAATGAATGGGGATGGCTAATTCGAACTAAGCAAGTGGCATGAATGGCATTTGCTTAGTTCGAATTAAGCTAATTCGAACTAACTAAAATTAGTTCAAATTAGTTAGTTTGAACTAACTAATTCGAACTAATATTAGCAAGTGTAGATATAGCGGTAGGTATTTCTAAAACTGCTTTTTCCTTGGTGTCTATATCTACACACACACACATGAAAACATGCCCAAATCAAGGCTGATGAAACACTAAGGTTATGCAATAAAACATATTTAAAAGTTAATGGGCCAAATTCTGCTCTTGAGAACACATGTTCAAATTTGGAGTATTTTCGTTACTTGATTACTTCAGTTATTCTGGATTTATACCATTGTAACTGAGAGAAGAATTTGGCCTAATAGTTCTGGATCAATATTTACTCAGCCACAGTGGACATCCCATAAAAGGTATGGTATAGCTTAAATAATATAAATGGTAATATATTAGGGTTTACATTTCACAAGGAAAGTAGGAATAGAAACTACTAACTCTATGGGGAAGTTGGCCTTTTGGTGAAATCTTTTTTCCTGAATAGATCCTTTTCTGCTGACGTTTTTCAAATACGATTTCAGCCCAATAACAATGTTTTCCTCTGAATGATTGATGCAGGCATTTTTTAATTAGGCATTGTGACCGTGTACAAGGACATTCCTTAGCCCAGATCCTAAAGGGTAAGGGCAGCAGCCAATGGAACCCTGACCCATTAGAGGAAGCAAGGAAATATAAAAGGCTGCCTGGGAAGCAGCAAGGGGGAAAAAGGTGCACATGAGCTGCAGTCTTTCCCATAGGTGGGTAGAGCTGAATGCTGAATGTGGCTCTTGCCTTCATTGGGACTATTTATAAATTCCCATAAAGGGGTCCCTGAGCTGAAGGGATCAGGACTGACTGACTGACTGACTGGCCATCTGACGGTTTATCTGGGCTGGGAAAACACATCACCAGGTGGGAGAAAACATGACCAGCTGATCTGGCCTGAAATTGAGCATTGGTGCTGCTAAGATGGGATAGGAATCCTTTCTCCAATGGCTTGTGGAGCAGCAGCAACTCCAGCTCCAGCAGTTTATGGCCCAGCAGCAGCAGATCCTCCTCTGACATGTGAACCAAGGACCCCAGGAGTCCAAGGTGCAGAGGTGGATGCATTGTCCTGCAGACCTGAGTGGGGACAGGGCCCTGACCACAATGGGGCTGGAAGATAATCAGGAACGGTAGTTAAAGACATTTTAGTGGCTGGCTCAGGCACACCAGTGGCCCTGGGAGTAGTCGGTCTTCCAGTTGGCCCTCTCTGACAGGAGGCTCAGGCAGCATATCAGCCCTTAGCACTGAGGTCAAGGATTATGGAGCCCTTAAGACTGCTGTTTTGAAACATATGGGCTTCGTTGTGGAGGGGTGCCACCAATGGCTCCAGGCTGAAACCTTCACCTTGGGCTCTCACTCCTGGGCTGTGGCACAATGCCTCTGAGACTTTCGCTATTGGTGGCTAAGGCCAGAATCCCAGGTCCTGAGGGAAATCATCTAGCTGGTGGTACTCAAACAGTTGACAGATTGTGCCACTGGGATCCTGGGAGCAGATATGCGAGCTACAGGGAAGCCAAACTGGAGACTGCAGTGTGTTTGGTTGAGAACTTTTTAGAGGCTGAATTAGACTATGGATCACCTGCCTGGCCTGAATCAGGAGAAGTGGGTCCACTGACTTCCTCCTGCAAGGTTTTGATCTCAGGAAAGAAGAGATAATTCAGGGATTTGAGGGGATCATGGCAAGACTGTTCCATGGGCTGGGGCAGTGCCCCACTAGAAACTACACCACCTGGGGATTGAAGAGACTCGTGAGAGAAGAGAGGCAGCTGGAGAAGCTGCCTCCAATACTGATCAACTAATACCGATCATAGGGGCACTGGTTCAACTTTAGGGGCAGGAAGGAGCCCAGGCCTGCTTCACCTATGGGAAGGAGGTCCATGGCTACAGCTCCTGTCTCATTACGGAATATAACTATGTCATAGCCTGCTCTTCCAAGGCCTCAGCACTCCTCAAGGATCCTGCTCCTCTAGTTATCCCCATTACAGTCCATGGGGTTGGATGAATCCATATCTGGCCAGACATTTATCCATGAACAGCTATTGGGACACAATTTTCCAAGTGTTGGGGGAATGTTGTAGATAAGCTGTATTTATGGAGATTCCACACCCTACTCTATTCCCCAAATTAAGCTGCCCATAAACAGGCGGCTTGTGACGGTGGTGGTGGGTTGTGATGTTGGTGGTTGTCATATCCAGTGGTGCTGGATTGGGCCTGGGACTGGTAACAGGCCTGCTCCAGGAGGCAAACCAATCCTGCCTAGATCTTAGTCCATAGGAGAGGGCTGAAATACTGCTTGGTGAAAGCTTCTATTTTGCTAATCCTGACCTAATGCTCCAACATAGAAAACACATAAGGAGTGTTGCCTTGCCCAGGAGAGAGCTTTACTACCTGGTAAGGTTTGAGGAGGTGGGCTCATAACCCTCTCCCAGGTGGTTTGAATCCTCTAGAGGTAACTCTTCAGAGGTCAGACTCCCAGATACCACAATTTAGGACCACTGAGGGTCCCAGGGACCTCACTGACCCTTATCCAGAACCAGTAAAAGGGCACAGTAACCCAGAGCAATTTGGATACCCCTGGTAGAGCCAGATGTATTTTATTATCTTCGGCAACCCCACTGGTGGAAAATTAGTCTCTCACCATCAACTTCAGTGACTTATGCAAGAACAGCAAAATGATGGGGTACTTAATGCTTGGTAGGGGCATCTGGCCAGGGTGAACATGACCCTGGGAACATGGTGGATGTGATATGGGATGCACAGTGCCCTCATTTTGTACTAGAAAGAGTTCCAGTTCAGGTGAGCAAAGAGCCCAAACTGGGATATGCCAGTCACATCTAGGATTCTCAGCTCCTAGGCTGACCCACAAATACTTGATGTAGTTACTTAGGCATGAAAACAAACAAACAAAACCAGAACTGGCTAGTGGCTCATTTTTGGAGACCAAAGATATATTAAAAGGTTAAGGATTACTGCAGTTCTTATCCGAAATGCCAGCTGGTGAGTCCAAATCTAGTCAAAGGGCCTCCTTGGTTCCTCTCTCCCTGGTAGATATATTGTTTGACAGCATTGGAGTAGATTTAGTCTGGCCCCTGGAGTCTATAGCCAGGGGATGGTGCTATATTTTATTCATCGTGGATTACATGCCTCCAGTCCACAAAGTCTAGTCCTTGATCTTCTAGGGAGTCCTAAAATGAAAGGTAATAAAATGAAAGGATAATGTGGGGAAAACTTCCAAATGTGCATGATCTAGAGGAGAGAGAATTATTTCCGCCTCTCCTACTGCTATGAATTATTTTTCAAAGCAAAAGGGGATTAGATATTAATCAATATCAGAGGTTCTCAAACTCCTCCATAAGTGGACCAGATCTTGAGAGCACATTATATCATGGACCATGCCTGTGCCATTCATGATCTTGCCTATCCCTTCCTATCTGCAATCACATCACTTCCCTGTCACATTACAATAATTGCTGAGATGGAAGAGAAATAGTAGGAAGACATTTATGTACTTTTAATTTCTTTAATGTCTTAAGTGTTTTGTCTTCTTTGAAAGAAGTTAATATTTACCTGCTTCCTGGTGCTTTTGTCCTCTACCCTTGCAACATGCTGTCTTGCCATTTGTTTCCCGTCTGCCCTGGGCACTTTGCTTGGCCACCTAGTCCTTTTCTCTCTGGACATATTGTCCAGCTGTCTCATTCCCTTGCCTCTTAGAAATTCCTCTCCCTTTGGCAACTGTCATCTCCATTCTCCCTGGTGGCTCTGGTCCATCAAAGTTGCTCCTGTCTTCTCAATTCCCTCTAAGACTAAGATTTTATCCCAGGGCTTTGTAGTAAAAGTCATGAACAGGACACAGGCAATAAACAAAACACGGAAGGACAATCTCCACCTCCTGGGGCTGAAATCATGGAGGTCCCGTAAAATCACAGAATCTGTACCTCCATGACCACCTCACAGCCTTATTCAGTGGCCACACCGAGCAGCTAGAGATGCTTCCACTTGTTGTTTTCAGCTACTGTTCCATGCTCTCCTTTGCCAAGCATAATTTCACAATAGTGTTTGTTTGGTTGTGCATTGTTGCTTAATAGCAGCCTTTGTCTTGGTAATGTTACAAGGCACTCGTTCATCATGAAAACTGAGTTGATTAGTCATGTAGTCTGGCAAACAATAAAATGAATATCCATGCAATTTGAAATGCTTTATGTATATTCTGAAAAGCAGCTGTTTTGCCTATAAACCCTTCTAGAAAAAGAATGAATATTTCCAACAAAAGTAGCCCTAGCTTTTTCTCTCATAGTTCACGGAGTTTCTTGGTGAGTAAGAAATGGATGTGTCAATCATGACAACACAAATGAGCTAATCTGACTCATTCTATAAACCATAACAAGACTCTTGCATTGTCTTGCTGAGGTACTTTGAATGTCTAGATTCAACGCCGGGACTGAATCTGCAACCCTTCACACAAGATCCCCACTAACTTCATTACAGACTGTATTGAAATCCACTATGACCTAATTTTCATGACACTTGAAAGGTCTATGGAATCACATTGGCTGAATGAGGGTTAATCCTAGCAGCCTGAGTCTTTCATCATTGGATCATCTGAGGGGGAAAAAAAATGTAAACTTGGCACTAGACTATATATGTGCCGCATTCTAGACTTCCAAATTTGCCTTTGCAAATTGAAAGCAGAAGTGTGTATTATAGAAAGCATTCAGGCAGCTCAAAAATTCCTGGCTCCGGTTATTTAGTGGGAGTGGTTCTGCTTTTAGCAGGGGGTTGGACTAGATGACCTCGTGAGGTCCCTTCCATCCCTATTATTCTATGATTCTATGAAAAAGCTCCTTAAAAGCAGGATTTTATCTGTATTTTGAAATAGATGTACCATCCCAAACTTCATTGGCCCTCCTGTACAGCAGCCAGAGATAACAATAAATACAATACATACAGGCTATGTCTACACTTGGTAATTTAAGTCGACTTTAGCTAAGATGACTTATAAAGTGGACTTAGTTAAGTCGACTTAGCATGTCCACACTTAAATTTAAAGTCGACTTAGGGGGGAACTTACAAAATCGACCTATAGCGTCCACACTGGACACCTAGGTCAACTTGTAGGGGCTAGGGGGGACCTTGGGCAGATACACAGTGGCAGGGGGGGCACCCCTTGCCCAGTGCCAGGGGGCTCAGCCTTTGCCCCATTGTACCTGGGTACAATGGGGCAAAGGGGGACAGGGACCCTGGCAGGGCATAGGGGCAGGGTGGGCAGGGCTCTGCCCTGCCCTTTGGGGGGGCATGCCAGGCTCCCCCTGTACCCCCCCCCATCAGGGAGGGCAGTGGGGGAGTCCTGGAGAGCCCTAAATCGACTTTAAGTCGACTTAGGGCTACTCCAGGTCTACACTGGCTTAAGTCAACTTTAGGAAGTCGACTTAAGCCTAAAGTCGAATTAAAAGGACGTTTAATAAAGTTGACTTAATTTTCATTAAGTTGACTTTATTTTCCTTAGGTCAACTTAGCCAGCTTGCTTAAGTCGACTTAAGCAAAGTGTAGTGTAGACGCAGATTAAATTAAGTCGATTTAAGCAAGCTTAAATTGACTTAATTTCTAAGTATAGACGCACCCACAGGGTCTGCTGGATCTGGAAGAAAACAGCTCTTTGTACCCATTCAGCTCCATTTGGCAATGTTAATGCTGCTGATGATAATTCAAAATAATGCCAGGAACAATGCAGCTTCCATCTCTAAACAATTGTGTGACCTCACTGATAAGAAAGGTCATTTATTTGGTATGGTCTACCCCAGTCCTGGTCAGCTAATCAGTGAAAAAGTGGAGTTTGTGGCACACAGAAGTGAACATTTCAAACAGCTGCTCAATATACTCCCAATTTCTTTGGCCTCTGACATTAAGGTTGCTGGCAGGTGACCTATTCTGCACAAAAAACATCCTGATGAATTCACTATTACTGAAATCACGGTGCTGTAAAGAAGCGGAAGTGAAATAAGGCAGCAGAAATATGTATAATTCCTTTGACATTGTTAAAATCACAGGACCAACTCTTCTTTTGTGGCTGCAGACACTGTTCATTATCATCTGGAGAACAGAATCAGTCCCATCCGACTGGCAAAAAGACAATATCTTACTGCTTTGGAAACACAAATGAGATTTTTATATCTATTGAAGTATTAGTCTTCTATCTCCCTCCAGGGAAAGTTTTTGCTTTTGTCTTGATGGCTTTATCCACAGATATCTTAAGGAGTTAAGAAAAGACCAAAACAAGCTGGCTTCAGTCCTGGCTATTCCGTGATGGCGGAAATCTTCACAGTGCACTAGCTCGTCAAGAAATGGAATTCAGGCACCTCATTCACATTGCATTTGCAGATCTCAAATCAAATGAGCTTGTCTCTGAGAGGGTATCGCTTTGGCTGATCTTGAAACTCTACAGTCTCCTTGACAAGCTCTGTTGAATATTCTGTGTTCTGTATGATAACTCCTCATACTGCATTCTTGTAAGTGGGGAAAAAAAGTGCCATCTTCTGAATTAGATCAGGTGTTTGACAAAGGTGCATTGTTGCCCCAGAACTCTTCAGTGTCAACAGAGATTACATGCTTGACAATACACTAAGTAATTGCAGGTTAGGCATTTCCACTGGATGACAGGAACCTCATTGACATTGATTTTGCTGTTGAGGTAGTGCTAGTTGTTGAATCAATAGATGAGCTAGTGGCAACACTTGGAAGGTCAGCAGCAAAAGTCAGCCTCAAAATTAATTGGTATCAAACCAGAATTCTTCCAGATAGGGATTTGTAACACACTGCTAGCGCTAGCATCTTTGAGTATGTCTACACTGGCAATTTAGGTCAACTTAAGTTGCCTTAAGTCAACCTAAATTACTCCCTGTCCACTCTGGACTTGCATTAAGTCAACTTAAACGCGTCCTTAAGTCGATTTAATAACGCCCCTCTTTAGGTCGACTTACGCTTACGTTGACCTGTTAAGTCAACCTAAAGCCAGTGTGGATGCCCTAGGTTGACCTAAAGAGGGGGAGTTATTAAGTTGACTTAAGGAAGCGCTGCCCCAACTCCCCCAGCCTTGGCTCTCCTCTGTCGATCTAGCACTTGTGAATGTGGACGCAGGCAGTCAACTTAAGTTTTTTGTGTAGACGCTGTAAGTTGACTTAACAAGGTCAACTTTAAGTTGATTTTGTTAAGTTGACTTAACAGAGTCGACTTAGTTTTTCTAGTGTAGACATACCTCTCAAGTCCTCCCTCTCCCATGTCCAATGATGTAGCTAGATGAGCTCCTGTGGCCAGAGTACAACACCCTTCCTCACTCTCTTGTCCTAGTCAGGAACTGATCTACAAAAGCCATCCACCACTTTTTATCTGAGCCTATGGGGCTCTGATTGGTTGCTTCCATAAGTCTTTTTAGGCAGGCCTACACGATGAATCTTCATTGCTCCTTCTGGGGTAAGATGTAATAGGACTTCAGGTCCTTAAGTAGGGTGCCACAAAGGGCCAGGTGCACTCCGTCAAAGGAGAGTTGTGGTTATGGCCCAAGAGCGGTGAAGAGTATCAAGTTGGGCAAGGCACAGAAGCTCCATCTACACTAACAAATGGTTGTCTGTAGTAGGTCCCTCTGCATTGGTGCTAAACCTGATTGATCTGCTAAAGTGGACAGGGAACAATCATTTTCTGGAAATGGTATTTGTCTCATCCACCTTACCAGCTAACCCATGAAAGAAAGGGACCTGTTGCTAATAATTGCTGTAAGAAATGGGCCCATTCTGACTGCAGACAGGCTCTTAAGGCTTGATTTTGAAAACATCCTCTGAGTGGGCAGAAATAATTGCTGATGCATTGTTTAGTATGAAATCTCTGGCCACCTGATTGCTCCTTTCCATTCTACATGCAATAAAATGCACCCACAGTTATCTCCAGACATAAAACTGTGGATGCAAAAGGCAGAGTTGAGACTCTTAAAACAAAAAACTAGGAAATTGGGCTTTCTATCCCTTAGCTTCTTCATCTGTAACTAGAGTTAATAATAACTACCACACAGGGATATTGTGAAGCTGAGTTAATGAAAGCACACTTTAATCCTCTGATGGAAGGCACTCTGTCAATGAAGTATTGTTGATTGTTATTACTGCTATGAACCAAGCCAGGGAAAAAGTCCATACGAATAGTCCATATTTAAAAAGTTACCACAAGATTATTTGTTACCACTAATTGCTGGTGTCAAAAAAGTAAATATTTATGATAGCACAGAGCCCAAGAAGTGTTTTACAAAGTAATGTAAGTGATGATCATTCAAGATTTATAACCATATTTATTTCCCATGATATTACCTATCGTCAAGATCCAATGCCAGGGCTAATTTTATTTCCATGTTAATGATTTTACTTTTGTTTTCAGAGAGTAATAAATTAGAAGGTTTCCAGAGAGTGTTTAACAGAGTGAATTCAGATAATAACTGTTACATATGCTAGAATAAGTAATTCAGACCTTTCTTAGTAGACATAATACATTTGGTTTTATAAGAGCAAACGCCTTCTATTGACAGTAGTTTTGAATAGTTATATGGCTAGATTCCTCAGTATATGCCAATGAAAACATACCCTTTGATATTTCTGTGGCTTACATATAATTATTACAGTACTTCCAATGGGGCACTGAAAAAAAAGTTTGGGAACTAAGACCAAGTGATATTACTAAAATAAGAATCAAAGTTATAAGATTTTATTTTAAAAAAAGCCTCTAATTGCTTTGAAGGGAAAGGGATCTTAATCATGTGTGGGCCTCTATATGATGGTGTTGATAGATTTGTTAAGAGCTGAGTTACTTGGATTCAACTAGATTAGCTAGATACTCCTGACAGTAATGGTCATATTTTTTCTGGCTGGAACTTGAGTAATGTCAGTGGCAGGGACGTTGCTGGATAGCAAAAAGATCCAGGTCTGTGGCCCCCAGCCCACCCCTGCCCCCAAACCCCCACTCCAGCCCTCCTAACTCCCCAGCTACCCCCATCTTCACTCCACCCCCCTTCAGCCCCCAAACCCCCTCCACACCTCTCCAGGCCCCTCTGTCCCTAACCCCCACTCATCCCCCAACCTCCTCCATCCCTCTCCAGCCCCCCACCTAGTCCCCCTCCAGCCATCCATAATCCCCTCCACCCTCCCTGGCCCCCACCAGTCTCCTTGTCCCCATGTCCCCTCCACCCCTCTCCAGGCCTCTAACTCCATCCATCCCTCCCCAGCTCCCCACCCAGTCCCCCTCCAGCTGCCCATAGTCCTCTCCACTGCTACCCAGCCCCTACCCAGTCTCCTTCTCCCCATGCCCCCTCCACAGGCCTCTAACTCCATCCATCCCTCCCCAGCCCCCCACGAAGTCCCCACTCCTGCCGTGCATAGTCCCCTCCACCACTACCCAGCCCCCAGCCAGCCTCCTTGTTCCCCCCACCCCTCTCCAGGCCTCCCTCCAGCCCCTTCCCAGCCCCCTTACCTGGCCGGAGGCTCGGAGCTGCAGGGACGGCCGGCAGAGCTGCTTCTGGGCCAGGCCGCTCCCACCCTGAGCACGCTCTGTCTGAGCATGCTCAGGGCGGGAGATTTGAATCTCCCCAGCCTGGCCGCAGCAGGAGTCTGTGGCTTCGCTGGGGCCCCTGGGCGGAACGCAGCATTCCGCCTGGGTGCGCATGTGCCTGCTGGGGAAAATAGATTCGGGGCTCAGGATTTTCTACCCGGGGCTGGTGCCCTGCCAGCCCGACGACAATGACACCTCTGGTCAGTGGGATAGTGGAGAGCTGAGGTTTTGACATCACACTGAACTTTTCCGTGCCCTCCAAACCACAGTAATATTGCATTGTGTTTCCCTTTGGTATTCAAGCCCCACTGATGGCCACTTATCTTTTTTGATTCTGTAAAAAGTCTCTTAACTAGGCATGTTGAAATCCAAATGTGAACATTTGAGATGGAACAAGGTACTAGAGATATTGCAGCAGCTTTTCACTCTTGTTCATTGATGCTAATACCTATGTATCTTCTCTTTATTTGCAGGACAATGCCAAACAGAAAAAAAAGGTATGGTGTTACTTCTCTCTCTCTCTCCCCATGCCTTGCCCTCTTGCAGCTCTCTGCACCCTGAGTATTTCCTAGTTATTCTTTGCTCCAACTGGATGCAGTTGCCCCTGAACCCTGTCAATGCCGCTCCATGCATTGGCCCTAGTGAAGTACTCAAGAGCAATGGGAGATGTTCTCTCTGTCCCAGGACAAGAGTTTGCTGCCACTACTCTACAATCAGTTCTTACCAGCCTGGCAGCTCACCACAGAGTGCAACACTCAGATCCGGATGTCCATGTTGTCCAGTATCATAGTATACAATTACTCTGCCATAAGTGATAAATCCCAGTTCATCCTTTAGCTTCCTGAACTGCTTAAATGCTGGGGGGAAAATCCTACTTGCTATTATTTTGAAAAGGAATCTGCTTTAGCCCAGATCCTGCAGTAGGTATGTATGGTGGAAAAAGGTGTCAGCTACCTTTTCAGCTCCACCAGGCTGGGGCTGGCATGTACAAGCTCTTGTCCCTGGTGTGATATACAGCTGTCTTGGGGTTGCTCTGATTTATGCTAATTGTCCATCTCAGTGTTTTCCCTTGGCCTGCTGCCTCTTCTGGCCACATGGGTATTCCATATGACAGGGAAGTCTTCAGGCATTCAGACTCACAATGCACCCACTGTGGTGGCCAGAATATGTCAATTTAACTATTTGAATTTGTAAATACACAAGAGATCTGATTTTAAGAGTTAGCCTCATCCAATTGGAGAACAGAAATATTATCATGTGTTCAAAAAAAATTTGAAAATCTAGTTGAAATTTTGAATACTGACTACTTGCAATGAACTACTCACAAACAAGCTACAGATTAAGAATCATTTGGCAGATGATTCCAAACAATAAATACACCAGAGAATATTCTGCCAGACAATCTGTGAACAGCAAAAGAGATTAAATTAATTGAACCTATTACTCATTACATATAATTTGAGCAGCTGTATTGCATTCAGTGTGATTACTGTGAGCAAGGTATTTTTCACATGTTCATCTTATCGTTTCTCATAGCAAGATGTGTGGACATCACCTTAGGCTCCTGTGGCGATGTTCCCTATACCAAAACAATGTATCCTAATTTGCTGGATCAGAAGTCCAGAGAAGTGGTTGAATTCAGCTCTGAATATATTCTCATGAGTGTGCTACACAACTTGCTCCAAGGAGAATGTAATCCTGATCTGAGACTCCTGAGCTGCTCCATACTGGCCCCCCAGTGTGAAAAAGACAAAATTGTAAAGCCTTGCAGGCATGTCTGTGAAAACCTCAGAAAAAATTGCCTTCCTGCATTTGACACAATAGACATGGCTTGGCCCTACTTCTTAGACTGTGATCGCTTCTTTGCTGGTGAAGAAGAAGGATGTTTTGATCCGCTGGCAAAGCTACGAGGTATGAATTGAAGTTCTACGGGTACATCATAATAAACTACCCATGATCGCTATAATATACCTAAAGATTTTGTATTATATCTTAAAGTCTTAACTGAAATTTTAGAACAACAGGAAATGCACAGTATTAACTAGCTCGTGGAAGGTAAACTACATTTGTGAATGTTATTTATTTTTGCTTAGAGGTTTATAGTGCAGGTGATTGAAGCCAGTGGAGTTACATCAAGGATGAATATGATCTAATAGAGTCTCTGCACTGAAGGCTGAAGTTTCCGAGTATATCAAAGGCCAGATTTTAATTAGTGAAGCCCATAGCAAATATGGCTGCACATCTTAAAATACTTAAAATCATAAAATATGCAAATGCAGTAGTTGGTTTTGGAGACTTGAGATAACATGTCTCACACAGAGGAGCAAATAAAGCAAGTTCTTGTTCATATCCAAGGTTTTGATTCAGGCTTATTTCTTTATGTCTATTTTGGAAATTTATGTGATCTAAACAGAGAGGCAGGTGTTTATTCATTGTAACTCGATAACCCCAGTTTGGGACCCAACTTTTGGAGCTCATTTATTTGCACATATAATTTTTCTTCTCAGGGGAGCCAGAATTTGCTGAGGAAGATTTACTTGCGGAGGTGCCTACAACTTTACTTCAGTTCACCTATCATTCATATTCCAAAATGGTGAACGTTTTGAAGAAAACTGCTTCCAAGTGCTCCCACATTGCAAGAACTTATAGCATTGGTCGTAGCTTTGAAGGGAGAGACCTTTTTGTGATTGAGTTTTCAACCAACCCTGGACACCATAAACTATGTAAGTACTGCTCCCATATGCAGCATAGATGTAACTCTGGTTCACTTCTAGCATGTACCTAATAGATTTTAAGGCCTTCTAGCATGTACCTACTAGATTTTAAGGTCAGAATGGACCATTTTCTGACCTCCTGCATAAGACTTTCCTAGATTAATTTCTGCTTCAAATCCAATAGCTGTTGTTGAACTACAGCATCTCTTTTAGAAAAAACAACCAAACCAGATTTCAAAACTTCCAGTGATGGAGAATCCACCACAACTCTTCGTAAATTGATCCAATGGTTAATTACCCCCACTTAAATATTTGTGCCCCATTTCTAGCATAAAATCATCTAGTTCCAACTTCCATCCATTGAATCTTGTTATACCATTCTCTGATAGATTGAAGAGCCCTCTGTTATTAAATATATGTTTCCTAGGTTGGTATTTATGGACTGTGATGGCCCCTTTACTTTCCCTTAGATAAGCTAATTCTCCTGAGTTCCTTGAGTCTAACACTATAAGGCATGTTTTCCTTTAAACATTCTTGCGGCTCTTCATTGAACCTTCTCCAATTTTTCAACATTCTCCTTGAATTGTGGGTACCAGAACTGGGCACAGCATTGCAGCAGTGCCAAATACAGATGTAATATAGCCTCCCCCTTCCCACTCCCCACCATCAATATTTCCCTGTTTATTTAGGATAGCATTAACCATATAAGTCACAGTGCTGTACTGGGAGCTCATGTTTAGGTGACTGTCCATCATGACCCCCAAGTTTTTTTCAGTCACTGCTTCCCTACATAGAGTCCCCCATCCTGTAAGCAGACCTGTATTCTTTGGACTAGATCAGCTATGTCCACACTGGCAAGTTAGTTTGAATTAGAGGAAGCTTAATTTGAACTAACTTAAGCCTTGGCCACACTAGGCTTTCATTAGTTCGAATTAAGGGCTTCCTTAATTCAAACTAATAAATTTGATTATATTTTTCGAACTAACGGTTAATTTGAACTAGTTAGTTCGAATTAACCCAATGTGGCCATGTTAGTTCAAACTAAGCCCTTAGTTCTAACTAACTGGCCCATTGACCTTAATGCAATTGACTAAATCGAACTAAGCAAGTATCATGCATGGCACGAGCTTAGTTCGAACTAGCATTCTAGTGGGGCTATGCTAGTTGAATGCTTGAATTAGTTAGTTCAAATTAACTAATTCAAACTAACTTTAGTAAGTGTAGACATAGCCAAAGAGACTCAGGCACTGCAGCACTTAATTTTTAGGCACCCTGCTGCCTAGTGAACTCCACTGCTACAAATTAGGTACCCAGGCTCCCTTCACAGGACATGGGGAGACTTGTGCACTTGCAATGGGATTCACAGAAGCAGGCTAAGAGAGCTGGGAGCAGCTAAAGGAAGCATTCAAACCAAGGTCTTCCAGAGCCCAGGTGAGTGCTCGAACCATCGGGCTACTGAGTATAAGGTACTACCAGCACCAACTCCTCCACAGGTTAGGTGTGCTCTGAGCATGTCCACCGCAGACTCAACAAGCAAGACAGGCTGGGGGACACCTAGTCTGTGAATCCTGCTGTGTCTGAGGTCCTGAGCTATTCTTTATCTTTCATTAGTCCACATCACAACATTTTGAGAACCAATGAGTGACCTCAGATACAGAAAGATACATCATTGCAAATGGCAGTGCAGTAGTTATAATAAATACTTGAATAGGGTGTCAGGGAAAAACATTTGCTTTCAGTGTAGCAGTAAATTTACTATTAGATATTTACATGTCCCCCATTGCTGTAGACTCTGATCACTTTACAGAAAGACTCAGGGTTTGACAATGCCTGTGTCTCTGTTTCAAAAGTGAGTTAGGCACACAGGGGTAGAGCTGGGCAAAAATTTTTGGCTGAATTTTTTCTTGCAAAAAATGCACATTCGGTGACACCAAAATATTTCACAAATTCATGTTGGTTTCATGGAATTGTTTTTAATTTGTTTGGCAGGGAGACCCACCAACTATCCAAAAATTTGAAACATTTTATTTTGACACTATCTAAGGAAAATATTGTTGGGGGGGGGCACTCCACCCGTGCTACTCAGCCTGGGCACACTTGCCATGTTTGGCACATCTGCTGCTAGTTGCCAACTAAAGAGAAAGATGAAGATATATACTGGGAACAGGGAAGGGGCATAGCTGGAATGTACTGCACTTTGGATATTCTTTAGTTTCCATGACCCATAGGGAACCATAGGGTGCAAAGTGTATAACATAGGGGAGTCCTGAGGCTGCTCTAATTTACACCAGTGGCCTAACAGGCCCCAGAATACAATTTGCACCCTAGCCTGCTTTCTGCTCCAAACACAGGGATCATATAACAGATAATCAGGGCCATAAGACGGTTTCTTTGCTGTGCAATTGTTATCAGAGGCCATGGTGATGTGTGCATGAGGGTGGCTCTGTGGCTCCCTCTTCAGGGCCACATCCAGTATTGCAGCCACTCTCCATCTTAGTCTGAAAGTTTGGGCAGCTCTGGGTTCATCTATCTGTGCCTGTAAACAAAGAAGAAAAAATCCTACAGAACACAAGCACATACTTGCAGGGTTTACAGAAGGCCCTGGCCTGGACTCTGGGTTAGCCCTGAGATTCTTTTTCTGTGTTCCAGTCTCACACAGCTCTGTCCTCAAGAAAAAGCAGGCCAGACTTCTTACCTGGCTGCTGATTCTTGATTGGTCAGTATTTCCTCCAGGTCCTTCTAGGCCTCTGCTGGATGGTCTATGTCAGGGAGCTGCAACTTGTAGCTTCAGAGCTGCATGCAGCTCTTTGGCTGCCCCCTTGTGGCTCCTGGCTCCAGGCTCCTCCCTCAGCCATCGGGGGACCCTACAGGTGGTCCATGCCAGCCTCTAGGCTCTCCATTACCACCAAGGGACCATGCTGGGGGCCCACTTTTGGTTTCAGGTTCCCTCCGCCGCCAGGGGACCCTGCAGCAGGCGCCCTGGCCCAGATCCTTCTGATCCTAACCAGGATGCTGCACCCATTGCAGTTCTCAAAACACGTAGTTATTTAAGGAATTTAAAAAAGAAAATAGCTCTTCCTATCTTTTGGACTGCTGACCCCTGGTCTAGGTGGATTTTCCTTGACCAGGAAGTGTCAGGGAACTGATGCTAAAGAAGGCCTGATAGATTCCCTCTCTGTGTAGTCTAGCTCATGTTTAGACATTTTTCTTTTCCTAGATGTTTTTGTTTGCAGTCCTCTGAAGATTTACAGTTAATGATGAGCACAGCTAAAACGATCTGCAGTGCTTCTTTCCTAATGTTTGTGAATTCTTAACAAGTAGTTCACTGTGTTGTATAAAGAAAATATATTTAATGTGTTTACTGACTTGAAACTGGTGAAAATGGATCTGGAATTGACATGAAGCACACAGGAATAAGCATGTTAAATTACTTGTAAATAAAACTCACTGACTCATGCCATCTATCTCCATTGTATTGCTTTGGGAAGGCATCCAAATGTGCTCAGAATTGTAACAATTGCTCCATCTTTTCACAGTGAAGCCAGAATTTAAGTACATTGGCAACATGCATGGAAATGAAGTTGTTGGGAAAGAACTGTTAATATACCTTGCACAATACTTGTGCTCCGAATATCTCCTGGGGAACCCCCGGATCCAGACTTTGATAAACAACACTAGAATTCATCTTCTGCCTTCACTGAACCCAGATGGGTATGAACTTGCTGCGGAAGAGGTAGAATACTTCTTGCACTCAAATGTGATACGTTATAAAATTACTTGCAAAAGAGAAGGGAAAATCTAGGACACTTTGAGTTCTGACATTAGTTGACTAAGAGATTTTATTTCCATCTGATTTGATGGGTCACTGCTCTATATTCCCCAGATTAACTGAATGAATAGGTAATTTGGACCAGATTTTCCATTCTTCCATCTTGCAGATGGAGATTTGATACAGGTGAAAGTCCTTTTTTGCTCATTCAGTAGCCTACCCTATCAATATTTGAGCAAAATGCCCACTGACCCAGTTTTGATGATTGAAGTTGATCCTTTCATTTTCTACATTCTACATCATTTCATTGTTATTTTATTTATTTTTCCCTCAGATAAGAGATCAGGTGTAATTAAATGTTAATATTTATTAGGCTGCTAAACTCTGATTTAACCCTGTTTAACAGCTGCTGTGTTCCACCTTAGGGTCACATCAGTGGTGCTCAGAAGTGCTTTTGAAATCCTTTGATATAATAGGTATTCTATAAATAAATATATTATTTCCACTGTCTGGACACTTTACACAAATCTCTGCTGCCTTTTTGGCATTTAAAACTTCCATTTGGTCATTAGTAAAGGACGCTTTTAGAAACCCAAGCATTATGAGATAGGAAGCATTGGATCTATTTAATTGACTTATTTCTTTATTGCAAATCAGGGAGCTGGCTACAATGGATGGATTAATGGTCGTCAAACTGCTCAGAACCTTGATCTTAACAGAAACTTCCCTGACTTGACATCTGAAGCTTACAACAGAGCCAGGCTCCGATGGGCTCGCACAGACCATATTCCCATTCCAGAATCCTATTGGGAGGGTAAGGTATGAATTACAGATGTTTTATCAAATATATTGCATGACGGTTCAGATAATTATAAATATTTTTAAAAGTATGATGTTTTCCTTGCTGTTTGATTTAGCTTATTGACATCATTCTTCTTATTTATAAGTAGGACTAGCTGGATGTGCACAGAATTTGTATGAAAAGTCATGGGTCAGTCATGGCAAAAGAGATAAAAGTCTCACATGGTGAACAAAAAAAAAAGGTCATAAATCACAGGGTCCAGTATTTTATTTTAATTAAATGATATGCTATTGCACAATAGAAACCATTTGGGCCTGATTTAAAGAAGTGTTGAGCACCCACAGCGCATATTTACTTATTATTAATATTAGTTATATTATTAACTTTATTATTTGCAGTGTGGTCGCACCCATGAGCCTCAAACACAGCCCAGGATCCCGTTGTGCTAGGTGCTGTACAAACACAAGACACCAAACCGGTCCCTGCCCCAGGGAGCATACAGGGTGCATCTACACTGGCAACTTAGGTTGACTTAAGAACACTTATGTGGACCTACACAAAGCTGCATCCACAATGGGCTTAAGCTTAAGCTGTTATTACGTCGACTTAAGGAAGGGCTTAAGTCAACTTAATAACAGCTTAAGTTGACTTAAACACACCACCTCTGAAGGTTAACTTAAGCCTTAAGTCGACTTCTTAAGTCGACTTAAAGCCAGTTTGGACGGCTATGTCTACTGTTAAGTCGACTTAATGAGGTTGACTTAAGTCGACTTAAAGTGTAGCCACTCTAAATCGACTTAACTTTACAAGTGTAGACATAGCCACAGTGACTTTATTGGGAATTATGCTTGCTCAGTATGGCTTGGAAATCAAGCCATAAATGAGAAAGCTGATATTTTAACACTTAACTGAAATAACTGAAGCTGTTGTCTCGTGGCCTGCCAGTTCAAGACCCCTAGAAGCAGCACTGGAAGATGGGTGGGAGAAAGCAGCTGCTACCTCTTCTCCCAGATACTGGCAGCAGCAGAAGCCACAGTGTGCCTGAAATTCACCATCAACAAGTGAAGTAAGGCATGTGTTCACACAGTCAGAGTGTCACACTCAGGAGTGTTTTAGGCTATGTCTACACAGGCAAGTTAGGTCGACTTAAGGAGGCTTAAGTCGACCTAACTTAAGCCCTGTCCATACTAGGCTTTCATTAGGTTGACTTAAGAAAATCCTTAAGTCAACCTAATGAAAGCTTAGGTTGACTTAATAAGAACCGCAGGGTATTTGAACTAACCCTGATTAGGATGACCTAAGGCCAGTGTGGACGCATAAGTCCACTTTCTTAGGTCGACCTAAGGGAAGTTAGGTTGACTTACTAAGTCTCGGTTAAGGGTAACCACTTTGTTAAGTCGACTTAATAAGGTCGACTTTAAGTCGACTTAAAGTCGACCTTATTAAGTTGACTTAACAAAGTCGACCTAACTTTTCCTAGTGTAAACATAGCCTTAGTGCATAGCCCCAGTCACATGACATAAGTCAGGCATACCAAAGAGTATTGGTATACTCCTGTCATATGGCAGGGGGCAGTATCCCCCAGCTCCAGTGGCTGCAGTTACAATTTCTCTCTTCCCCCCTCCTGCCCCAAGAGAGTAATCACAGATCCATTTCCTACTGTGAGTGTGAGCTAAATATGAGCCCTGATTCTGGGAGCTCCTGCTCTCTTTTCAGTTCCCTGTGCAACCTTGGTTTTAATCTTGGTGGTCTCTCAGAGAAATTAGTTCCATTGTTTGCTGGCATGCAATCCCAAATGCAATCCTGTATAAAATGGATGATCCAGTAATCAGGATGCTAGCAAGGGACTTTGGAGAGTTCCTGCTTCTCCGTAGATCTTCTCTGTGACTATGAACAACTCATTTGGTCACTCTCTGCCTCAGTTCCCCATCTGTGTAATGGGGATAATGGCTTTTACCTACCTCACTGGGGTGTTGTTAGAATCAGTACTTTAGAGAGTGTGTGTTGCTCCATACAAACCCACGACTCCAGTGAACGCTGCTTTGGAAATGATTTTTATGCTCTGATCCTGCAAGCTACTCCATGTAGCTGGACTCAGGCATGGAAGACCCCTGTGAGGAGTAGCCTGTAGGATCAGGGTCTTGATGATTTTCAGCTTCCAAATGAACTCATAGCGGGAGACGGTGGATGGGCAATAGGGAGCTGTGAAACACAGCACACTGCAACTAGAGTGAAGAGCTGAGACCACAGACTGAGAGGGTGCGTCTACACTTGTAAATTAAGTCAATTTAAGCTTGCTTAAGTCGACTTAATTGACCCTGCGTCTACGCTACAGTTTCCTTAAGTCGACTTAAGCAACTTGCTTAAGTTGACTTAAGGAAAATAAAGTTGACTTTATTAAATCTTGTTTTAATTCGACTTAAGGCTTAAGTCGACTCTCTAGAGTCGACTTAAGCCAGTGTAGACGTGGAGTAGCCCTAAGTCGATTTAGGGCTACCCCAGGACTAGACCAATGCCCTCCCTGCCGGGGGGGGGGTGCACAGGGGGACCCTGGCATGCCCCCCCCACAGGGCAGGGCAGAGCTCTGCCCACCCTGCCCCTATGCCCTGCCAGGGTCCCTGTCCCCCTTTGCCCCATTGTACCTATGTACAATGCGGCAAAGGCTGAGCCCCCAGTGTGGATGCTCTAGGTCGACTTTGTAAGTTCCCCCCAAAGTCAACTTAAAATTTAAGTACAGACTCACTAAGTCGACTTAGTTAAGTCAACTTAGCTAAAGTCGACTTAAATTTCCAAGTGTAGACATAGCCAGAGAGCCTCAGATGTGAAGAAAGGGCCTTAGATAGCGCTAAGCAAAATTTATTTGATGGGATTTCATTCACATTCTTCTTCCCTACCCATCTAAAAAAGGCAATTTCAGATAGACTGAAACTGTTTGTGGATTCAGGTCAAGAATGGCAAATAGTTTTGTCCAGAAAAAAGGAAAGTGGGGAGGGGAAGTTTCCAAAAAACTCTAAACATTTTGTTTTGACATTTTCTAAGTGAGAGATTTGAGTTTTAATTTAGAACAGATGTTTTGTTTAGAAATGTAGCTAGATTTAATTAAAAATTTAAAAAAATCCTCCCAAAAGCAAAAGGCTGACACCAGCCAACACTCCAAAATAAAACAGAACATTTCATTCAACTTGAAACTAAATTTGCAGGGTTTTCTTGTGGTGAGAAACAGAAACATTGTTTTGGGGTGAACTACATGAATTTTTCCCCAGAGGTTTGCTATTGAACCAAAAAAATCAGTCATTCTCTCTGCTCTAGCCCTTGAGCATTTGAGTTAGAATTCGTGGCCTATTAAGAGATCCCAAGACAGAATATAAGAGAAAAATTAAATATAGGCAAGTGAGCGTCTAAACAAAGTAGACCTCTACTTCTCTGATAGCTGGGCATCTTTTTTAATGTCATTCCCAAAAATGCACAGTCACATTTTAAAATCATGCATTTTAATTGCCAAGTCATTTCTCTGAAGCAGTGGTGTACCATGGGTCTCCAGCACCCAGCGCTCAATACTTGTATTTGCACACGCCCCTATTGGCAGCAGTGCCCCATGGGAGGGGTGTCTGCAGGCCCATTTCCCACACTCCTGCTGTGGGGTGGCAGGTTTGGCAGGGAGCAGAAGTGACAGGGGCAGATGTCTCTGGGCCACCCCATGGTGGGGGAGGGGGTGGTGAGCTCTGCTCTGGAGCCCCCCTGTTAGGTAGTCTGCCTGACCCCTGCGCAGCCAAGGTCCCTGAGGCTCCCTGGTTGTGCCCAACACAGGGGGGGAGGAGCCAGGAGGATACTTGCTCCCCCTGCAGTGAGAGGTGTTGGCTGGTCACCCTGGCCACCGGGAATATCAAAGCCTGGCAGCCCCAGGCCACCTGAGACAGCAGGGGGTGGCTCCTCAGAGTAGGGTTTGGCTGATGCACCACAGGCCAGTGCCTGGGGAAATGGCCTGGCCCTGCTCTTATGCCACTGCTATGAAGGACTGAGAAGCAGCCTTGGGGCCTTGACTATGCAAGGCTATGTCTACACTGGCAATTTAAGTCAACTTAAGAAATTCCTTAAGTCGACTTAATGAAAGCTTAAGTTGACTTTATAACTCCCACTCCTTAGGTCAACTTACCCCTTAAGTCGACTCCTTAAGTCGACTTAAGGATGGTGTGGACATGGAGTAACCCTTAAGTTGACTTTATTAAGTCGACTTAAGGGTGGTTAAGTTGACTTAACAAAGTGGACTAAGTCGACTTAAAGCTAAGTCGACTTACTCCACTTTGTTAAGTCAACTTTAATAAGGTCGACTTTAAGTCGACTTAAAGTCAACCTTAAGTTGACTTAACAAAGCCAATCTAACTTTTTCTAGTGTAGATATAGCCCAAGTGACTGAATGGGGACAAACCCTGAATCCAGCACAGGGGCAGGCATTTACTACACAGAGCTCTTCACAGCATCAGCTGAGCTAACTGCTGCTGTCCTTTGGCTGGGACATTCTGCATTGGACTCTATTTGGAAGGTTTGCCCCACTGTACTATTGTACTGGGCCGCACACATCTGCATTACACTTAGATTGGAAGCCTTCCAAGGCAGGGCCAGTTCATCGTTCCTGACTCATCTATAATTCCAGGAGGACTGAAGTGACAGCCCAGGAAGAGTGTGGACAAAGACAGATTATGCCTATTCCGGGCTACTCTGATGATTGATATGACCACCAGTGTAAGATGAAGCAGGCCCTGACTGTCTCAGGCTACCTATGGCCTGCAGCACAGTCCAGAATCTCTCTAACACTAGGCACTGCGAGCTTACTTCCTCTTGCCCCTCGTTTATCCCCTGCCACAGCTGTGGTTTGTCCCTTATACATGGCCTGCACTAGTTAGATTCTCCCCTAGCCCCTGTATGACATCACAGGAGCATGTAGAATCCTGGGTGGGTGACAGAATTTGTCTCATGGGGTGCATCTACACTGGAGACTTAGGTCAACTTAAGGAAGGTTAAGTCGACCTACAGACTCCTGCGTCCACATTGGGCTTTTATTAAGTCAACTTAAGCGCTTCCTTAAGTCAACTTAATAACACCACCTCTTGTGGGCGACTTAATGCTTAAGTCAACCTTATTAAGTTGACTTCAGCCAGTGTAGATGGGGAAAGCCCTTGTCGACTTAATTGGCCTCCAGGCCCAGTGCAATGTGGGACAGCTACTCGTAACACACCACTCCTTCATCAATCTAGCACCTGCCAGTCAACAGGAGTTTTCAATGTGGACTCTCTTAAGTCGACTTAACAAGGTCGACTTTAAGTCGACTTAAAGTCAACCTTGTTAGGTCGACTTAACAGAGCCTCCAAAGTAGACATGCCCTAGGATTTTTCTCCTAAATTTCCCAACATTGTAATCACAAGGTCAGCTCCACCAGTGGCAGAGGATGTGGCCACTCCTGTACAGAAAAGGCATAAGTAGCCACTGACATTTTGACCCCTCTGTTGTCTAACACTGCCTTGAACAGGAACACAGTTAGGGTGCATCTACACTTGTAAATTAGGTCGACTTAAGCTTGCTTAAGTCGACTTAATTTACTCTGTGTCTACACTACACTTTCCTTAAGTCGACTTAAGGAAAATTAAGTCGACTTTATAAAACCTCGTTTTAAGTTGACTTTTGGCTTAAGTCAACTTTCTAAAGTCGACTTAAGCCAGTGTAGACCTGGAGTAGCCCTAAGTTGACTCTAAGTCAATTTAGGGCTCTCCAGGACTCCCCCCACTGCCCTCCCTGCCAGGTGGGGTGGCACAGGGAGAGCCTGGCATGCCCCTCCATAGGGCAGGGCAGAGCCCTGCCCACCCTACCCCTATGCCCTGCCAGGGTCCCTGTCCCCCTTTGTCCCATTGTACCCAGGTACAATGAGGCAGAGGCTGAGCACCTTGGCACTTGGCAAGGGGTACCCCCTCTGCCACCATGGACCAGTCCAAGGTCCCCCTAATCCCTACATGTTGACGTAGGCATCCAGTGTGGACGCTCTAGGTTGACTTTGTGGGGTCCCCCCAAAGTTGACTTAAAATTTAAGTGTAGACATGCTAAGTTGACTTAAATTAACAAGTATAGACATAGCCTTACTGAGGGGTTTCAACAGACCAGGGGATACAGCCTTTCCAATACAGACCTTTCACTGTGTTCTTCAGGAGAATTAGCTATGAAGGAAGTGATTATTTAATGCACCACGAACACACACAGAACTCAGAAGGGGCTAAGGAATTTCAGTGTTCTCTCTGAAATAAACAGCTAAGTAATGTGCAAAGTACCTTCTGATGTTTGCACTGTAGAGAGAGAATGAGAGAACCTGTTGTCCCTGGCCTTGAAGGTACATACAAAACCACCTTGACAACAACTGTTGTACTTAGTTGTATGAACCTTCTCTCAGTCTTGAGTTAACCTGCTCTTTCAGCAATGGGCACAGGAGAACCAGCTGAGTTGTTAATATAATGACCATCAATTTTGCTAGGCATATGAACCATTTGCCTTGGTGAGGAGCCACTATCATGGAACTCAGCTTTGTGCATTAGTATGTCTGCTTCAAAGCCTGCCTTTCAACTGTCATTTAGTTAATAGTGTTTATTACCTGGCTTATTAAAGTAATTATACAGGTATTCCAAAGCACCACAGGGAGACTGGAAAATTGAAAGCAAGCTCTTTAGCTCTTTGCCAGTCACATAATCTCAGACAAACCCCTCTCCCATCCTATAATCCTAGCTTTTACAACAAGCTTTGTTGTCTGTTATTACCAATTATTGCAATAAATGGTCTGAGAGTTGAAAATGAGAAACATTATCAGAGATTAAGTAAATTAAATTGCCTTGCTTCTTCCAGGATTTAGGGGCTTATAATGGAGACTGGCATAAACTTCAGGAAATCCAGCCCGGTTGTTTCTAAAAGACCATGGAGACAGTGGCTAAATGTGATATAATTGACAGAAATGGGAATCAGGTTTAAAAAGAGTAATGACCATTTACTGTATTTATGTCCTAATTATCTAGTTACTTTCTAACTGTATAGTAAATTGTTCTTGCAACATGGATAATTTAAGAATGATTGTCTGTGACTGAAAGACAAAGGATTTTCAGTGAATTAATAAGCCACATTAAAGTAAAAATCTATGAATAGTGAAAGGGTACAGTCTGATACCATTGGATGGAGCTCAGCCACAAGCATGTAGATTTAAAAATAGTGTTTCTTTAAAGCTAACTTTTTTGCTTTATGGATTGCAAAGCCTAATTGTTTTCCACAAAATTTTCAGCACTAAAATAATAACAGTGTCAAGCTGTCCTTCAGTGACTCAAAAGCTTGAGTACCAATCTCCAGGCAGGCTGTTATGAAACAGGGCACTAACCCCAAATTGGTTGTGCATTCTATACTTAGATTTCACCAAACCAATTATTAAGTATAAACTCCTCAGGCACTATAACGGCCTAACCATGAAGTGCCAGACAATGCCATTGAAAACTCCAACCCGTCTTGCCACACAGGTGAGCCTACTTTTGTGATAAAGGGTCTCTTGCACCAAGAATCATAGTAATTTTCAGATAGCTGTGTGTTCCAAAGGACCAGTCACTTATTCCAGGTCAACTGCACATTAGATCTCACACCAAAGGTGGTGCTTATAGCTAACCTTATGATAAACTATCTAAAGATTTATTAACTAGGAAAAGGAAATATTTACAAGGTTAAAGCAGGTAAACAAACACATATACAAATGCATCACAATCTTGCATTTCAAAAGGTAACACTCTTCTATAGCAGTGGTTGGCAAACCGCGGCTCGCGAGCCACAAGCGGCTCTTTAGCCCCTTGAATTTGGCTCTTCCAGGTGCGAGCCTTGGTCCCTTTAAATGCAGACTGCTGCTGCGGCCGGGCTGGGGAGATTCAAATCTCCCGCCCTGAGCATGCGCAGACAGAGCCTGCTCAGGGTGGGAGCGGCCTGGCCGAGGAGCAGCTCTGCCGGCCGTCCCTGCAGCTCGGAGCCTCCGGCCAGGTAAGGGGGCTGGAGGGAGGCCTGGAGAGGGGTGGGGGGGACTAGAAGGCGGGGTGGGGGGGCGAGGGACACGGGCTGCCGCGTGGAGAGGGGTGGAGGAGACCCGGAAAGCTGCAGCAGACCCGGGCTCTGGGCTGGCCGTCCCCGCCCCCAGGGTGGGACAGGCAGGCTCGGCTCAGGAGCGCGGGTCTGCCTGCCTGCCCCATGGAGCTGGGGCAGGGTGGTGGCTGCGGCCGCGGCGGGCTCCCGGGGTCCCACCCGCCGTCTGCCTCCGGCCAGGTAAGGGGGCTGGAGGGAGGCCTGGAGAGTGGGGGGGGGGGGCAAGGAGGGTGGGGGGGGGGGACGAGGAGAGTGGGTGGGTGGGGGGCGAGGACACTGGCTGTGGCCTGGAGAGGGGTGGAGGGAAGCTGCGGCAGACCCGGCCTCTGGGCTGGCTGTCCCCGCCCCCAGGGTGGGACAGGAGCGCGGGTCTGCCTGCCCCACGCGGCTGGGGCAGGGGGGTGGCTGCGGCTGCGGCGGGCGCCCGGGGTCCCATCCGCCGTCTGCCTCCCAGCACGGAGCCAGGATCTTCAGCGGTCCGGAGCCAGCCAGCCAGCCAGCCAGCCTGCCTGCCTGCCTGCCTCATTCTTTCTTTGTGGAGTGAAAGAAGATGTAGTGAAAGAAGAATTGAAAAAGGTGTGTTGAGATGGTTAGGAATACCCTTATTAAGTTAATATCAATGTACCTTCCTATATATTTTAAGTTTAAAAAATTTGGCACTCAAAAGAAATTTCAATCGCTGTTTTGTTGATATTTGGCTCAGTTGACTAATAAGTTTGCCCACCACTGTTCTATAGTAAGCAAGCTCTATAGTAAGCAAGCTCTTATGGGATTAAGCAGACTTAAATCGACTTAATTTACTCTGTATCTACACTTGAGTTTCCTTAATTTGACTTAAGCAGTTCCTTAAGTTGAATTAAGGAAAAGTTAGTTTGAATTAGTAAAGCCTCGTTTTACTTCAAACTAACCCTTACTTCAAACTAGTTAGTTCGAATTAAGTCAAAGTGGCCATATTAGTTCGAACTAACTGCTTAGTTCGAACTAACCGGCACATTGACCTTAATGCAACTGACTAATTCGAACGAAGCAAATGCCATGCATGGCACTTGCTTCGTTCGAACTAGCATTCTAGTGGGGCCATGTTAGTTCGAATTAAGTTAATTCAAACTAACTAAAACTACTTTGAATTAGTTAGTTAACTAATTTGAACTAACTTTGGTGAGTGTAGACATAGCCTATATGTCCTATAGGGCTAATTCAGACTAAGCAGCTGGGACTCTCTTGCTTATACCTAGAACCATCCCCGCCCCCCCCCCCCCCCCGAGTCCATAGAAATACAGTTCCTCCTTGTTAGGGGCTTTTATTCCCTTCCCCCATGTGCTGTAAACGGTCAACTCAGCTGATACATGAAATTAACTTGCATGAGTCCTCTTCATTGGGGGGAAAGGAGGGAGCAAAAGAGCAGAGCAACCTTTTTTTTCTTTTTAATTCTGGTGTTGATGGCCCATCCTTATTGACCAGGAGGTAATGGCTTCTGTTGATCTGTACTTCGCACTAGGTAATGTCTTTCTCTGACGATTTACACTAGCTCAGAGACTTATAATACAAATGTTTCAATATTACCTTACAATATAGGATACAGATGCTGTGGGAGTAACGCATGCAGCAACACAATGGCATCCAAGAGAGTCTTCGTACTAAATACAGTCTTGTAATGCTAATGCTTGTTTTACCAATGCTAACACAGAAGTGAGCCAGACTGATTCCAGCTAGACAGATGTCAGTGTTCAATTGAGGCATGGGGATGGTGGCATGGGCTGTCAGCTGGTCTGCCAGCATCACAGACAGGCTGTACATCTTGTGGAGTATGCAGGTCTCTAATAAGGAAGTTTACTGGAACAAGATGTGTTGAGTTGAGAAGTTCTTTGATGAGGACATTTAATCCGAGTTTGTTCCAGAAATTATTTATGTAACAGTTAAATTAAAAGACTTTTACTGAAACTTGGGAGTGCCTATTTCCACAAGAGTACAACAGGTTCCATGCTCACTTCTATTCGCTGCTCCAGAGAGGGGCAAAGGGGCAGACAATCTTGTGTGCTGAAGCCAGGGAAGAGGAACTGCCATCCTCCAGAGTAGCTTTCCTCTTACTCAGCAGCCTACAGAACGGCTTTTGTGTGGGAGCAGATGAAGCAGGGAAGCATCAGAATTGTCACAGGATGTTCCCTTGGCCACCTACCTGATTCCCAAAATGGACATTGGTGCTGCTCCAGGCTTTATTCAATTCTTTCTTCAGTTTCTGCTTCTGAGAAGGAATGGGGTCAAAGGCTTGGGAAAAAGTCCCAGGAATCAGCCCAGAAGGGCCTGACTATTCTTACAGATTCCAGGGGATCCATGGTGTCAGGTCACAGATTCCATGATGTGTAAAGTCCACTCTCACTGCAAACTTTGAAGGGAGCATTCTTCTGACACTCCCCGACTTCATTCTCACAAAACTTCCTGAGTAATTTTCTCTTTGGGGCACGTGTGTGTGCATGTTTATTGTGCGCATTCCTGAAAGCAGTGTTTAGCTAAATAGTTGCACTTCACTTCTCTAATGTCCTTCACCAGAGGAGCTAAATTCCAAGGGCTTTTCAAATTGTCCCCCGTCTTCTGAGTGGTGGGTAAAATTCTCTAGTGCTCTTGAACATATGGGAGAATTGCCATATTACCAAACCTTAGAACAGATAGGCAGTCAGCATGTCTACCATGCTGACAAATATTGTCTCATGGTTTCTCTGTATTTCTCTGTCTGTCTGTCTCCCTCCACCTGCCATCTCTTCTCTTATTGTAAACTCTTTGGGGAAGGGACCATCTTTTTGTTTAGTCTTTACAATCCCTAATGCAATTTTATCTTGGTGCTACTGCAATACTACAAATACATTATTATAACAATAAGTTCCTAACGAAGGACCTCTCTGCTTATTTTTTCACAAAAATCAGTAACATTAGGGTCACTTTAAAACCCAGAGTCAATTGAAGGGAAGGAAGGAGATGATATTTTCTTCCCTGTCTGCTACTCCTTGCATATCTTTCTCTCTGAGCTCACCTGACATACTATAGCTTTTGATGACATAGGCATGCCGATACATGCTAACGAACTAATGGTTTTTTATATAATGGAAATGGATGCATTGCTAATAATCAGAGTGTAGAACTTCAGTTACCTCAAATGAGGATATACTACTGAAGAACATGCCATGCCAGGTCCTGAAACTCTGTGGGCCTTTCACAGGCCATGTTCCTAAATACTAACAATACTTCACTTTCCAAATTCTTTTCATGTTTACACAGGATAAGAAGTGCCCACAATTCTTGACCACTCTTTCTGGTCTTCAGCACAGGTTCAGAGGGCTTGTTTTAGTCCTTTTGTCTTCAAACTTCTCTTGCCAGGGTCTATCATATCCTTGGTCTTCCATGTCCTTTTTTTGCTATTCCTTCTTCCCATGCTTTCTTTGCTGGTCATTCTTCTCATCTATTCATCCCACCTCAAAAGTGTATTCTCCAACATATCATTAAAAATCCCAAGTTCATCTTCCTTCTCCTTTCTCCTTTCTTCTCCTTTCTTCCATGAGCATTCTATTTATCTCCCACTTGGCTTCCATTCTCCGCACTATATTATTTTCTGCCAGTGATATTTTCTTTTCTTGCATCTCTGTAAGACTCATTTCCAAATGGTAGAGCAGATTGGAATGAACATATGCAGCTTACATTTTTCATTTTAGTTTTTACTTAATTATCAGTCCCACAATACTCCTGCCACCTAAATGCTAACAACAATAAAGTAAAAATAATTTGTGATTCCTGGAGTGTTGTTATTCTGCCTACTTGTATCCCTCTACCAGTTCTTAACATGTGGCATCCTGTTCTGCAGTATCTTATCAAATGTTCGCTAATGCATTTTTATGCAGTGCGTTATGAAAAATACACCCATTGGCAGAGTTTAACCATTTAATTTGGGGAGGGGCAGCACAGCCACCAGGGATGTGAGTGTAGGTGATTTCTCCAAGTGGGGGCCCAGCTGATGCCCACCCCCAGTGCTGGAGCATGATCTTCCCCCCAGCCCCCCTTGTACACCACTGTGCCTTGGGCTGGGAGCTGGCACTTGCAGCCAGGCAGGGGGCTCTGCCAGGTGGGGGAGCAATGGTATATGGAGGGAGGATCATCCATGTCCCAGCGTTGGCCTGGGGTGAACACTGACAGGGCCCTCCTCGGAAGAGCTGCCCGTGGCTCCTTTGTTAAACCCAGCACAGCAGAGGGATCAGGTCAGTGTGCCTGGGATGTCAGTGAGCTGGGAGGACAGTTCCTCCGAGGAAAGCCCAGCTAGTGCCCCCCCACCCCACCCCTGGCTGGCATAGTCCCCTCCTTCCTCCTCTCTTGGTGCATCACTGAGGCTGAGGAAGGCCAGCCGTGGGGGAGGGCGGAATGAAGGGTGGAGGTTTAAAAGTTTGGAGGGGCATTGCCTTCTCATAGTCCCCCACAGACTCTGCCCATGAATACACCTCAGTGTTTTGATACTGGTGCACAGCAGAGCAAACAGACAGATTTCTCAATGCAGCTGTCTAGAACCAGCAACACAGCTTTTGTTACACTTAGATCCTTTAAAAAAATGTATTTAGGAGTTGCCTCACTCAGCGCTGCAGATCCTAACCAATTTAGGAGCTTACATTTCATTTTCAAAAGAGATTTAGGCAGCGGTGTTTGTTAGAACTTGGAAAAAAAAATCCAGGGCACCCACTAGGGGTGGGGCGGAGCTGGCCATTCCAGCAGCCACTCTGTCCTCAGCAGGATGGCAGGTCGGGTCTGATGCTCAATTGCAGGCCAGCATTGTGGGGCTACCGGTGGCAGGGCGGTAGGTCTGGCTCTGGGCCAGGATCTGGGACTGGCAAGTGAAGATAAAGACTAATACCACTTCATGTACCTTCAGGTAGCTTCCTCAGTTATCCGGTGCCAACTGCACATTATAGTTGAACAGTATTTCACAATGGCTGTCTGCACCACCTGGGAAAGAACACCCTAGCTTTACTGAACTGCCAGTACATTTCCTGCAGCATTTACAGGGGTGCACTTGGGAAGTAACTCATGCAACTGAGCAGCTGAGCCCGGGATGGTCATCACCCGACCTTGATTATTTTCCGATTGCTGATGGGATTTAAACATGAGGTGACAGATGACTCTGATAACCCTGTATTGATCCAGTCAGGGCTGGGCCCAAAGTAAAAGAGCCTGACTCTCCTTTGCCTTACACCTTGTGTAGTTTTTCACATTTGTGCAAAGTGAGTGTAACATGCTACCGGTCTCATTTGGCAGCATTTTACAGGCACTTTGCACTCACTTTCCACAGCTGTCAATGTCAGTTATAGGGAGGGATTCTTCTTCCATTTGCATTTTGTGTCCTCCGTCTGTATTTTGAGGATTACCCCGTCAAATTCCAAAGGGGTAGCCGTGTTAGTCTATTGTAGAAAGACAACAGAGTCCTGTGGCACTTTTAAAGACTAACAGAAGTCATGGTTGCATTTAAGGAATAACTAATTATAACTGAATGAAATGATTCCTTAGTAAATACTGAGGCTAGACAAGTCCCTCATGGCTTCAGCAGGAAATATTTATCTCATAGCATAAAATGGCATCATGCAGAATTTTATGGCATAGTTTCAACACACTGAACTCTTGCAAGCAGCTCAAAGCTGTACCAGTGTATAACACGCATTCAGAGACCCTTCCCCATCTTCTGTCAGATGTATAGACTGGAGGACTTATTATCTTATAAGAGGCAATGTATAGTTATTTTCTACTTTGTCCTTCACCAAGCTGTTAACAGACAAGCAGGATTTTGCAGCAAAGCCCCTTATCACTTCAGGAAAAATTCTGAAAGAAGCATGTTATTTTTTTTCCATTAAAATGGGACCCATATATAGCCCATAACCTTTCTGCAGTTGAATTTAAGTTCGGATCATGAGTTATTATTATTTATTTGTATTACTGTAGCATCTAGGGCTATGTCTACACTTGCTAAAAGTAGTTCAAATTAGTTAGTTCGAACTAACTAATTCGAACTAATTTTAGTTAGTTCGAATTAGCGATCACCATTCATTTCAATGGCCGGTTAATTCGAACTAAGAAATTAGTTCGAATTAACATGTCCACATTGGCTAATTCGAACTAGTTAGTTCGAATTAAAACCTTACTTCTAAAGCCCTATTTGAACGTATTAGTTCAAATTAAGGAAGCCCTTAATTCGAACTAACTAAAACCTAGTGTAGCCATGGCTTTAGTTAGTTTGAATTAAGCCTCCTTAATTTGAACTAATTTGCCAGTGTAGACATAGCCTAGGAGCTCCAGTCATGGGCCAATGTTCTATTGTACTTGTCACTGTATAAGTACAGAACAGGAAGTTGATCCATATTGGTCATATCTCAGTGGTGTGTTGTTTTTTTCCAAAAATGGGAAGTGCTTCTGGTTATTGGTAGCTAGGATCTGTGAGTCTGACGTATCATTTTGTTATAACAATTTTTCTGGTCTTTGATGGGGGGAAGATCCCTGGATTCTGGGGTCCAAGCTCCATGGTTGTTACAAGGTATGAACAACACCCCTATAACCTGGACAACAGGTGAATCAAACACCATTTTCTTCCCCACCACACTTCCAACTGCATAGTTCTATATGGTTCGTATTGGTCCCAAATCATTGTTTGAAGTACATCCATTCTAAACAGTGATTTTTCTTTCTACTCTTCAGGTAGCACCAGAGACAAAAGCAGTTATGAAGTGGATGAGAGCTATACCATTTGTATTATCTGCCAGTCTCCATGGAGGTGAATTAGTTGTTACATATCCTTATGACTTCTCAAGGCATCCACTGGAAGAGAAAATGTACTCCCCTACACCTGATGAGAAGGTAATATTTCTTTCACGTGGCTGCATAAACTAATACATCTTCACATGTGGATCCAGGGCTGAATCAACCCAGGGACTTTAGAGGCGGCAGCCCCAGGCCCCTAGCTAAAGGGGGACCTGGGCCCCCATCTCCCCATAAGATATAGCCCCGCTCAGGCTGGCACAACACTGGCTAGGGCCTGGCCAATGCTGGGGGATCCGGGACCCTAGGGCCAGTATTGAAAGTGCACGGTAAGGTTTAGGGCCAGTGGGCACATGGTGCAGTCTTGGTGGTGGCACTCCAGGGTCAGGACTGCTATCAGGGCAGCTCACCAGGGCCCCCGTGACTCAAGCTGGCCTGGCCAATCCCAGGGGCCCTGCTTTGTGCCTGGACAGCACCTCTGGTCTTTGAGTACCCCTGCCGGAAGACGGACCATGTGCTGGCCGGTCCTGGCCCCTGGGGCAGACCAGCTAACTCAGGGGCAGAGGGGGAGGGGGGAGCACCACACACTGTGGCCTTTGGCCCAAGGGCACCAGCCCCTCCAGTGCTGGCTGGCTGGACCCCCTCCAGCGCTGAGCACCGGCCCCATATGGCTAGCAGGTCATGCCTAAGCACTGCCACTCCCTGCTCCCAGGCTGCCTGACATGGGGGTGGGGGGAGGACCCCAGGTCCAGGATGGGGGAACCCATGAAAGTGGGCAGCCCAGAGCCCCGTGACCCCTTAATCTGGCCCTATATGGAACTACTTGGAATCCATTTTTTTAATGAGTAATACATTTAATGCTGAGCTAATGTGGATTTTTGAATGCCTGGCTAGCAACACTATTTCTAAATATGCCATAAAAGGGTAAATATAATTCTGGCATCATTATACTCCAGAGGTGGGATTTGCAAAAGTGCTCGGTGTTTGTCTAACTTCACTCTCATGCTTACACTTAAAATTTAGGCCAGTCTCTCTGCGTCACCCAGAGATGTGAAAAATGCATTCCTAGTAGTTAAGCTGACCTAACCCCTGGTCTAGACATGATTAAGTTGATGGAAGAATTTTTCTGTTGATCTACCTATCGCAGCTTGGGGAGATGGATTACCGACACTGAAGGAAAAAAAACCCTTCTGTTGATACAGGAAGTGTTTACATTACAGCATCACAGCACCAGAGCTGCCCCTGTAGCTGTAGGGCCTGTAGCATAGACATGGTTCCAGTGAAATCAAAGGCTATGTCTACACTTAAAAAGTTAAGTCGACTTCTTAAGAGTAGACAGAGCTTTGGCTGCCCGCTGAGAAGGGAACCGTGGTCCCTGCTGAGAAGAGACCCGCGGCTCCTTTCTCGCCGGGACCTGCGGGTCCTGGGGAGAAGAGAGTGGGGCTCCCTTCTTGCCGGGACTCGGAGAAGGGAGCAGGACTCTCTTTTTGCCTGATCTGCGCAGGTCCCGGAGAAGACAGCCACTGGTACTCCGCGGACAGGGGAACCTCTGGGGATCCCATCCATGAAGCACCAGCGGCTGTCTTCCCTGGCACTCCACAGACAGGGGATCCCAGGAGATTCACCTGTCCATGGAGTGCTGGCAGCTGTCTTTGCCGGTGCTCCACGGACAGGGGATCTCCAGAGGTTCCCCGATCGCAGAGTGCCGGGAAAGACAGCCGATGGCGCTCCACGGACAGGGTATCTCCGGAGGTTCCCCTGTTCGCGGAGTGCTGGTGGCTGTCTTCACTGGTGCTCCATGGACAGGGGATCCCTGAAGTTCTCTTGTCCGCAGAGTACCAGGGAAGACAGCCGCCGGCAGCTCGTAGGACAGGGGAGCCCCGGAGAAGAGAGCAATCAGTGACTCTCTTCCCCAGGAGCCCCTGGGGCTTTCTTGTCCCCAAGCCACAGCTCCCTTCCTCCAGCCCCAGGAATTAAGTTGACCTAGGGTGTCCACACAGGTGTTAGGTCGACTTAATAAGGTTGACTTAGACCTTAAGTCAACCTAACAGGCAGTAGTTATTAAGTCGACTTAAGGACGCCCTTAAGTCAACTTAATGAAAGCCCGGTGTGACATGGAGTAATTTAGGTCAACTTAAACATTCTTAAGTCGACCTAAATTGCTAGCGTAGACATAGCCAACGGCAGTTTGACCATTGGCTTCTAAAGGTCCATAGTTAGGCTCATGCTGAGTGCTAATATTTTAAGGGAAATAAAGAATAAGACTTCAAAAGTTAAACTATGTACAGATCTTCTCAGAGGGAAGTCGACTTCATGTAGCCAAAACAATAAATGTAACATTCCAGTTATAACACAGGAGGCCTGAGTGCCCACTGTCTGCACCTTCTGCCATTTACACATCTGAAGTTCTGATTTCGTAGCATTTTATATCCACTTGCATTGGTGTGCATAACTCCACTAGGAGCAGGGTAACAGAGAATCTTCCCCTAGATAATTGGGGTGTTAAGGTCCCATTCTAACTCCCACTAGCTTCACAAGGAGCAGATCCTGAACATATAGTTCTAATCTTCATTTAGAGACCAAACTGGAACTGAAATAACTGGCTGCTCCATAAAAATGCCAGAAGGGGGCAGTATTGTAATATTTATTTCAGGTTAAGAGGAATTAATGAGTATTTTTCTTTCCAATTCCTGACTTGGAGTAATCTTCATTTTGTTGGCTTAAAATATGCTGCATATTTTTCAACCCTCTTACCTCTTTCTTTTTGATTTTCTAAAACTAGTCTTCATCTTTGACGCAAGTAAAGAGAAATTTGAGGATTTATGACATTAAAAATGCTTGGTAGTCTTAAAAAACACCACTTTCTTTAGCAAACAAATGCTGCAAAGAAACCACTTTTCCTTCGTGTGATGCACAGATCCTTGGCTATGTCTACACTTGGCCAAATAAGTTGACTTTGCTAAGTTGACTTAACAAAGTCGATTTTAAGTCGACTTTGCTAAGTCAACTTAGCATGCCTACACTAAAAAATTAAGTTGACTTAAAGGGGACCCTGCCAAATTGACTTAGAGCGTCCACTCTGGCCAAGTGTCAGGGGGGCTCAGCATTTGCCCCATTGTACCTGGGTACAATGGGGGCTGAGCAGGACAGGGACAGTGGCAGGACATAAGAGCAGGTTGGGCAGGGCTCTGTCCTGTCCTGTGGGTGGGCATGCCAGGCTCTGGCTGTGCCAGCCACCCTGGCAGGGAGGGCAGTGGGGGAGCCCTGGAGCCCTTTAAGTCAACTTAAAGTCGATTTAGGGCTAATCTGCGTCTACAGTGGCTAAGTCAACTTAATAAAATCGACTTAGTCAGTAAAGTCGACTTTATACTAGGTTTTATAAAGTCGACTTTAATTTTCTTTAAGTCGATTTACGGAACATGTAGTGTAGATGCAGATTAAATTAAGTGGATTTAAGCAAGCTTAAATCGACTTAATTTGTAAGTGTAGACGCACCCAGGGCCGGCTCAAGGATTTTTGGTGCCCTAGGCAAACTATGACTTTAGCACCCCCCTCCACATATTATAAGAGATAACATATTAATATATTTTTTTAAAGAGAGAAAAAAATTCACTACCATCTAATTTGGCACTCCTGGAGCCCTAGGCGATTGCTTAGTTCACTTATATGGTTGAGCCAGCCCTGGACGCACCCCTTGTGTTGAGGCATGCCAGAGTGGGCTGATTCTTTATACGAGTTGGAGACTCTGGTCTCACCAGAGATCTGCAATTAGGAAACTGGCATTAAATGTCTTGTTGTGAACTGCATAATATCTGTTGTTTGGAAACTCTGTGAAATACTGAGCAGGGGATGCCATGCAAAGTAGTGATCCTGAGAAGTGAGAAGTTTACTGAATGGTAACACAAACTTCAGGACATTATGAAGAAGAGGGGAAAATACTTTCTTTAGCTGGTAATGAGCGGTAAGGTTTATAGCCAGTGAACTCGAGGTATTTTACTGGCTCTCTCCGTATGTTAAATCTCTGATACATCATAAAAGCTCCTAAACTTAGCACCTAGCTGCCTGTTCTGTGGATCGCTTTCAATCAAGGGTGAGTGTAGCAGCCACAGAAAACTCACTAGAGAACATAAAAGAGCTGAGGTTTTAGTGACTGAAATTGTAAAATCACTGCAGAGATGTTTAGTTCCCTGCCTTGCTTTTCTTGGCAGTGAGGGACTACTTTGTGGAATAAGGTACCACTCCACCTGAGCAACAGAGTCACAGCCCTTTTAAAACAGTCAGGGGCTGATGCCTCCTTCATAGGGACAGCTTATTTCAACTCAGCATCATCCTGGGCCTCTGAGGGTATGTATGTCTACACAGCAATGAAACAGCCCTATGAGCCCGTGTCGGCTGGCACTGGCCAGCCATGAGCACAAATCTGACATCAGAAATCACAACATTCAAAAACCAATAGGGGAACACTTCAAACTCCCTGCTCACTCCATTCACGACTGTTAATAGCTGTGCTCAAACAAATGAATAACAAATTGCAGCTTCAAAGAGAAACTGCAGAACTGGAGTTTAGATGTAAATTCGACTCCGTTGCCTCAGGGTTAAACAGGTCATTTGACCTCACCTTTCTCTATATATGCTGTTCCCCAGTGTTTGAATCTTAACATATACTTTGATTTGCTGACCTGATCCTATGTCATACACTTCCCTGCATTTAATTTCCTCCCATTCTGTAAGTTCCCCATCTTCAAAGCGTCTGACGAAGTGGGATTTTCTCCCACAGAAGCTCATGCAATAAATAAATTTGTTAGTCTTTAAAAGTGCCACAGGACTCCTTGTTTGGTTTGCTGGCCAGCCAGGGGTTTTCGTTTTCTGTGCAGACATACCCTAAGCCCCTTGCTGACTCAGGTCTAAGTCAAAATTACCCTAATATCCCTTTTTGCACTCAGCTTCCAAAGGAGCAAATCTGGACCCTAATGACCAATACTTGCCATGGTGAAATATTTAACTCCCCCCATAATAAAAAATAAACATGTGACTAGATGTTTGTGAGCTTCCTTCTCCTCACATACCAGCTCTCCATCTATCAGACCTGCACAGTTTGAATGGGAGGTACACCTGACTTCCACACACATGACGGAGCATTGAATCAGGCCCCCTGAATCTTACAGTAATCATTCTGCCCTTCTCTGTGAGAAACTGTGAACACAGAGCCTCGTTTAAATCTGGTTCTCTGCAGCAGTGTTTGTTAGATATCCCATTGGTACAAGACCTGGAAAACTGAAAAGTTACAAGGCTAAAATTGATCGGGGGAGGAGAGTACACATGTGATCTCCCTCCTATTAAAATAATCTTTTAAAGTAAACCAATGTGGGAGCGCTCATAATGTTAGCAGTATACCTTTAAATGTTGCCCAGAGAGTTATAAAACCACACCTGTTAAAAGTGACCTGCATTTAACTAATCTCATCTGCAGCTGCTGATGTCAGGGGACTCTGCATCCTGAAATATTGTAGCTCTGTTTTAGCTGCTTTTCTGTTAGCTGTAACCTCCATTCTGACTGCTGACCTGGTGGAATTTACCTGTGTGAGAGGGAACAGGGCAAATGTGCATCCTTGGCTGCAGCAAAAAAGCAAAGTTCCACAACACTGCTGAAGCTAAAATTGAAGGCTCAGATTCTCCAGCCTGTTGAGTCTGCTTTGGTGACTCTTTGCAATGTGACAAAAGTGCACTTATAAAAGACTTAAATAGCCAGTGATACATCCCCCTATGTAAATGTATCCTTTGGTGGCATAATGGTGCCTGAGTTACCTCTTCCTGGTTCCACTAGTTTTGGGGATGTGGAACATTGCCACCTCTGGTTAGGGCCAGATTTAGGGGCAGGCGACCCAGGTGACCACCTGAGGTGCCAAGCCTGGGAATTGCCGAGTTTACGGTGCTGTTTTTGTACATACAGATTTACAGATCCTAGCGTGCATATTTATCCTCTGATGGGACAAGGATAAATCATGCATGCAAATCGCACATTGAAACCATGAAATGGGCTACAAATGCATTACAAAATAAGGTATTCAAAAGTTTATGAAAGAGAGTGGAGTGTGGGAGGAGCACCAAAGACATTTCTCACGGGGGGCACTATTTGGTTTAGAGTTGGCCCTGCATACAATTGAGCCCCAGCTGCCAGAATGGCTCATGGAACCTCTTTGCAGCAGGTGATAATGAAGTCCTCAGGCTGCTTTAATTTGTGCCAGGTATTGGGCAGGCATCTGTCAGCCCCACAGTTAAGGAGCTACAAAGCTGGTCTAAAGCCTCCACCCTCATAAAGTTAATGAGCTTAATCTCTTTAGTTTAACAAAAAGAAGGTTAAGGTTACAGTCTATAAATACCTACACAAGGAACAAATTTTTGATAATGGGGTCTTTAGTCTAGTAGGCAAAGGTAAAACAAAAGCCAACATCTGGAAGTTGAATCTGGATAAATTCTGACAAGAAACAACGCTTAACTTTTTGTCAGTGAGGATAATTAACCATTGGAACAATTTATGAGGCTCATGGTGGATTCTCTAGCACCAGCCATTTTTAAATCAAGATTGTATATTTGTCTAACAGGTAGGCTTCAGTTCAAACAGAACTGCCTGAGGGTTATCAGCAGGGATTTTTTTGTGATGGTACTCAGGCAGGACAGTTCTGTGGGGGGAGCGGGGCCCAGGGCCAATTGGCCAAAGTGGGGCCCCTGCCCCCCCATGCTGGAGGGGAGTGTGGTGGGTCGACTGGCCCGCTCCGCCTCTCAGGGAGCCGGCCCTGGGCCAGGAGGCCGAGGCTGCCGGTGCGGGGAGCCGGCTCCGGCAGCTGAGGCTGCCTGTTGGGGATGTGGGGGGCGGGGGGAGCCGGCTCCAGCCCTGGGCTGGGGGGGGCCACCTGCCGGGCCCGGGTCTGGAGGCCGAGGCTGCCTGCGGGGAGGAGCCGGCCATTTGGGGCAAGCCGGCCCAAAGGCCAGGCCCCATGTGCTCCACCCCTGGGCCTGCCTGCTCCACCCTGGGGGCGGGGAGGGCTGGCCCAGGGGCCGGGCATAGCCCTCCTGGCCCGTCCCGCTCCGCCCCACTGCCTTCGGGTCACTGCTGAAGGCAGTGGGGCGGCTGTGGGAGGAGGGGCTGCGGCTCCTGGCTGAGTACCTTTTTTTTTTTTTTTTTTTACAAAAACACTGGTTATCAGTAATATCTACTCATGGTTTGAGTTGTACAAAGTAAAGGAGTTTCATTAGGATGATAGAAAGGCACAAAGAAATATTACATTTTCATAAAAGGGCTATTTTTGAGTCTTTTACTCTAATAATAAAAAGGAACTTGCCAAATGTAACCAAAAATTTCCCAACCTGTTCTAGTTGTCAGAGAAATTTAACCTTTAAACTTGAAACTGTCTGAATTTTTCTTCTTTGCTTTGGCATTACAAGGGGGCACTACATCAGGTTGGAAGCCCTACCATCTCTCCATTATGACATGAGCTAAGACCAGAAATCTAGTAGCCCAGTGTCAAAAAGCACAGGCTTTGCTCACTTCAGCCGAAGGAGCAGGTGTATACTTGTCCTAAACTCCAGTCAGTCAATATACATCAGTATCCACATAGAAGCATATTTTGCCTACTCCTGCTCCACTGGTTATTCCAAAGGGTAAACTTTTCAAAAGCAGCTCAGCGTCTTGGGTATGTCTACAGTGTCCCGTGGCTCAGACTACGGAGATATGAATAGCAATATGCACCAAAGTGCTGAACTGTAACTCCCTCGTGTGGGCTGCAGGCACAAAAAGTTTCTAGTCTAAGGACTACATTAATGTGAACTAGGAACCTTTTAGTTCACAAGCCACTGGGTCCAACAGGGGAGTTGCAATGCAGCACTTTGGTGTGCACTGCTATTTACACTCCTATAGTCCAAACTGTAGGGCAATGCAGACAAGAAATTAAGCACTAAAAATGTTACCCCTATTGATAGCAGGACTAGGACTGGGCCCATAATTCCCTTAGTAGAAGTTAGTTAGGATCAGGATTGGACCTCACACCATCCACAACAAATACCTGGGAAGGTGCACAGGGTAGCAACAAACCAAACTGAGGCTTGAGAGAAACTCAAAAACATTTTGTCTGAACTGTTGAAATGGGGGTAATTTTTCATCTCCTGTAACTTAGAAACAGTGTGATAGACTTTATTCAAGTTTTACATAAATACTCATTTGTCGTCATTCAGGAATTAGCTAGCTTGTCCCGTAGCCAACACAGATACATGGGTAGCAGACATACTAATGAATAGCAAGCCCAACCCCTTACCTTATTCACTTTGACCGCAATGAGTTATCACGTGACTTGACTCTGCTTCCAGCCAAGTCAGTGGTAAAATTCTCATTTCAGTGGGTGAAGTCAGATCAATGCTCAGAGCTTTTGAAAATCCCACTCCAAACCTTGTAGATAACTGTTATTCTGAATACATTAAAGTCCTTGTCTGGACATCTAAGGTCCCACATTTTTCTACAGATGATCAGTCACTTCCATCCCATCCTTCTCTTTCTGTTTGTCAGTGATCGGAATGTTCTTGGTTCCCTGTCCCAAGCAATCATCTCTGAGATGATAAATCAGGCCAGGATAATTATCTTCTTCTGCTGAGCCACCTTGAAACCCAATTCCTTTTAGTGGCTTAATGGACAGCTTTTTGCAGGCTGCATTTCACCTGACTTGCTTGCTTTCACCCTTGTTTACTCCATTGAGGCTGAGGATCCAAGGGCTACATTCACAAAGGGGCTTTAAGCATTGTAACACCTGACTCCTAGGCACCTTGCTAGTTAGTGGGATTCTCAACACCGCATTAGGTTCTTACCTAATAGGTTAGGCCTGGTAGACAAGGTACACAGAGGAAACCCTAGTCTGAGAGTCCTGATGGGATTTGTCTTGTGTTAGGGTTCCCAGCAGCTTGTTAGTTGTGCGGTGACAGTCAGACTTACGTGGCTTTGCACATGTCTGCCGGCAGGAACGTGAAGGAGTAGGCTGCACCTCAGCAGTGGTTTAGAAAATGTCTCAGGTGTCTCAATGTTAGCTTGAATCATCTGAAGAGTCAGTAAGGCTCCCAAGTCCCTTTCTGAATCAAGTTCTCACCCGCAGGGCCAATTAACTCCCCTTCACTTAGCATGAAAGGTCACAAAAATGTCCCCTGTAAGTCACAGGCTAAACTCTTCTTTCTTTGCTGCATAGAATCATAAGAGATTAGGGTTGGAAGGGACCTCATGAGATCATCTACATAACCGTGCAGAAAGCAGGACCAACCCCAACTATATCATTCCTGCCAGGGCTTTGACAAACTGTATCTTAAAAACCTCCAAGGACGGAGATTTCACCACCTGTCTTGGTAACCCATTCCAGTACTTCACCACCCTCGTAATATTCAATATCTCCCTCACTGCAACTTGAAACCACTGCTCTGAGTTCTGTCATCTATTACCACTGAGAACAGCTTGTTTCATCCTCCCTAGAATGCCCTTTCAGGTAATTAAAGGCGGCTATCAAAGTTAGCAAACTTAAAAGCTGAAGTTTCTGTCCTCTTCTTGCAGTCTCCTTCCAAGCTGCAGACTGGCTCTTGACTCAAATATCACATGTACTCGTAGACTTTCTATCTTCACTTCTTAACCTCTGAGGGATATATACTCCCTTATGGGCCTATAATACTAGCTGAGTTCCTTCAAGGAGACATTTGACCCCCAGAATCTTCTATCTGGGCACATGCATTGCTAAATGTCTTTTTCAGTCTCTGTCAGAGGCACAGATGTAATCTAGTATTAATGATGCTAAACTTTAGGTGTTATAAATGGTTTTAGTTTGTGCTGGGAGAAATAAGGAGACATAATTTACATTAGTTACCGCAAGTTGCAGGCATTATGATGTAAACTGTTTAGAGCACACAGCGCCTTTGATAAATTGAAAACAGGCCACTAGTGTTTCTATTTATTCCTGAAATCACAGGTGGGTGGAGACTATGTGACTGAGACTCCTTTTTAATTGCATTGCAGATAATGGATACTTTTTAAAAATGTGATTAGGTGACTTAGGAGCTGAGGTCTCAGGATTTAGATTCCTAGGTAGCTCAGCAACTTTTATACATTTGATCTAATGTGTCTCTATTACTTTTAATGTACCTCCTAACTCTCTGCGTCACATTGGAAAATGGGCCTTAGGAGCATTTTTTTGTGCATTTTCTGTCACAAAACCCATAACAAGTGACGATCTGACCTGTATCTGGAAGCTGCCAAAGGTAGATTATGGGGCTGAGATAAAAATCTGAAAATTAGATACCCATTTGAAATAGGCATCCAAATAAAACATAGCAGAAACCTCTTGAGAACAACTCTTTTCCTTTGTCATTTCCTCCTTCAGCCCTACTCCACAATGTTGTCCTTTTCTGAGTGGGGATCCACAGGCCTTCATCAACTCTCATTTTCTTTAAGGAAGTCATTGGCTGTCTTCTGCCTCCCCCCATTGACTTGTAGCCATAGTACCAGGCCAAGGAGTGGCGGGGGTGGGGTTTGATCTGGAGGAGTAATAAAGATATTGTGAAGTAGCACTGTCTGCTGCAGATACTAGAAGATTCCGTGTCGTTTCCATTGGATTGAGACTGATGGGGTGCATCTACACTTAGAAATTAAGGAGGCTTAAGATGACTTCATTTACTCCGCATCTACACTGGGCTTTCCTTAATTCTACTTAAGCTGCTCCTTAAGTCGAATTAAGGAAAAGTTAGTTCAAATTAATAACACCTTGTTTTAATTCGAACTAGCGCTTAAAGTTGACCTTATTAAGTGGACTTTATAAAGTCGACTTAACTTTTCAAGTGTAGACATAGCCATGGAGACGCCTGTCCTGTAGGTCCTCCGTTCTGGAAATTAAAGGATCCTGATAAAAGAGAAGGTCATGAAGATGGACCAAATTTCTGCTCAAATATAGGACACAGAAATCAGCCTTTTGTGGGTTATTGACTGGATCCAAAACACAAAAGAGAGATCTGGATCTAGTGTTCTGAATCCAAACAACCTCAAATTTTGATGCCTACCCAGCATCTATCTCCATTCGCAGCATGAAACAACTAGACTGCACAAAATCTCCTCAAAGAGATAGACAATGTTTTGGACGTGGCAAAGCCTCTATTCTGAAAGAGGGAAATCCTTGTATACAGGTTTCCTCAGTGCACATAGGTCTAGAGGATGCAATCTGGCAAGCATAAACAGATGGTGCTAGAACAAATCTTAGTGATGTGAAGACAGGTGGAAAAAGTGTTTCCATTTCACATAAGTAGTAAATGTATTTCAAAACTCTTCATTACAGATGTTCAGATTGCTGGCTAAAACATATGCTAATGCACATCCGGTCATCTCAGACAAATCAGAAGCCCGTTGTGGTGGAAACTTCGTAAAACGAGGAGGCATTATAAATGGTGCTCAGTGGTACAGCTTTACTGGAGGTAAATCTTTTTGCCATTTGGCATGTGAGATAAAACCTGGATAAGACCCATGAGAGAGACAAGGGCATGATCCAAGGGTATCTGAACTCAATGGAAAGACTCATTAATTTCAGTGGACTTTAGACCAAATTCTATCTCCAGTGCACAAAAATGTCTTCAGGAGATTTAAATGGCAAAGTCCATATTCGAACACAGAAGGCCAAATTCAGGCCTGGTTTAACTCCAGTGAAGTCAGTGGAGTTACACCAGGGATGAATTTGGTTTTGTGTATTTATGATATACTGTTCTGGAGTTAAAATCTGAAAATTTCTAGCATATAGGAATGAAAGAATAATGCCTCAACATGAATTTGGAATTCAGATCCATAATGCCGAGTTTCAGGTATTCCACATTATGGATTTGAAGTGTACTAGTGTTTGGATCTGCAATGAGTAAATTATAATTGATTAGTAGTAGAGCGATGATGATATGCACCAGTGACACAGCTGACATCCAGTTCATTGGTGTTAAAGTTTTCCAATGCGCTTTTTGTGTTTGTTCCATTATTGATATTGAGTAAAATTTTGAAAAGCACCAACACTGTATTTTCAAAAGTTACTTAGATGGGACATGGACTTCTAAATTATTAATAACTTTTGAAAATTGTACCCACTATCCATGGGGTATTAACAGTTTAGTACTTAATAATGTCATGACCTTAAGCTACAGGGTTCTCATGTTAGTTTCTTTTTAAAGTTCACTGCCACCAAAGGAACTGCTGACATGGTATGGTACCTTTGCTAGATGGTGTGAGAAAATGCAGAAGAAGCCATAAGCCAGAAAAGAAATTCTCTTTATTCTCCAGTCCAAGAACAAGTTTTATTTCCTGACCACAGGCCTGAAAGTCAATTCCAGAGTTATAATCACAACTCTGACCTTGATTTCCTCTCTGACCTGGGGCAGTCGTTTCTGATATAGAGCTGATCATGCACAACTCCCTGCCTTAACCTCTACAAATGTAATGCATTTTAATAATAGTAATGCTTTCCCACCACAAGGTATTGTACGCATTAATTATTTAATTGATGTTTAAAATAATTCTTGCAAAGTTCTGTAGATATTGAAAATTATGTATATGGTGGGTGCATGCATTTTTCACAGGAGATATACCATTGTTCAAAGGGCTGCATTTGATCATCAACTAATTGACACAGCAAACTTCTAATTAAATGTGGAATGAATTGTTCATAATCTTCCCTTTTCCCTTTCTATGAATTTAGGAATGGCAGATTTTAATTACCTTCACACAAACTGTTTTGAAATCACTTTGGAGTTGGGATGTGAAAAGTTTCCCTTGGAGGAGGAACTATATTCAGCCTGGCAAGAAAACAAAGAATCCCTTTTGAGTTTTATGGAAATGGTAGGGTTCTACTTTTATATACATTTCTTTAGTGAAAAAAAATGAGAGTCCTGTGGCACCTTAAAGACTAACAAATTTCTTTGGGCATAAGCTTTCGTGGTTTCCAACCTACTTCATCAGATGTTTAGTGTTTGAGGGTTTTCTTTCTCCATTCTTTGCTGGGATTCCATTGTTAATATTTCCCCCCTGAGGATGCTAATGACAGCATTTGATCAATTTCAGATATTCTCATATGAGTCTTTGTGCCTCAGTTTGGCTCTTTAAGAATGTGGATATTATTTCTTGAACTCAAATGTGGGTGGATTGAGGATTGAGATATGCTTAAGTACATCACAGAATAGTACTGTGGAAATTATTTTAAATAGTTTGAGTGGGTTATGAATCAGCTCTTCAAAATCTAATGCTAGAGACAGACAAGACTCAACCTCTCTTTCAAAGAACCAAACCAACTACTTTCGCCATCTCAGACTCAAGGAATATTTCGCCACCACCAATGTAGAACTCAACGACCTTCAGATACCTTCCTCCCAACATTGCAAGAAAAAGTATTCGAGATGGACTCCTCCTGATGGTTGGAACAACAGACTAGACTTCTATATAAATTGTTTCCGACACCGGGCAAAGACTGAAATTGTGGACAAACAACATCACTTACACCATAATCTCAGCCATGCAGAGTGCAATGCTGTCCAGAGCCTCAGAAACAACTCTGACATTATTAGTAAAGAGGCTGACAAGGGAGGTGCCGTCGTCATCATGAATAAATCGGATTATGATCAGGAGGCTTATAAACAACTGTCCAGCAGAACATTCTACAAACCACTCCTCTCTGACCCCACTGAGGAATACCAAAAGGAACTGCACCACCTACTCAAGAAACTCCCCAAAGCAGCACAGGAACAAATCAAGACAGACACACCACCAGAACCCTGACCAGGGATATTTTATCTACTACCAAAAATACATAAAAGAGGAAACCCCGGATGCCCCATCATCTCAGGCATTGGCACACTTACAGCAGGATTATCTGGCTATGTGGACTCTCTCCTCAGACCCTATGCTATCAGCATGCCTAGCTATCTGAGAGACACTATAGATTTCCTGAGAAAAATCTAATCCATTGGTAAACTTCCAGAAAAAAAAACATCCTGGCCACTATGGACGTAGAGGTTCTTTACACAGACATCCCACACAAAGATGGATTACAAGCCATTAGAAGAACTATCCAAGATGATGCCACAGCTAAACTTGTGGCTCACCTCTGTGACTTTGTACTCACCCACAGCCATTTCAGATTTGAAGATAATTTATACCTTCAAGTCAGCAGCATTGCTATGGGTACCCACATGGCCCCACAATATGCCAACATCTTTATGGTCAATTTAGAACAACGCTTCCTCACGTCTCATCCCAAAGCACCTCTACTTTACTTACGCTAAATTGATGACATCTTCATCATCTGGACCCACGGTAAAGATGCCCTTGAAGATTTCCATAGAGATTTCACCAATTTCCACTCCACAATCAAACTTAGACTGGAATACTTCACACAGGAGATCCACTTTCTGGACACGACAGTGCAAATTAGTGATGGGCACATAAAAACCACCCTATATCAAAAACCTACTGATCGCTATAGTTACCTACATCCCTCGAGCTTTCATCCAAGACACACCACATGATCCATTATGTACAGTCAAGCCCTAAGATATAACTGCATTTGCTCCGATCCTTTAGACAGAGACAGAGACAGACACCTTCAGGATCTCTATCAAGCATTCTTAAAACAACAGTACCCACCCGCAGAAGTGAAGAAACAAATTGACAGAGCCAGATGGGTACCCAGAAGTCAACTACTACAGGAGAAGCCCAAGAAAAAAAAACAACAGAACACCACTGGTCACAACCTACAACCCCCAAGTCAGACCTCTTCAACACCTCATCAAAGATCTACAGCCTATTCTACAAAACGATCCCTCACTCTCTCAAGCCTTAGGAGACAGACCTCTCCTTGCTTACAGACAGCCCCCCAACCTTAAACGGATACTCATCAGCAACTACAGATTAAACAACAGAAACATTAAAGCAGGAACATATCCCTACAACAGACCATGCTGCCAACTTTGCCCTCATATCTACACTGAAGACACCATCACAGGACCTAATCAAGCCACCTACTCCATCAAGGGCTCATTCACCTGCTCATCCACCAATGTGATTTATGCCATCATGTGCCGGAAATGCCCCTCTGCCTTATACATTGGACAAACAGGACAGTCTCTGTGCCAAAGAATAAATGGACACAAATATGACATCAGAAATTGCAACACTAAAAAACCAGTAGGGGAACACTTCAATCTCTCTGCTCACCCCATTGACAACTTGCTAATAGCTGTGTTGAAACAGATGAATAACAAATCACAGCTTCAAAGAGAAACTGCAGAACTCGAATTTATATGCAAATTTGACTCAGTTGCCTTGGGGTTAAACAGGGACTATGGATTTTTCTCTCATTAGAACAGGTGATTTGACCTCATCTTCCTCTATGTGCTGTTCCCCAGTGTTTGAATCCTAACACCTATTTTGATTTGCTGTTACAGTCTGACCTGATCCTATGCTATACCCTCCCCTGCATTTAATTTCCTCCTATTCTGTAAGTTTCCCATCTTCAAAGCCGTCTGACGAAGTGGGATTTTCTCCCACGAAAGCTCATGCGATAAATAAATCTGTTAGTCTTAAGGCTATTTCTACACTTACTAAAATTAGTTTGAATTAGTTAGTTCGAACGAACTAATTCGAACTAATTTTAGTTAGTTCGAATTAACTTAATTTGAACTAAGCAAGTGCCATTCATTTAGCGATTTCCATTGATTTCAATGGGCCGGTTAGTTCGAACTAAAAAATTAGTTCGAACTAACATGGCCACATTGGTTAAATCGAACTGACTAGTTCAAATTAACCCTTACTTCTAATACCCTATTTGAAGTTATTAGTTCGAATTAAGGAAGCTCTTAATTCGAACTAATTAAAGCCTAGTGTAGCCATGGCTTTAGTTAGTTCGAATTAAGCTTCCTTAATTCAAACTAACTTGCCAGTGTAGACATAGCCTAAAAGTGCCACAGGACTCTATTGTTTTTCTGCAATGGACCAACATGGCTACCCCTTTGGAACTTGTTAATGAAAGGTAACTGATCAGAGAGACTCAAGGCAGACATCTTTCTCTCAGCCATTAGCAGATCAACTTTCTGTCATGCCTGATTTTGATAGACTATGAGTAATTTAAAGTTGTTAGAAGCGTGTTAGCTTTTTTTTATGGCCTTTTTAAGCAACCTCTTACTACTTGTGGTAAGTATCTTCATTCGATAAAGACTACAATCCAGACCACCAAACTCATTTCATTTTACAGCTGTCTGGTGAAAATGAGTTTAGTGAGTCCAAATGGGACTGGATTAAATCCATATATATTGCACTTGAAGCTTTCAAGATGTAAAGATTTTTGTAGTGTGAGATACTGTAGAAGTCTCTGCTGCAAAAGCCTGTTGAGTAAATGCAGAACAGTAAGTGAAAACTCTCTAGATAAGACTGACTGAATTACTCCCGATAAGGATTAAAAATGCCACAACCAATTCAAACTTTTCTCCTTTGATATTTACCAGATTATTTGGCGTGTGCATGAATCTACTTGGCTTAACTAGCAAAAGTTAAATGTATATTTACATGTACCAATCCGTCTCCCACTGAAAAGGGGTTACAAAATTCCTATTGACTTTAATTGTATATGATCAGGGCTGTATTCATGGAAGCAAAATTAAACCAATGGCAATAAAGTAATTAAGGGCTCAATTCTGTCACTCTTACCCACAAGTGCATAGTAATTATTGAAGTCCTGTTAGAAATGGGACTTAAATCAGAATTTGATCTAAGCTTAGCAAAGCAAAGGAAAATATAATTGAAATAGAATTACTGCATTATGGACCAGAGTCTCTGCTTTCTTGTACTGTGCATAGACATTGTACAGATTCCCAGAGAGTGAAATTCTGTCCTCCTTATTTGGGAGTATTTTCCATTCACTTTGGACAAGAGTTAATGATGAGGGTGCCAATTAGTGGAGTGAAAGGCCCACTATATACAACACCTCATGCTGATTTAAGATTTTCCATACTTGGATGCTGCAGGATGAGAAGAAAGAAAACTACACCAATCTGCAATAATAATTCTCAAAGGACAGATTATTGTTTCTTCTGTTCAGTAGAACTTCACTTCTTGAGTAGCCTCATTCAGATAAATTACACTATCAAAGGGTAAGGTACTGCTCAACATGAGTACGAGCAGCAGAAGCTTGTCCTAAATAAGTAAATGTTGTGATTAAAACAGGCCAACTTTTTTTTAGCTTTTAACAAGTTTTCCTTAAAAAAATTTGCCTTTAAAAATTTGGATATGTTAACGATTTTTTTTTAACATTTCCAATGTAATTCCATTGGGAAACAGAATTTAATTTTTTTAAGACTTTTTATTCTCCCTTTTTCTGGGGCAAAATGAGGTATAAGAGAAGGAAAGGGGAAAAGGAGAGGGAAGTGGATGACTACAAAACAAGAAAACCCAGAAAATAATGAGAACATTCAGAAAAATATTGAAATTTTTCATTAAATATTTTCATGAAAAAAATCTAAAAAACCCTTTGTTTTTTAAGCCTGCAGAACAGAAGTAATTGAAACTGTTAAAAAATGGAATTATTTTTCCACTTTTGACTAGCTCGGATTGCAATGTATTGGCAATTTTGTATCTGAACCACTGTCCTCTTGTGCACAGAATTAAAACTGATCTGTGCAGAACCAAATTTATCTTGCTAGCAGATAGGTAGATCTCTACAAATCTTCAGATATTGTCTTTATATCTGCGGATATCCACAAACCAGGGACTGTTTTTTCTTTTACATAGGGAGAACCAGGTCATTTTTCAAAACCTTAACTCTGAATTTCTTTTCTGTGTTGAGTTTAAATAGTACATTTTCAAAGTTAATTGAAGATAATGGTTATATGGTCATGCCCCCATGATCTACATAGAGGAGGGCCCTCCATACATAGCTCACATTCTACCATGACCAGAGGAGAGAGAATCTGCTTCTACATCTACCTTTGCCCCGAGACCCTATAGAGAGTACTTCATACATTGGATATCCATGAATGGGGAGAGGGATCTAAGATTTTGCATAGTTCTCTAAGTTGTTGCCCTACGAGGCAAGCCGCTCTTCTCAGTGGGAAGAATGGTGACTTATTTTGAAGAGACTCTCATGGGCTATGTCTACACTTACTAAAATTAGTTCAAATTAGTTAGTTTGAACTAACTAATTCAAACTAATTTTAATTAATTCAAACTAGAAAAAATTAGTTCGAACTAAGCAAATGCCATTCATGGCACTTGCTTAGTTCAAATTAGCGATCTCCATTGATTTCAATGGGCCGGTTAGTTCGAACTAAGAAATTAGTTCGAACTAACATGGCCACATTGGTTAATTCAAACTAACTAGTTCGAATTAACCCTTACTTCCCTAATACCCTATTCGAAGTTATTAGTTCGAATTAAGGAAGCCCTTAATTCAAACTAATGAAAGCCTAGTATAGCCAAGTCTTTAGTTAGTTCGAATTAAGCTTCCTTAATTTTAACTAACTTGCCAGTGTGGACATAGCCATGGTGATTGCTTCCTGTCACAACCAGAACATGGGCTGTCAGATTTAGTGAGCAAAGCAAGAGTCAGACAGAGTCCAAGACAAGCCAGAGGACAAACCCCAGAGCCAGGCAACAGGAGATAGAGAGGGTCAGTTACCATGAGGTCAGAGTCTAAGACAGGCCACAGGCCCGGCCTTAGCGGTAGGCAAACTAAGCAGCCGCCTAGGGCCACTGATTATAGGGGCTGCACTAATTTTGAAAAAAAATACTAAAACATCAAAGCACTGCACACAGGGGTTAAAGCATACTCGAACAGGCCCACAAAGTTGGCCGGTAGTGTTCTGGGGCCCCCAAAATAAACAGGATTGGATGGAACACCAAGAACAGGATCCCGGCTGCACTCGTCAAACCTATGGGCGCGGTCCACCCAGAATCCAGACTGCAGGATGCTAGGAGCAGCGGCCAGGCTGGGGAGTTTCAAATCTCCTGCCCTGAGCATGCTCAGACAGAGCATGCTCAGGGCAGGAGCGGCCTGGCCAAGGAGCGACTTTGCTAGCCACCCCTGAAGCTCCGGCCAGGTAATGGGGGTCAGGGAGTGAGGGGGGGGAAGGGCGAAAGGATTGGGGAAGGGGGCTGGGAGGGTCAGGGTCTGGACCCAAGACCAAGGGAGGATTGGGGAAGGGGCTAGGGCCAGGGCGGTTGGGGAGTCAATGGGCAGGGGAGCGGGGAAGGGACCCTGAGGGTGAGAGAATCAGAGAAGGGGCGGGGGGGGGGGCAGTCAGAGAGCTGGCAGGTGGGCGGAGAAGGGCCTGGGGGGCCCGAGAGGATCGGAGAAGGGGCAGAGGGGTAGGGAGCTGGTGGGTGGGCGGGGGGGGGGGGGAGCCGAGATGATCGGAGAAGGGGCGGAGGGGCAGGGAGCTGGCAGGCGGGGGAAGGGGGTTGAGAGGACCGGGGAAGAGGCCGCCCGGGGTGATGAGAGAGAATAGGGGAGCCGGCGGGGAAGAGGCCCAGAGAGCTTGGTGGCAGGGGACCAATGGGAGGGCAGCAGAGGGGCCCCCTTGGGGAATGCATTGAAGGGGCTGCCAAGAATAAATTTGCTAAGGGCCACCAACTGTCTAAGGCCGGCCCTGACAGGCCAACGGGCAAACCAAGAGCCAGGCATCAGGAGAGAAGCAGAATCAGAAGCCAGAGGCTGGGATAAACTTGCACACAGATCTGAAGCAGTGTGCAGGCACTCTGTGTTGTTGCTCAGAAAGCTTACTGTCATGGTTTCCTGGCTTTAGTAGTGGTGCCAGCCAATCAGTGAGCTTCAAGGAGCTGTTACTCTACTCCTGCCAGGCAGTACTTCCTATTGAGCCAAGTTGCACAACGTCCTCCCACAAGCGTCTAGTTTGATTTTCATGTAGTGGTGGCAGCACTCCACAGCCCCCATGATCCCATGTTCTAGTCCTAGAGGTTCTTATTTTTCCTAAGTTTTTTTTTGCAGGAAAAGATGATCAGGCACAAAAATATGACCATTTGGTGTAACTCATCGTTTCTTTGTTAGGTACACCGTGGGATAAAAGGAATTGTATCTGATAAATTTGGTAACCCAATAAAAAATGCTCGAATTTCAGTCAAAGGAATCCGACATGATGTTATCACAGGTAATGATGTTTTGGTTGGGTCTTTCTCATATGACTATGGTTGTATGCACTATAAGCCAAAATATGTAGCCCTCACTCAGGCAAAAGTTCCCTTACATTCAATGGACATTTTGCCTGAAAAGGGTTGCAGGATTTGGCTGTGTAAGTTTATTTCTAGAATTATGTGAAACACAATAGGGCAAAATCTGACAGACGTACCCTTATATCTGTGCCAATAAGGTTGCTTGAGTGTCACTGAATGCAAAATTTTATCCAAAACTTTTTGCAGAATCTCTCTAGTTTCATGTTAAATTTCTCGCTAACCTAAGTAAACTGAAATTTTCTTCAGATATAGGAATATTTTGTTCTCTGTATAATTTTAGTGTTTCCATGCTCTGGTGAGTAGAATGTTACAAATATATATGAATTATTGAATGCATACAGATCAGAGACAAAAAGAGCATAGCATGAGTTACATACTATGTGTAATCAATAACATTCACAACTGTTAATTTTCAGCAGTTGTAAAGCTCTGAGTATTTAGGGCTCAGTCCTGCTCCCACTGAAATCAATGGGAATTTTACTATTGATTTCAGCGGGAATAGGATTGGGCCTCACAAGTACACAGGGCCACCCATCTGGTAAAACTGTGTTCTGGGGGTGTCTGTTGTATCAGCTAGAGTGGCTGATATAACAGCGTACACTGCACTATTTTAAGTCTGAGTGCACCTAAAATTTGAGGGGTCTCAAAACTGGTGGTGGGGCCAATTTTTGAAGCTGGAATTGGGGAAAGATTTAGGGGTCTGTTTCAAACCTTATTCACAACAATGCCTTCCCAATAACATCAATGGGTTTTAGATAAGGCCCTTAAAGAATTAGCCCACAGAATTGACCAACCAATACTGTGCCTATATGAAGGGAAAAGAAGTATTAGGTTTCATTTCAAGATGGGCAAGAGTTTGGTACTGCTGAAATGTCATGTTGACTAGGCTTTAGTTAAGAAAGAATATGCCCAGCAATTGCAAAGCCAAAATATTGAAAATGAAGACAATTATGAATGCCGGGATCTGAATACCTTCTCTTCCCCCTCCTCTTCCTTTATTTTCATTTTAAAAAAATAAGAGAGTGAAATGCTATGAATAGCATGAATACAATGTTAACTGAGTTGGTAACTGATAAAAATCCAGGAAATACAAAGCTATGGGAGCATGCTCATTGTTTGCACTGTCATGTGCATTAAAAACAAGCCTGATCCTCAGCTGGAAAAAGCTGGTCTGGTTCTATTGAAGCCAGGGGTCCACCAATATGCAGGTTATCATGTGCCCCTTCATAATGTTTCAATGGTCATTTTCACCTCAGCAACTAGTTACACCAGCTGAGGATCTGGCCCCATGGTCTCATGAGTTTTATATATTACAAATAGGAATTTCTTATGTGCTCTCTCTCTCTCTCACACACACACACACACAGAGGGCTTGATTCTTCTTTCACTTTCATCAGTTACAGAAAATAGGTGTAAATCTATTGATTTCATTGAAGTTACTTCTTATTTATACCATTGCATGCAAGAGAAGAATCAGGCACCACTGTTGTTTGCCATGGTATACTACTATGTATTACATACACTGCATCTAATCTGATATTAATAAAATTTATAAGGTAAGAAATACAGTACTTAAAGCTTATTTACTAAGAGCCTGATTTTCAAAAGTGCTCAACACCCAGCAGCTCCCATTGTGACACTTATTGCCAGGGGGACACCCAAAATGCTGAGCTCTTTTCAAAATATGGCCCTGGATTGTGGGCACCGAATTCTTTTGAAAATCTGCCCCTATATATGCAATACTGCTCTGTGTACAGATGCGTGTATGCATGCATCTTTGGAAGGTATGAATACCAGTGAACAAAGGGCTAAGATACCTGTTTCCTTTAGCTGCTGATGGAGACTATTGGAGACTCCTACCTTCGGGAACGTACATAATTAGCGCTCATGCCATCGGTTATAGCAAGGTGATGAAGAGGGTCACTCTTCCTGCCAAGATGAAAAGAGCTGGAAGGGTAAATTTTGTCCTTCGATCTCTAGATGCTTGGCCTAAAAATTTTCGCCGGGGGCCAATGGAAGACATATATGAACGGTATGACCCACTAGAACATTTTGATCCTCATGCCCAGCATGCACCAACAGAAGAAAGAAGGCAGCCTACACGGCACAGCGAGAAGCCTTGGTGGTGGTCATACTTTAGCTCCCTAGGCCAACATAAACCACTGTGGCTGCTCAAACAGCGTTAAGTCGTACCATTGTTCCACTCCCCTTCTGATACTGATCCATCAAAATCCTAATACTCTGATTGCTAATGGAAATATTTAATTCTCTTCATTTGGAAATACAGTGTTAATTCAGTATCACTTTCTGTATTTCATTTATTTTCTCTTCGCACAGAAGTGACTATATTCTAGTACTTTTGATATATTAAAAAATAGTATGCATTTGTTCAAAGGCCAGGTTCTATTCAGTTTCCTAGTAATGTGCTTTTCTTATGCTCATGCAGTTAATCAGATTTATTATTTATTAGATTCTAAAGTACCTGCAGAGGAATCTTCCTGATCTTTTAATGCATTTTCATACATGTCTTAACACATTAATTATTGCAAACTGAAAACACCCTTTAGGAAACTTTGGAAAAGTCTTTTCTTCTATATACATTATTTCTGCATATTAAGTTTAGTACATTAAATATTCCAACATAGATTAAAATAATTTTAGAAAGAAAAAGCTCTTCATTTTTTCTCAGCATTGATTTTCAGAAAAAGAATCACTAGCAATGAGAAATATGGAAAGAAGAAATCCGTGTTTTTGAATAAGGACCATTTGCAGTAGGAGGAGCTGCTTGTGAAAGTTCTTAATAAAGAAACATATTAAACAAAATCAGATTTACCCAAATTCTATTTGAGAAATTCTCATTCAGTTTCTATCTGGTAATGCTTGAAAAAGACACCTCCAATTTTTAAAAAGTAAGGGTAAAAGTGATAACGCCCAGAGTACATCCTCCAATCTCTTGCATAGTGCCTTACATCATGAATAGACCAATTGAAGTCAATGGGAATAGCTGGAGAATATGGAATTACTCATGGGAGTATTTGATCCTACTTGAGTTTTAAGACTAAAATTAGACTTGGATTTCTGAAAAAGTTGTTATTAAAAAATTACTAGGAAGTGAAATGGAAATGACCTAATTCATGAGGAAACAGCATTCAAATGCAAGGGTAATCAATGGCTTAGATGTAGAAGTGCACCCGGATTCAACATACATGTTAATGGAACTTAGTAAACATCAAAGGAATCTACGAGATCATCTGATAAAACTTCTCTTCAAAGGAGTCACAAGAAAAGCTGAGTGAATACTAGGCTTGCAAGATCTACTCTTTTATAAGATGTGCCGATGTAACAATCTTAGTTGGAACTATGAAAATGTCTTTCATTTGGATGAAACAAGAAGGTGCAGGCCTTCAACTGGCATCAACTGGAGTCAGTGGAACTACATCAATTTATACCCCCTGCGGATCTAGCCCAATAACATCATTTCTGAAAAAGCTGATTGTTTGGAGCTGCTGTACTTCACGCAGATATTGCTCTACTGAGTGGACTTTAGATCACCCTGTCATCTCTAGCACCTGATTTCCGCATCACTGCCAACAGAGCCCGTGCTATATGTTTCAAGATGGATGGTAGGTGCACACACGTCTCAAGCCTTGGTTACATAGGAGAGATGCTTTCATGGCCTCAATCCTGCATACCACTACACACTTGAGTAATCCAGTTGATATTACTGAATCATCTGCTCAAATGAGTTAAAATACTCATGTGCTTAAGTGTTTGCAGGATTATAAGATAAAAGGAAAGAAAACAACTTTAACAGGGTTTACAACAAAGAACATATTGACTTGAACATGGTGATCTTCGTAGCACACTGCAGTCCATGTAAATAACTATTATTTGCCCATGATTAGCTAAGGGAGAGAAAAGAGGAATCAGTGAAACATAAATTTAACAAAACTAAGAAAACAAGAGTTTCTGTCTTCAAACTAAAAATACTCTGTTATCTCCTTAGAGTGGACAAAAAAATTGTCTCTCATTAGAACTGAGTATTTACTGTAACATACTATAATAGAGTTTTCAAAGCTACCATCCTTTTGAGGAAATGTAGAACTGTTGAAGTCAAAACTCATACAGAACTGCTTATTTTTAGCTGCTCAGTTTCTCTATATCATTCCCTCAATACTTTGTTTTTTGGTATTCCCCAAAATCTCACAGTGCTACTCGGATCTTTTGCAAGCTATCATCAAAAACCTGAGCCGCATGACCATGTCAGAAAATCCATTTCCTTCCTTAAGTCCTCGCCTGCAATGGCAAACAGCAGCAAAATATATAACAAGACAATTTGACTGGAAATATTGCAAAGAAGCTTTTTTTATGTGTGAGATTTTAAGTGTTTCCTAATTTGAACTAGGTGTGAAACAGAGTAAAGATAACCTTCCATGTTCTATGGCTGTCCAGGCCAAAATCAGGGGTTTTCAGCTAGACTGAAGTGCTGATGGTGTTGTGTATGATAATCCAGATGTAAGGGTTGAGTTACCTTTTCCCAAGATTCTCTCTGTGGTTTCCTGCTAGTGCACCGCAACTCAACCTTTATACCTGGATTCCTCTCTGAATTCCTGAGTTATTTCATTCTCCAGAAGATTAACTGTTCATTTTACAGTTGCAACAATTTTCTGGGAAAAAAATAATTTTCCAAGTATTTTTTTAAATCAAGAAAAATAGATTTGCTTTGTTGAGAATGCAATAGCTTCCTCATTAAATAAACATTCAGAAAAGGACCACAAATAGAGAACATTCAATAACTCTCAAATCTGTGACAATTACAAATGGCCATGTTACAAGTAGCAAGCTTAAATGTAGTGGTGAGGGGTATCAAAATCAGTTAGTTGAGTGAGAAAACGACTTGGCTCAGAGCATGATAGTTAGATGTTTAAAATGTTTGTAGTTCCTCATACCCACTGTTTTATTTATTCTTCTTAGGTCCACAATGAAATGTACAAGTCCTCTTTTGATATTACTTGGTAGAAGACTTTGATGCTAGAAATTGGTGCCATATTGATTTTTCTCTGCCTTTGTTGAGAAAAATAGCTCTGTTTCATTTGAGAATAGTAATTGGTAATTTCCCCTGCTGACAGTCAAAAATCTATTTCAAATTAGATTCAAGAAACCTTTATTGGTGTATTAGAGAGAAAACAAAATAAAAATAGTCAAGTGGTATAGTTAAATACAATTAAAGGTGGTGCCACCTTTACATTTTTATTTAAGAGCAACACAGATTCAGCACTAGACTTAACTAAAAAAGGAAGGAGAGTCTTCTATTGGATTGAGACTATGGAAATCTAAATTCAATTTACAGCTATACTATGGAATCCTGTGAATCCTTGGCAAATCACTTAGGTTACAATGTCACCCCACCCAAACCCCAAAACCAGGTATGTTCTAAAATTATATCAGCTAATTGGGGTTAAAACAACAGTGAAGATATGACAGCTGAGCTATTAATTTGGGTTAGCAACGCAAGTTTTAAGCCTATAGTGGAGTCTGGGTTTGAACTCAAAATGTCGTCTTCACTGATCTTTTAACCCAAGAGTGTTCTTAACTTTTTTTTTTCAGTGTAGACTTGCCCTTAGGCCTAGATACCGCAAAACACTTAAGCTTGTCCTTAACAGGATTACTGATTAGGGATGGATTTTAGCACATGTTTAAGTGCCTTGCAGAACTGGAATCTTAATCTTATGTGGAAAGTGGAAGTAATGTTGTTACCCACCCTGGGTGTGTCTTATCTATTTAGAGTAAACTGTATGGGGCAGCTGCTGTCTCCTACTACAGCTATGTCTACATTGTGAGCGGGGGGTGTGATTCCCAAATATATATCCACTAGTTTTCAGACAGCTTTGTATTTGGCACAGCTCAGTCGTGTTTCTGCTCCCACTACATTTATTACGGTGATTGTGCTGCTATTTATACTTGGGCTAACTCAAAGAGTGCTTGCACAGATATGTATACACAAGCAAGAGAATCACATCCATAGCTCACAGTGTAGGCCTGGCCACCCTATACGTATGTAGTGCTCAACATATGGGGCACTGATTTCTTGGCACTTCTAAGTACTACTATTAAAAAAGCATGAGAATAATCATGATGAAAAGCAGCCTCATACCCCGATTCAGGAAAGCCTTTACACACGTGTTTGACTTTAAGCACATGCTGCTTTCCCAATGGAATTTAAGCATGTACTTAAAGTTAAGCACATGCTTATGTGAGATTGGAATGGATTTACATACACTTTTAAGTGCTTTGCTGACTTGGGTCGCATGCATTTCTAAGCCTTAGCAACATAAGGAAGGAATTAAGCAATGAAAGTTACCTGACAGCCTCTGTTATATTTAAATCATGTCATTTAGAGTTGGCTAGTCTCTTTTTCAGCATGTGAGAACTACTCTGGAGTGAGACATGTCTCCCAAAGGGACTATAAAATGGGTCTAAACCCCACACCCAAAGATAGCTTATCTTATATGTGAATTACAGCACATGCTAGTGAGACTCCCTCTCCTTTTAAGTCAAAGATTATATTTTTTTCAGTTTCCTCCCAACCACATATTGAACATTATTGACCTATATTTTGTAGCATCTGCCTCAATAATTAATTTCCCATTCTCCATTGTTGTCTTTGTTCAGTGCAAGCAGGATTTTCTCTGCCATGAAGAAAGCTTTTTTCATTAACAGGCATTTGGAACTGGTAAAGATCTAGGGAACACTCTTCAGAGATTTTCATCATTAATATGCCAGTGCAGAAACTCCTCAATGGATGCACAGTATACAGATGTAATTAACAGGCTTTTAAAAGGTGAAGAACAGGGAGAAGTGTTTTCTAATGTTATATTTGAAGTTTCTCTCTCAATTATACAATAAAGAAAATTTAGAATAAACAAATGCTGGGGGAAAAGAAAGTTCATTCACACTTTCAAGAATTGTGAAAACTATTATTCTAAAGAAAGTCTTCATCAGATTATAGCAGTCCCTTGCACCAATGTGACAGGAGAATGCAGGAAGAAATACTTCCCTTTTATTCCCCCGGTGCAGGAAGTAGCCACAGCCATGGTTCCTAAACTACTTTGAAGGATTCTCTTGCTTTTTCCAGAGAAGAGGAGAAAATGTCTCAAGTTGGGCATCGAAAAATGGAGACACCCAAAATCATTAGCCACTTCTGATAGGCCTTTTCTCTTTGAATATAATATACAATGTTTAAGTTTGCATAATTCTCCTAATTTTACACCTCTATATTATGCTTCCATTGCACAGTTGAACTAAGATTCTTTCAGATGACGTCTCCATTTGCATGATGCTAAAATCCTATGAGGTAGCTGTTGAACTGAACAAGTTTTTAGCAGCTCAGCAAGCCAGTCCCTCTTCCTAGAGGCTATCAGTTGCCAGGATCTCATTCCGCTGAAAATCTACTGAACAATTAAATGGATGAAGGATCAGTTCATTATGGCAATGTCCAGTAATTTCAGTTTTACATAATAATTAGTTCTTATAGAATCATAGAAACTGGAAGGGACTATGAGAGGTCATTGAGTCCAGTCCTCTTTTCATCAGTAGCTCTCAAAGCACTTAGTGAAGGTCCTTAGTATCTTTATAGCATTTTTAGGAGTAGGGATTTCTGCCATGAAGAAAGCATTTTTTAAAAAAAGAAATGCTTAAATGACACAGAAGATAGCCTTCAGAATGTGAATAGACTATAAACTGCTGTGATGATGGCTGCAAACAGACAGAAGCAATATCTCAGAGGCAGCCTTAGGCTATCAGGGGCCCTAGGTGAAGGTCCATTGCGGGGGCCCTCTATAAGCTCCCCACTGCCAGCCCCGGTTCCCCCCCACAGCCACAGTTCTCCACTTGGGGCCCCAACCTCTCCCCCCCAAATCCCTGGCTCCCTGCCCCCTGCAGTCCCAGGGCCCTGATGCTAGCCCTGGCCCTGGCTCAGGTTCCCACCCCCCCCTTGCGGCTCCCTCCTAGGCTGTCTGCACCTGCTGGGGCTCGGAGCACTTCTGCTGCTGACAGAGGCAGAGGTAGCTTTTGGGGTACGCCCCTGCTGTCCAGTGAGTTGAGGATGGGGCCCCTTACTGCTCAGGGCCCTAAGCAGGTGCCTGCTTCGCCTACTGCAAAAGCCACTTCTGTAGAGAGAAGCAACCTCCAGAATCTGGTGATGTTATTCTAAATGTTACCATTAACTCTTTCACTCTGGCACACATGAAAGAAGAGAGATTATGATTTGCATAGTGTACCATGAACTGGTATCACATTTTGATGGAGAGCAAAACTGGATTGTGGGCAGAGCTTCAGAGAATATCACCACTTTCCTTTCCAATTCTGCCTTTTTCTAGAACTTTTAGTGGTACAAAAGGCCAGTTATTAGAAATGTATGCAAAAGCATTTGAACAGGGAAACAACATTTTGAAAATAAAAAAAGAAAAATCAGTACATTATTAATTTTACTTATGAGCACTCATCACTTCAGTACATGACTGAAAACATGGATTATTGAAGGGGATGTAACATAACTACAGTATATATTTGAACGGCAGCTGTAATTAGGTATATGGGCCCTAACTTCAAAAGAGGGAAAGTCTTAATAAACATATATGTATTTGATACATGTATTAACTTAGAGAGGTTAAGGCCCTGTGTAATGTGACCTGCAGTGACTCAACACCATGAGTATCTGCAGACTGTTAGAAAACAAAGCACAAACTCAAATTGGTTGTGCGTTCTATACTTAGATTTCACCAAACCAATTATCAAGTGGGAATTCTTTAGGCACCATAGCAGTCTTAACATGGAATCACAGAGTACTGGGATCTATCTAACCACCCAGGTGAGCACACCTTAGTGATATGTGGTTCATTACACCAAGAATCACAGCAATATTCAGGTTACTTCCAGTTCCAAAGGACCAGTCACTTATCCCAGGTTAATTGCACATTAGATTTCACACCAAAAACAGCACTTGTAGCCAATCCTATAATGAACTACATAAAGATTTATTAAATAGTAAAAGAACACCAGAGAGCTAATTAAAAGGTTAAAGCAGGTAAACACACACACAAAGCTCGTGCAATAAATACATTTCTTAGTCTTTAAAAGTGCCACAGGACTCCTTGTTTGTTTTGCTGAACTAGAATAACACGGCTACCCCTCATAGACTTTAAGGTCAGAAGGGACCCGTACAATCATCTAGTCTGACCTTTTGCAAAATGCAGGCCTCAAAACCTCACCCACCCACTCCAGCAATAGGCCACCAACCTATGACTGAGTTATTTACCTCCTTAAATCATGACAAAACCTGGGCTGGGATGATTTAGAGGGAGTGGTCCTGCTTTTAGCAGGGGGTTGGACTAGATGACCTCATGAGGTCCCGTCTAGCCCTATGATTCTATGACTTTAAGATACAGAGAATTCACTGGTAGGTGAGCCATGCCCTGTGCTACAGAGGAAGGCAAAAAAAACCCAGAGCCCCTCTGAAGCTTGACACACACAAATGATTTATAATCTTACATTTCAAAAAGTAATAGAAGCTTCTATAATAAACAAGCTTTTTATGTCCTTTAGGACTAAGTCAGCTCTCTCTTATGCCTAGAAACACTTCATCCCCAGAGTCCACACAGCATAGAGATAATTAGTGCCTTCCTGTTAAGGGTTCTAGACTCTTCGGCTATGTCTACACTAGAAAAAGTTAGGTCGACTTTGTTAAGCTGACTTAATAAGGTCAACTTTAAGTTGACTTAAAGTCAACCTTGTTAAAGTCAACTTAACAAAGTGGACTAAGTTGACTTAGCTTTAAGTCAACTTTGTTCAATCGATCTAACTAGTCAACGTTCCTTAAGTTGACTTTATTAAGTCGACTTAAGGGTTACTATACGTCCACCCTGTCCTTAAGTTGACTTAAGGAGTCGACTTAAGGGTTAAGTTGACCTAATGAGTAGTTGTTATAAAGTCGACTTAAGCTTTCATTAAGTCGACTTAAGGAATTTCTTAAGTCAACTTAATGAAAGCCTAGTGTGGACATGGCTTAATTTAAGTCGACTTAAGTCTCCTTAAGTCGACTTAAATTGCCAGTGTAGACATAGCCTTCCAGCCATGTTCTCTGAGCTGCAAGCTGTGCTCATGGGAAGGGCCCACTTGCATGACTCATCTTCACAAGAAGGAGGGCAGAATTTTTTTTAAAAAGGGCTTTTGTTCTCTGGTTGATGGTAACTAGGAAATTCCAGTGCTAACATCCAACAATAATCCATCTGGTACTGATGGACCTTTCCTTTTGGGAAGGGCATAACACTTTCTGTTGAAGCTCAGCCCTACATACTAATTAATGTCTCTCTCCTGTCTGGTGATTTACACAGTCACAGAGGCGCACAATACAACTGCTCAGCTATTACTTCATGGGATGCAAATATTATAAGTGAGAGTAATGCATGCAGCAACTCTGAAGTGTTCAAAAGAATTCAAACACTAAACTTTCTTATAATTCTAATACCTGTTTAACACTACTAACAAACAGGTGAACTAGACCAATTCCCGCTATGTAGTTGCCACTGTTCATTTGGGACATGGGGACTTCAATAATGAGCTTGCACCAGGTCTGCCAGTGTCACACACTGAAGCTACTTCCACTGATTTGTGGGCATCCTTCCAATGAGTTTACTAGTGGTAAATCTAAATGATTTGTTTGAAGCCATACATGGTAAATCAATGTTAGTGCCAGAATTAAAATTTGGGAGTTTCTGGCATCTGTACCATGCTCAGTCCACTATATGAGCTCTGAGTTTGTGTTCTAATGTATTGGATGAAATTCTTGCCTCACTGATGTAAATGGCAAGATACCTTGGATTTTACCCATTAGATACGTCCATCAATGATGTTGTCTAATTGGCAACCAACTGATAAATGATTAGTTAGCTAACACAGGCCCTGAAGTTACCCTTCTGTTTATCTCCATTCTGCCGCATAGAGAAAAGCAGATGCAATTAGCTAGGTGCAATCAACGTTTACTGCAGAATGATGCCCAAATGTTCAACACAATATTAAATTTAGGTCCAAAAGCAGCCATTACATTTTAAGGTAATTTAAAAATGATAATTTATATTCCAGCTAAACATATAACAGTGACTGCAGACGACTCTGATAATATATGATTAATGAAGAGGATGCTGATAAAACCTATGTAAGTTAGAGTAATAAAAAATGACTTCAGTACTCACTATTTGCTTTATTCATCTTTAACTGGAAATAAAGATAACTTTTGTCAGCAGAAGATAAAACTGCATAGATAAAATCACAATCCAATTTGCACAGTATATAGCAAGCCTCAAGTACCACCAGTTAAAACAAAAATCATATACTATACCTGCTATGCTGCTAGAAGGTGACTGTTATGATATTAAAACAAAATATTTATTTTAACATTAATGTCACCAGTATTCAAATATATTTGCTAAAATTGCATTTTGGTTGGCTCACTCATCTCTTACTTCAAAACCTAGCTGAGGGATAATTCATAAAATATGTCCATAAGCATGACACCTTGAATGTAGTAGAAGAATAAATTGCCAATAAATAGAATCAAACACACACAAAGGAAGAACTGCAAGTGGCACATATAGTATATGAACCTAATGGAAAAAATATCTTTCTAAAATCATGAGTTAATTATTAAAGAACCAGATTATGCAGCCATTACTCACCATGGAGAACACTTACACTTACAAATAGTCCAAGGTAAGTAAAAGATGGCCAGTCTAGACCTAAATATAACTGAAGAAACTTTGATTGAGGCCTTGTCTATATGAGAAAAATTTGCCACTTTAACTATATCAGTGTAATTAAGCTAAGCAAACTCCCTTGTGTGGAGGTAGTTGTGTCAATATAAAGGTGCTTTATACTGGTATGGATATCTTTATACCTGAAGAGGAATAACATTCCTGTTTAAGTCGTCTTTATACTGTTATGGCTACGTCCACATTAGAGCAACCACTGATATAACTATTTCATTAAAAAAAAATCACACCCCTAATGGAAATAATTATACTGGTTCAACTTTCAAATGTAGATCAAACTTAGGAATAGATATTTAAACATCAATGAATGCTAAGAACATTAGAAATGTGCCAACTGCTGCTCTCGTCATCACAATGCCTGGGTATGCACATGAAAGGAATAGCATGGAAATGCCATGCTGAATCAGACTAGAGGTCCGTGGGCACAATAGGACCCTGTCACTGACTGTAACTGGTGCTGGATGCTTCAGTGGAAGAAATGAGAAATCTCACAATGGACAAATAGGGAATATTCTATCCCTAAAGAATTTCTCTTCTTAATCCTAGGTAGTTAGAATTGTAATCATGGATAATAAGAGCATAGAGATAACAGGATAGGGCCTAAGTAATATTGAGAAATTTTTTCAGTGTAGGAGGCTCATAGGGTAGCAGAGTGGCTGTGTCAGATAAAATGTGATCCTCAGCCACACTGAACACAGTCTGTGCCAGGTTGGTGTACCTATTTGTCACCAGCTTTCATGGGTTTTCTGTAGGGCATACTTTCCGTATCTACTATACTCCCATTTTGTAGCAAACGTGTCTACTGCGGATGAGCCACCTTAAAATATGTGAATAAACAAAAAACAGGATATAGATTGATTTTATAGTGGAAAGAATGAGGAACAAGATAGGTGTCTCAACTTGGGCACTGTTAAGATAATTGGACTCACAACTTTAGCCTTAATTGTGACCTCTACTGCAAAAAGTATGTAGAAATTTGTAAGATGTCACAGTAAAACCTATAATAATAAAGATTGATGGGAAAAGATATAAAAGATATGAAAAGGCAACAGAAAGACCAAATTAGTCTAAACAAAAAGACTTTCTGATATAACTCAAGGACGATGTTGAAATGACAACTGGTAAAAATAGAAAGTGTGGAACCAAAAATTAATGAACTAAAATTGATGTCGGGTATTAGACCAAATTAGTGGACAAAATAATGAGAAGATGGGCTACTCAGACTGTCAGGCCTTTTTTAGGTCCTTAAAGAAAGAGAGATTGAGGTAAATATAAGACAAAATAAACAGAGATTACTGGAATGAACTTCATCATCATGGGTTCCATCCCTCCCATCTCCTGAAATCCTTTTGTCCTAATTCTGAGGGATGTCCTGGGCACCTTCCATATTTGCTGTTCTTTCTGCACATTGGAATAGATAGATAGATAGATAGATAGATAGATAGATAGATAGATAGATAGATAGATAGATAGATAGAT
>ML685851.1:9021506-9033754 GCA_007922175.1 Pelusios castaneus
GATAGATAGATAGATAGATAGATAGATAGATAGATAGATAGATAGATGCTTTGCATTGGTTAGTTTGCTGCTGGTTAAATTTTTATATATGGTTCGTGTGTGTGTCCTATTTTCCATGGCTATGTCTACACTTGGCCAAATAAGTCGACTTAGCATGTCTACACTCAAAAATTAAGTCGATTTAAAGGGGACCCTGCCAAATTGACTTAGAGCATCCACACTGGACGCCTAAGTCGACTTCTAGGGACTAGGTGGACCTAGGACCGGTCCACGGTGACGGGGGGGCACCCCTTGCCAAGTGTCAGGGGGCTCAGCATTTTCCCCATTGTACCTGGGTACAATGGGAGCTGAGCAGGATGGGGACACTGGCAGGGCATAGGAGCAGGCTGGGCAGGCTGTGTCCTGCCCTGTGGGGGGGGGGAGGCATGCCAGGCTCTGCCTATGCCAGCCACCCTGGCAGGGAGGGCAGTGGGGGAACCCTGGAGCCCTTTAAGTCAACTTAAAGTCAACTTAGGGCTAATCCGTGTCTACACTGGCTAAGTCTACTTAATAAAGTCGACTTAGCCAGTAAAGTCGATTTTATACTAGGGTTTATAAAGTCGACTTTAATTTTCCTTAAGTCGACTTAAGCCGCTGCTGTCCATACTAAAGGGGTGGTACTGCTTATCGATTACTTTAGCTGAGGTAGTCTTGAAGACTGGCTCTTCTACACCTACTGAGAAACTCAACTTGATAAGTTGAAAAAAGAAATGGAAAAGGGAAAACATGTTTTCTAAACTGGGCAAGACCCAGGAGAGAGGGGCCCATATGCTGGATGAAGCACAGAAAGACTGAGGTGAAAGACAGAAGGATAGAGAGGTGCACCAAGCCATTCCTCAAACAACAAACAGATGCTCCAACATGTTCTGGACTGACTCTGAAAGGGCAACACTATAGCAACTCCTACCCTGCGTGAACAACACTTTCTTCTTCCCAAGGACAGAGACCTCCACTGCTCAAGGCACAAATATTCTTTACAGCAGTATCCTGTCCAGTCCATCTCCATGGACAATAAGACCTACCTGAAAACATCTACATTGACCTGTGCCACAGCTCAGAGCAGCCAACACCTTCCACTCCCTTTATTAGTTGTCTGTGTATTGTTTATTATTGTATAATCATATTGTGTTTTGTGAAAACTAAGATTCATTTTCTTTGACTTACAATATACAGAGTTGCAAATTCCACGAAGAAAAAAAAAATCCCAGTTCACAATTACTGTATCTGCAGTACCACCTGCTTATGCCAAACAGTCAGTGTGACCTTAAAACTTCCCTCAGAGAGCACCTCGATGAACACTCAGAACTGACTGTGGTGCTCTACAGAATACCCACGCTTCTGAGGCCCTTGTTACCACCTGCCCTGAGAGTAAGGAAGCCTTGTCTCTACCTGCCAGGGTGAGCTCCCTGGGTACGTCTGCACTGGAGCCGTAGGTTAACTTAAGGAGGGTTAAGTCAACCTAAAGAACCCTGCGTCCACGCTGGGCTCTTATTAAGACAACGTAAGCACTTCCTTAAGTCGACTTAATAACACTACCTCTGAAGGTCAACTTAATGCTTAAATCGACCTTATTAAGTTGACTTAAGCCAGTGTAGATGGGGAATAGCCCTTAAGTAGATCTAATTGGCCTCCGATATAAATGTGTTAATTAATTAATTAATTAATTAATTAATTAATTAATTAATTAATTGTTTGGGTATTAATTTAGTACGAGTCGGGCTAGAGAGAAGAAAAAAAGCTGCTGCCATCACGCTGGGGAGAGCCGTGGCTGGGGCGAGCGGGCTGGGGAGGAGGGGAAAGCCGTGGCCAGGGAGATTGGGCTGGGGAGAAGGGGAAAGCCGCGGTTGGGGAGATAGGGCTGGGGAGAAGGGGAAAGCCGTGGTTGGGGGGATCGGGCTGGGGAAAGCCGTGGCTGGGGAGATCGGGCTGGGCAAAGCCATGGCTGGGGAGATTGGGCTGGGGAGAAGGGGAAAGGCACCATGGCTTTCCCCTTCTCCCCAGCCCGATCTCCCCAGCCGCAGCTTTCCTCTTTTCCCCAGCCCAATTTCCCCAGCCACAGCTTTCCACTTTTCCCCAGACCGATCTCCCCAGCCTTGGCTTTCCCTACCCCGACCTCCCTAGCCGCAGCTTTCCCCAGACCGATGGCCGCAGTTCTTTTGCTTCTCTCCAGCCCGACCCATAGTAAATTAATAAAACTACAATATTTCATTTTAACATTTTTATTAAAGTTCAAACGAAAAGACAACATTTATGCATTTCTTTTGACTTAAGGTACTTAGGCTTGCTGATGCTTCTAGCACCAAAAAACTGTTGCCCATGAAGCACCATGCCTCACAAATTGCCGCTCAACAAGTACGATATCTTGCTCAGCTGCATCATCAGCTTAGAGGGAACATTGGCGCCCCCCCAGAATTCCTGGCCACTCCTCTGTCGACCTAGAACCTGCCAGTGTGGTTGCAGACAGTCGACTGGAGTGCTCAGTGTGGATGCTCTGAGTCGACTTAACAAGGTAAGTCGACCTTGTTAAGAAGACTTAACAGAGCCTCCAGTGTAGACATAACGCTAGACTCCACTGACCATGGACAATACAAGCACTTTTCTCTTAGCCTATGTGGGCTCCACTGTCTCCAATGCAGACTAAGCAACAGGGACACTCCGAACCTCGAGCTCTCCAAATGTCCCCCTGTTGTGTCCAGTCCTTTATTCACTGGACACAAACTGAATTTCTGGACCCTCTGTTTCCAAAGGAATAGAACACCACAGCTTACTATTTACGCCTTGGAGCACTGCTCTGCCTAACACAGAGTACTTAGATGTTTGTTTATAGAAAAAGCAAGTATAAGTTTAACTAACACAGAATGGAGATTCAAATGATAACAAACAGAGCTATTGGAAACAAAGGTATACACATCAAGTAAAATCATAATGCACATTTTAGAGCTTAAACTCAGCTAACACGCTGGCCTCTTTTCTAAGAATGTACTCTTACCTAATTCCTTCTCACAGCATTTTTTCATTTTTTAATCTAGATAGCTGAACCGTCCGCTATGAGACCAAGCTCGCTGGCAACTTGTCTCCCCCAGATGAAGGATGTTAGGGAGTCTTTCTGTACCACTAGATATATTGGACCAGGCCTTTGTGCTTTTTCTATAAACAAAATTCCAGTTCTTTCTGTTCACCTCTTCCTATTAATTTCATCTCTTGACGTCCCCCAAATCTCCTCATTAGCATTTGCCCTACTATGCAAATAGACTCCCATTATACAATACACAATGGTCAGCCAGGGAGATAAGTCTCTCCCATTTTCTGTCTGCTATACTCTGTCTCAAAGCACATTCCCTCCGGGTGACCTGTCTTTAATTTTAAAGTTTTAAGAACATACTTTCCATTATATATACATATTTTCTTACATAATATCTGCATATACATTTAACAAAGTTTATGAAAAGTGTATGATGCAGGCTTTCCTAAGAAACTTACATGACAGATTTTGGTGAAATGGAATATAAATATAATTCTTTTCCTCCCCTATGTCCTCTGCCAGTTGACATCAAGAGGTCCTTGGATCACACTGGCCTTCTGTCAGGCTTCTCAAAATCATCATACAGCCTATTCCCTTCCTCCCTTCACCCCAAAACACAACATGCAGCAATAACAACAAAAATGATTGTCTCACTGCAATCCAGCCTTGTTATAAAATAGCTCTACCTGCCTTTCCGTTTTCCAAAGGGGACTCTATACTCATCCTGCATCTGCTCAGACAATAGTTAAACTTTAGCTTCTCTCCAAGGGTGCGTCTACACTTGTAAATTAAGTCGACTTAAGCTTGCTTAAGTCGACTTAATTTACTCTGCGTCTACACTACACTTTCCTTAAGTCGACTTAAGAAGCTGCTTAAGTCGACTTAAGGAAAAATTAAGTCGACTTTGTAAAACCCAATTTTAAGTCGACTTTCTGCTCAAGTCGACTTTAGAAAGTTGACTTAAGCCAGTGTAGATGTGGAGTAGCCCTAAGTCAACTCTAAGTCGACTTAAGGACCTCCAGGACTTCCCCACTGCCCTCCCTGCCAGGGTGGCTGGCACAGCCACAGCCTGGCATGCCCCCCCCACAAGGCAGGGCAGAGCCCTGCCCCTATGCTCTGCCAGGGTCCCTGTCCCCCTTTGCCCCATTGTACCTAGGTACAATGGGGCAAAGGATGATCCCCCTGGCACTTGGCAAGGGGTGCCCCCCTGCCACTGTGGACCTGTCCCAGGTCCACATAGCCCCTACAAGTCGACCTAGGCATCCAGTGTGGACGCTCTGGGTCGATTTTGTAGGGTCCCCTCTAAGTCGACTTAAAATTTAAGTGTGGACATGCTAAGTTGACTTAAATTCACAAGTGTAGACATAGCCATTGTGCCTAGGTTATGGTTTCATGAGCCAAAGAAGCACAGGGTAGGAAGAGTCCCTGGGAATCAAAACTGGCATTGCAATCCACCGGTGGCAAGAGGCTGGTCTGTGGAAAATGTCCATTGCCCACAGTCAAAAACCCATGCAGCAGGAGAAGCTTCATGGCCTGGCATACCTGCATGACAACTGCCCCGCCATAGATTTTTCAATATCAAACTGATTGCCCATGGAGCAATGGCAATCCAGCATTGTAAGCTTCTGGAGAGCAACTGCTACCTGTTTCTCCACTATCAGAGCAGTTCTCATTTTGTTGTCTCTGTCTTGCAAGACTGGGATGAACTCAGCACCGAACTCTAAGAATGTAGTCTTCCCTTTTGAAAATTCTGTATCCATTACTGCACACCCTAGGTTTCCATCATGGTCTAGTGCTTGTTTCATGGGGCCAGACCTTGGTTCCACCATACATACCTGGTCAGGTTCATCCACTCCTTGGTAGCCCAGCTGCATGACTGGCTGCTGTAGTAGTTGCTGTGGTTCTGAAAATAAAAGAGAATGATTTTGAAGAGCCTTAAAATAGACAAGAGATTTCCTCTGACTTGGGCAGCACCTATGTCAGAGAGACTGAAAACAGGAAGGGGAAAAAAGTGTGGGTTATGGGAAGGAAGTGTGGCGATTTTTTTAAAAAACAGTGCAAAAAAAGATAGATTATAGTAGGGAATTGTGGGAATTTTTACTCCACTCTTCCACCATTCCCCGAGATGGTACCCCACAATACACTACAAAATAGTCCCAAAAGGTAGCACATCAAATGGTGCAGCGGGAACACTGGAATGCTACCCATGATAGTTTTTGTTGATTTGATGTTGATCTATGAGAAGGCACACACTGTGTGGCAAAAGGCAGCCAAATGTGAAATAGCCATGTCGAAAGCAGTATGCTGGCAGAACGTTTGTGGGTAAAAGGTTCAAGTGTAGACAAGCCCTTAAAAACAACACTGCCTTGTCATGACCACAAAAGGAAGAACAGCAGTTACCACTAATTTGCTATGCCTTTGCATATGGCTGCATGGCATGGGTCTGGGTCACCTGCAGGGATTTCTCTTGTAGTTTCTATTATCTCCTCCTGTAACTGTGCAACCATGAGACACCAGAGCATGCATGGAAAGATTCCCACAGTAGCACCATGGGTGCGTCTACACTTGTAAATTAAGTCGACTTAAGCAAGCTTAAGTCGACTTAATTTACGCCACATCTACACTGGGCTTTCCTTAATTCAACTTAAGCTGCTCCTTAAGTCGAATTAAGGAAAAACTAGTTCGAATTAATAACACCTCGTTATAATTCGAACTAGTGTTTAAGTCGACTTAATAAAGTCGACTTAGCCAGTGTAGATACACTAAGTCGACTTGGTCTACCTAGGGTGGGGGGGACAAGGGAGCCCTGCATGGCTCTTTTGTCCCCAGGGGAGCCCCTGCTCCCTTCTCCCCAGACCCGTGGCTTCCCTGCAGGAGGAGCCGCGGTCCTGGGGAGAATTGCTCCCCAGTCAGGGCGCCAGCTGGAGGGAATCCCCGATTGGAACCCTGGCTGGAGAGCCCAGGAGGAAGCTGTGGGCAGCTCGTCCTGGGAGAGCCAGCCCTGCAAGACTGGCTCTCCACGGGACCGAGAAGCCGCTCGCAGTTGCCGGCTCCATGCTCCAGCTGAAAGTCAACCTAACTTTCTGAGTATAGACATAGCCCATGAGAGTGAATCCTGCTGCTGCAGAAAGATGTGATGCTGTAAATATGAGTGTGCAATGCAAATAACTCAGATCCATGCCATCGGAATAAACTGCTACGGGCATGGCTTGGTGCTGGGAGTTTAACGTATCTTCTATCTAGAAATTGTGAAGCTATTTGTTTTAAATTGCATGTCTGTGATAAAAATTTAAGTAACTGGAATGAGCTCTTTTAGTTTGCTGGCAATGACAAATACAGTAGAAGTTACTTAATTAGTCCATGATAAATGGCACACCCAATTAATTATGATGATTGCCTAGGGTAAAAACCAGTCTGGGGAAACCAATGCCATTAAACAATGGAAAAGTCTGTTTAAATGTCATTCTTGGAGTAGCCTGTAAAATAAACACTCATGAATTAGTGGTTTCGAACACTAACTTTGTAATCATGTTGCCTCTTGTTAATTTTATGCTGGTTAAATGAATCAAAAGTATCTTAATAAAGTGTTTTCCCTCCCGCAATGAGTTTTTAAAAACTCCAATTCATAAAGTAAATGTGAATTTCAAATGAACTCAAGGGGCTTCATTATCTTGTCACTCGTGCAGGTGTAAATGAGGACAAACTACACTGAAGTTAATGGCATTATATTGATGTTAACTTGCTGTAAATCAGTGGAGAATCAGGCCCAGCATATTCTGATGAGAGCTTGACACACATGAGAATCATGGCCCTAATATATCATCTGTCAGTTAGTGGTTCATTCACTTTATACATATCAGAGTTTAGAAACAGATACATTTTTGGTTCCTTTACATAATGGTGTCATGTTATCTGTGATGATGACCACATAATTAATGATTTTGCTGTTTATCAGCTGATTTGAATGGTGGCAGCTGAATAAAGATGCCTAAAACCCTAATGTATGACCACTAATTCTTTAGAAATGCCCAATATAGATCGGAGTTAATTTGTTTATACTTAAAATATTCTTAAACCTATATATGTATACTTAGTATTATCAATTTACAACACTAATAAAGTCAGAGAATGGCCTCTCCTGGAATTAATGACTGGAGGAAATTAATGTCTTTTGGCTACCTTTTTGTTCACCCGGTCCTCTATGCCAGTCACCAATTTCCAATAAATTCCCATCACCTTAATTGTTATTGTTTAAATAAGGAGAAAATGCATAGTAGTATATTCTGAAGGTTTATAGCAATATTTCATGTTATTTAGGGACTGATTGGAAATAGAATGTTTATTAATATTTTGTATTTCTACAGTGTCTTTCATTTCAGCATCTGAAAGCACTTTACAATAAGCAGAGCCAAATCCACTTGTAATGTATTGTAGTGTCATTATAGCCATGTTGATCCCAGGATATGAAAGAGATAAAGTAGGTGATGTAATATCTTTTATAAGTTGGTCCAGAAAAAGATCTTAGCTCATCTACCTTGTTTCTCTTGTCAGTTATATCAGCCTAAATCTGGAGTAGCTCTAATGACTTCAGTGGAATTATGCTCCATTTACATTGATGTAGGAGAGAACAAAAGGTGACCCTGATTAATTGGTCCAAATTAAGACAACACAGAGCAAAGTAGGAAGTATAAATTATTAATTAATTATAATTATTATAACTGTATTATTGTATCCAATTGCCTAAGGTCACACAGAGTCTCAATACAGAGTCTAAAATAGATTTTAGGCCTGAGCTACCGTTCCCATGGAGGTCCATCTAGAAACCCTGACTCTGAAGCCTGCATGCTAACCCCTAGCCCACACTTCCAACAATAAATGGAGAAATGGTAAAAAATATTGTTACTTTATTTGTAACTTTAAGAGGTAGCTAGTTAAAGGTGCTTACAGAAACAATTTTTTTAAAGGACTAATATGTAAAGTAAGCTGCACCCAAAAAATCAATTTGAGGTACAAAAGAGAAGGTTTTTCTGTAGCTCTCCTGTGAGTCGTCCTTTACAATAGATAGTTAAGACTGCTGCTGTTTTAAAGGGGTGGTAAGACTGGGCCTGTATGTTGCAGAGAAGGAAACGAAGAGACAGTGTTTGCATTTTTTTCTTTTCTGAAATATACTTTTAAGGCACTGCCCCTTTAGCGTTCTTTGTGTCAGATGTCAGAGAGCACCTGCATGCCATATGTTTCCCTCTACCACTCCATTTGGTGTTGGTTAGAATTAAACAGACCCCCGCAGCTGATATAAGGAAGTGACCTGCCCATTCAGCCAGGAATGAGTTCACCTCCACCAACTGAAACCTGAGAGGTGGAGATAAAGACTTCCTGCTGGAAACTAGTGGAGTGCCTGGAGCAGTGGTGCTTCTCAGCCATCAAAGGTAGGTTGTTTGGCCTGAATGTTCAAACCCAGCCCCATAGAGTTAGGTGTCAAAACGCATCTATCTCAATCAAGCTTAGATATTATATATATAGTCTGTGCATCATAGGAGAGGCCTTTTGGACATTCACCCTCAATGTGGATTCTTCATTTCCAGCTACAGTTTTCTTTGCTTTTACTAAAGTTCTAGTACACAAAAGAGGCAGATTTGGGATCTAATATATCCAGATCAGTTGTATTGGGTGATACCTTTATGCTAGTCAAATAGTCAAATAATATAAAACTAAGCCAGTTTACAAATCTTGAGGGTTTCTAGTAGAAGTAAGAGTCTTGATTTTTTTTAATAGAAGGATCATTTTTTGAGAGAGACAGAGAAAAAGCTTCTAAAGCTGGAAGCTCAGAGTTCCCGAGTGAATAGAGTTCAATCTACCATGGATAATTTGTTTGCTTTGCAATTATTTTCCGTCAATGGAGACAAATTGATTTGTACAATAAAATTGACGGCCACTGCCAGGCAGCTCTCTTTCTAAACTATGAAAGGATTTGACTAGTTGAACTGAGTATCACATTTTTTGGAATCCTGGAGTTTCACATTTACTGGTAAAATCAGGATGATAGCAATTGTGCTCAACAGAAGCAATATGTCATGTAGGAGAATACGGTCCACCAGTAAATGCCTATGAGAAATTCATCATTGCGTAACAACAGTATTAACACGGCAAACAGTTTCATATATTGGCCTGCTTTGAAAGCTATTTATAAAAGGAAAAAAAGGAAAAAACAAACAATGGCAGAGCAGATAAATATAATTTATCTTATTGGTATGAAACAAATATAAAAAATTTACCTTAAAATGTCTGCTCAATTATTAAAGAAAATTAGTTATTTAACATAGCCACAGCGAGGATTCTGTGTGACGAGGGGGTTTGTGCATTAGAAAACCACGGAGCAAAAGCTTATTTTAAATGCAGATACAGGAGTAGAGACTAAATCATATCTTCACAAAGTAGTCCTCCCCAGGAATATGCTCCCAGCTGCAGTGTAGATGTGCCTTTCATATTCTCCTTTAAAATTCCCAGGCCCGTCCCTGATCTCACTGAAGTCATTTGCAAAACTTCAGTGGGCACATGATTGTAAGATGTAACAACGAATACTGGGTCATGGACTATGATTCTGCTTTTTGCAGGACTAATAGATGGCTCATACATTCTGCCATTTTCCAGCTGGAGGTTGACTATGCTAGGCAAATCACTGAACCTAATCTGCTTCCCAAAACTGGGCAATTCTTTTTCATGGTACCCAAACAAAGTTCAATGAATCACTTCAATGAAACTACATAAAGATGCCCCAAGTGTTAACGCCTCACATGCCCACATCAGGATTACATTAGTAACGCTGTCAGTTTTGCATATATCCAAGATCAGCGCTAAACAAGAAAGAAGTTTGCCAAGATCAGGGTAGTTTCTCTTTACACAGACTTAAAGGACCAGGGAAAAACTGATATGCTACAGTTCAAGCACATATGACTGGGCTAATATACAAGGCAAACAAAGGACTCCGAGCATTGATCAAAGTGCAGTACCAGGGGCCAGTGGCATGATCTTTAGGTGTGAGAAAGAAAGTTTTGAGGAAGAAGGTCACATGTTTGAAGGTTCAGACAATCAGGCTTCAGCTTGACCTGTCTGCTTAACTGGGAGTACTTCTCCCCAGCTACTCATGTGAGATGGGGTCAGGGGTTACCAATTATTTAGGGAGGCTGAGAAAGTTGTATGAAGCTGCTCTCAGCTGCCATATCACATTAGTATCAGGCCACTTGCAGGTAGGCCATAGTGGTTAATGCTTCATTTCAGTGCATTGATTGTGTTCAGTTTGCTATTTCAGGAGCAGCAATTTATCTACTACGTCAGGATGCTTTTTGTGTCTAAGATACAACAGGGTACAGTAAAACTTTACTCAGGGAAGCTTGTTATTCCAGGCATAGCATTCATATGTAAAATATTCCCATTTGCATTGCATAAGTGTTATTTTAATTGCTTAACGCTTGGCAGTATAATGTGATTTTCCTTTTCACAATTCTAATAGCTGAGTTTTATACTGTCTGCATGCTGCACAATAAGGCAACTGCAATTTGTTACACATTGTGAGGCACTTCTGCTAAACTAAGGTTTGGATTTTCATCAATTAAAAAAGTTACTTAAGCTAAATATGGAGAGAATAATGTGCAAAAAGAGCTATTTTTAGTACCATATTTTCTTTCCTTGATCTGTCGTTTGGAAAGTAATAACTAGAACTAGGTGACATTTTAAAAAAATTGTTCCACACAACTGTGCATGAAAAATCATCATTTTTCATAACTTTTTTTGTAAATTATTATTTATTATTATTTGTATTGCCATAGCTTCTAGAAGCCCTAGTCATGGACCAGAATCCCATTGTGCTAGGTGCTGCACAAACACAACAAAAAGACAGTCTCTGTCTCACAGAGTTTACAACTTAAGGATAAGACAAAGATCACGAATGGATATAGACTGACAGATTGGGGAATACAAGGAAGCAATGAGACAGCACTGGTCAGCATGATAAGCCATGGTCTCTGCCTAAATATTACAGAAATATACTTGTACTTAATGCATTCCTTTTGTTTCACCTAAATCTAAGTGCAGATGTCCCTGTATCTATATACAGTTTTATATGATTTCATCCATGATTTTGAAGACCATCTAGAGCAGGGGTCGGCAACCTTTACTATCAAAAGAGCCATTTTGCCCCTTCTTCCACTAAAGAAAAATAGTCTGGAGCTGCAAAACATAACACAGCTTATAAACTTTTAAAAGTTTAAAAGAACACTGCCCTCCACCCCTCCCCAGTGCCCACCAGTCTCCTTGTACCCATGTCCCCTCCACAGGCCTCTAACTTCATCCATCCCTCCCCAGCCCACCACGAAGTCCCCACTCCTGCCGTCCATAGTCCCCTCCACCACTACCCAGCCTCCACCCAGTCTCCTTGTCCCCTCCACCCCTCTCCAGGCATCTAACCCAGCCACTCTCCTTGTCCCCCCCACCCCTCTCCAGGCCTCCCTCCAGCCCCTTCCCAGCCCCCTTACCTGGCCGGAGGCTCGGAGCTGCAGGGACGGCCGGCAGAGCCGCTTCTGGGCCAGGCCGCTCCCACCCTGAGCACGCTCTGTCTGAGCATGCTCAGGGCGGGAGATTTGAATCTCCCCAGCCTGGCCGCAGCAGGAGTCTGTGCAGCTTAGAGGGAACACTGGCAGGGACCCGAACGCGGTCCCAGCAGGGCAGAGCAGACTCGGGCCTGGAAGTTGAGGCAGCCGGCGGGTGGGAGCCCGGGAGCCTGCCCCGGCTGCGGCCACCCCGCTGCCCCGGCTGAAGGGAGCCACAACAAGGAGACTGAAGAGCCGCATGCGGGTCCAGAGCCACGGGTTGCTGACCCCTGATCTAGAGCTAGAAAATGACAACAAAATTTGTGGAAGGAATGTTCAACTTTGCGTTTCAGAGCTTAGGCCACTGCTAACTACCAGAGATCAGGAAAAGACCTATGTAGAGAGCAGATTGTTCCACTTGTGCCTCGTGTGGGTTTTTAGACCTTTCTCTGAAAAATCTGGTACTATCTGCTGTAGAGACAGGAGGACTCTGGATCCTATGCATCTTGGGTCTGATCTATGCTGGACATTTCTACCTTCCTAAATAGTGTTCTTTCTTTCTTTCTTTCTTTCTTTCTTTCTTTCTTTCTTTCTTTCTTTCTTTC
>ML685851.1:9041986-9075965 GCA_007922175.1 Pelusios castaneus
AACATGACATAGCTCCTATGGATTATAGCATTTATGAGATATCCATTCAAAATAATATCATAAATGCTTCCCTAAATCCAGACAGCATCACACAGGGCTCTGCCCTGCCCTTTGGGGGGCATGCCAGGCTCTCCCTGTGCCCCTCCAGCAGGGAGGGTATTGGTGTAGTCCTGGGGTAGCCTTAAGTCGACTTAGGGCTACCCTAGGGCTACACTGGCTTAATTCGACTTTAAAAAGTCGAATTAAGCCTTAGGTAGAGTAGAAAGGAGGTTTAATAAAGTCGACTTTATTTTCCTTAAGTCGACTTAAGCAAGCTGCTTAAGTCGACTTAAGCAAAGTGTAGTGTAGACGCAGGGCAAATTAAGTTGACTTAAGCCAAGCTTAAGTCGACTTAATTTACCAGTTTAGACGCAGCCTAAAGGTGATGTGCCCCACTAACACAAAAATTGGGCTGATTATTTTTTAAAAATTGCCTAAAAGCAATTCAGCATTTAATCACTTCTGATGTATCAAAAATGATTAAATCTTTAAAAATGAGATATTAAACCTTGACAAATAACTTTGGCATGTCTACACTAATTATTCTGCATATTAATTTTCATTGTGCATTTCCACTGATTTTACATGTTGTAAATATACACAAACCCTTTGGCATGAAGCTGTCTTTGAATGATGCTGTGTCCCTCTTCAGAGATGGAAATCATTCATCAATGACAGACTAGTCATTGAAAAGCTTATCAAAACCGTATTATTTATTTCCAGTCCATCACTTATGTAGCTCAGTTTAACAGCTCCAGTTTTAAAAGATTTTGCTTCTAGATATAATGTAGCTGGCATTATCCAAGACCACTGCCCACATGCAAAAACAAAAAAAAAAACCCTCAGCAAATGGAATTATGAACTGATTCATGCATATTCTTAATACCTTTAAAAATGAACTTTTTTCTAAACATTGTTTTAACACTCTAAAAGCCATTTATAAAGGTCCTGATTTCAGAATCAGTTCAAGCAAAGATGGGACCCCTGTTAAGTTATATAAATGAACTGCTTCTAAAAGGACGGTATTCAGTGGGAAACAATTTGCCTCAAAACATGGTGACATAATGACAAGTGGGAAAGCAATAAGGAATGTGTCAAGAATGAGCATATGCATTTCTGAAGAGAGTTCAGGGGAATATTGGACAGAGATTTCCTGTGTAACAGGAATAAGGGAAACCTCTGATATGTAACAGCTTGTAAAATTCTATCACAAAACACAGTTTAATATTTCTGACTTCACAGCAGGATTTGACCAGAATGCAGTAAATAAGGCACAGGGCCATGCATTCAACAAGTAGAAAACAATTTGTTCATATGTTATAAAGCCATTGTGATCATATAGGTTTAGTGTCCTGTATAATGCAGGGCACATTATTTTATTTAATTCCTTTTTGAACCAGAGCATGTCCTTTAAAAAATATATAGAATTTTGATTTTAGAATGGCCAGTGATGGAGAATCAACCGCAAATTTTAGTAAATTGTTCCAACAATTAATTAACTTCAGTGTTAAACACGTTTGCCTTATTTCTAATCTAGATTCAACTTGCAACCATTGGCTATGTCTACACTTACTAAAGTTAGTTTGAATTAGTTAATTCGAACTAACTAATTCAAACTAATTTTAGTTAGTTCGAATTAACTTAATTCGAACTAGAAAAATTTAGTTTGAACTAAGCAAGTGCCATGAATGGCACTTGCTTAGTTCGAATTAGCGAATTGCATTGAGTTCAATGGGCCGGTTAGTTCAAACTAAGGAATTAATTCGAACTAACATGGCTACATTGGTTAGTTTGAATAGCATATTTGAATTTGTTAGTTCGAATTAAAGAAGCCCTTAATTCAAATTAATTAAAGCCTAGTGTAGCCATGGCTTTAGTTAGTTTGAATTAAGCTTCCTTAATTCAAACTAACTTGCCAGTGTAGACATAGTCATTGGATCTTGTTATACTTTTGTCTGCTAGACTGAAGAGCGCATTATAATCAAGTATTTGTTTCACATGTAAATATTTACAGACTATAATCAAGTAACCTATTAACCTTCTCTTTGGTTAGCTAAATAGATGGAGCTCCTTGAATCTAGCACTTTAGGGCATATTTTCCAATCTTTTAATCATTCTTGTGGCCCTTTTCTGAATCCTCTCCAATTTATTAACATTCTTCTTGAACTGTGGACACCAGAGGTGGACACAGTATTCCAGTAGTGGTCACACCAGCGCCAAATAAAAAGGTAGTATAACTTCACTACTCCTACCTGAGATTGCTGTTTATATATCCCAAGGATCATATTTTGGTCTTACTGGGAGCAATCATGTTCCCCAAATCTTTTTAAGAGATGCTGTTTTCCAGAATAGAGTTCCCTGTCTTGTAAGTTTGGCCTACGTTCTTTGTTCCTAGATGTATGACTTTACTCTTGGTCATATTAAAACACGTGTTTGCTTGTGCCCAGATTACCAAGTGATCCAGCTTTCTCTGCATCAGTAACTTGTCTTTTTCTTTATTAACTATCCCCCCCCCCCAATCTTTGTTATTGGCAAATTTTATCAACCATTATTTCATATTTTTACAGATCATTGTTAAATTTTGAATAGCCATCTGCTTATTAATTAATTCATCCTGTGCAATGAAGGAGCAAGAAGTTCTGTGGAAAAAATAATGTGATCATGGAATTAAAAATTGTCATAACGCATGCACATAAGGGATGGGAGGGGCCAATTAAGGTTGCACAGACAACCTTAATTCTGGCATTTCCTAACTTATGCATGCTTTATTTGTATCCTTAATAATAATCTTTTAATGTGGTTTCTCTGTGTGTGATTCATAGATAGAGGAGAAACTTCAGCCCTTGGTGAAGTGTATAGTCAGGTCTTGTTCTTTGTTTGAATAACTTGTTCTTTTGTGGCTTAGAGGGAGTTACATATAAGAAGAATGAATGTGGAAGAGCCATTTGTGACAAGATAGTACAACTGCATATTATATTAAGTTTATGTATCACTGTAGGTCAGAGATTGTATGCCCTTCAGTAGAGAAGGTTATCACAGCTCCTCTAGGAATAAAAGCAGTAAGAACTAATTAATATGAATTATTTAGGTTTTCAGTCTCTCCAGAGAAGTACCACCTTTTAGGAAGACTTGCATATATTGGTTCAAACTGAGTTTTCCAGAGACCTAGAGCCAAAGAAAGGACTTTTAATACAAAATGTCTAGGTTTAAATTGATCAGGGCCTCCTCTCTGATCTATCAAACACACAGGACCTTCTGTCCAAGTGAAAGGGTTGGAAACACTTTGGCCAAGTAGGGTTCCATAAGACTGCTGGTGACTGGTGGTAAGCTTTAGCATGTGTATAGGTAATTTCATCGGTTTTATATGTTTTTGTTGTGCTGCTTTTACCTTAAGAGTAAATGTGCTTGCTAGAAAGAGCTGTGTGGTAACATGCAACTGTTAGCAATACACAGTTCATAATCCTTGGAAAGAAAGCAACACGCAGGTATTGGCCTTTAGGCAGACTAGCTTGCTAGGACTATCATCGTGTAAGGCGGAGGCCATGCAGCTTTAAGCCATCAGTCGGAAGGGCGTAGGACAATGTCCCTATCAGGAGACAGGTGATGACTCGATACCCGACTGGGCACTCCTGGAGTGATCACGGGTGGGACAGAAGTACAGTTATCCTGACACAGTGCCAATCAAAGCTCTCCCGTCATTTTCCAGAGTAGCTCTGAAGCTAGCTGGAACTGGTTTTTCGTAATGAGCTTAAAATGTAATGAGACTGATGCATTGCAAAACATTGCCTACCAAAATAGCAAAATAACTTAGGATAAAAATTTTCAAAAGATCCTATGTCCTAATTTCAAATAAGACATAGGCACTTAGGTCCAGTGTTTTAAAAATATTTTGGTGCCTAAAGATGCAAACAGATGCCGAATGGTATTTTTAAAAACACCTGGCATAAGGCAACTATCTGCATCTTTAGGTACCAAAAACCTTTAAAAACCTGTCCCATAGGTGCTTAAAATCACTAACTTTCAAAGAGGCTCCTTAGTGCCTGAATCACTTTTGAAAATGGGACATGGGTATAATCTATTTAAAAAAAAAAAAACAACAGCCAAACAAACCCTCCTCTCTCAAAACTTGCAGCACTGAGTCTTGAAATCTGAGTCAATTGACTTTGGTTTGTGGGTCTCATAAAATAGGGCTCAAAATGGCAGTGTAGATATTAGGGCTCAGACTGCTGCCTGACCTCTGAAACCTGAAGAGAAGGGAGGGTCTCAGAGCCTCAGTTCCAAACACAGCAGGAAAATCTACTCTGCTATCTTTAGCTTAACTGAAAGGTGTCGCTTGAAAGCCACGATTAACAGAGATACTTTAGCCTTGCAAGCCATGGTATCTTTCTTGCTGTCTATCATCAGGCATTCTCCAGAATGGAAACGGCTGTTGGGCTTCCAGGGAATTAAGAACAGAAGAAACACAAGACATTTATGAATGCTTAGAATATATTAGTGATCAGACGGGGCTGCTGGTCATTTTACTTTGGGGTTTTTTTTCCCTCTGTACCCTTGTGTTAAAGTATAAAAGTATAGATAATTAGCTGTATGGATCTTTTAATGAGATTTCCCTGTTTTACAAGCAAAAAAAGGAAGTAAGGAGAGTTAAGTTTCTTTAATAAATGACATAGAGGGCAAATCATAGAGGCCAGACAAGGATAATAAAAGTATGTGATTGACAGCTGACAGAATGCCAGTGAAAATTCCTTTCTCCCTTAGGATATTGTTTTTGTAAAATTTGCCTATTTTATACTTTACAGAACTAGAGCTTTTTCTTTTGCTCTGTATTATTTTTTGCACTTGTCAATTGCACTTGAAAATAGGGTGGATGGACACAGTAATGAAATGTAAACAACAGCTCCAGGTTTATTTTTCTCTTTCTGGTGTTTGGGGGATATTTTTGTTCATGAAGGTTAACAAAGTACAAGAGCAGCCTCAATCACTTCTTAAAGGACATTGGGCCAAATTCTGCTCACTTGTGCCCCTTTATGACCCCACAGATTTCAGTTACTTACCTGGATTTGTATGTTACCCAGTTAAATTTAAAGCACAGTTTTACTCTGAAAAGTGATCATAAAATGGTACAATGAAGTTCCCTGTTCATTGTGTCTAAATGTGACTCCATATCAAATTTTCTCAGTTATTTTTTCTAGTTGCCAGTCCTACAAACTCACTATAGGCTTTGCGAGACAAGCTGGTCTCCTTCAGTCTTATTCAGCACCACTGGCAATGAAGTTTCTGCAGGCTTCAGTTATAGATAGCTTGCATTGTTATCACAGATCAAAGAGTATGAAAGAGGACAGAATTTGGCCACACAGTTGGAATTTAGTCACAATGCGTATGAGTGAGCCAGAATAACTTGCTTTCCCATAGCTACGTTGAGTCTGCAGTGCTAAAAGGCGTAAAAAGAAGTCAAAACAAATGTATTGCCATTAACATAAACAGATATGACTGCACACTGAAAGAGCAGATGCTATTTCTACATAGTCACTTTTCTGAACATAATTTTGTTTTTAAACCTCACTTTTCTAAAGTGTCCAATGCATATTAATTATATTAAATTTTCTCAGTTTAAGAGGAAAAAGTTTAAAAGCAAAATTTTCTCAGTTTAAATTTTCTCAGTTAAAATTTAGTTTTTCAGTTTAAAAGCAAAATTTACTGCCAGCCCTGCAAACTAAACTAAGCAGTCTCTGTGTGATCTGCAAGGAAATATTTGAAGACAGAATTTGAACTGTAAAGTGTTTAAGTATAAGGACTGATCAGTAAACAAATAACTTCATAAACTTGAAATATGCTGCAGTATTCTAGGATTAAAATAAATGTCTGCAGTGTTGTATTGCTCCAATAAATGTATGCTGCAATAGTCTAGGAACCATGTAGTAATAATGGGAGGACTTTAAAAATTAGTATTTGGTCATTCTGGGTGCGTCTTCACTGGCAACTTAGGTCAACTTAAGGACACTTAAGTTGACCTAAACAGAGCCACATCCACGCTGGGCTTTTATTAAGTCGATTTAAGAGCTTCCTTAAGTAGACTTAATAACAGCTTAAGTCAACTTAATAACACCACCTCTGAAGTCGACTTAAACCTTAAGTCGACCTTATTAAGTCAACTTAAAGCCAGTGTGGATGGATATGTCTACTGTTAAGTCGACTTAACAAGGTCACCTTAAAGTCTAGCCACTCTGTTAAGTCGACTTAACAAGGTCGACTTTGAGTCGACCTTGTTAAGTTGACTTAACAGAGTCAACTTAACTTTACAAGTGTAGACATAGCCTTTGTGTTTTTTCTAAGAGCAACTAGCAGGTTTTATAGAATCATGGAAGATTGGGGTTGGATGTGACCTCAGGAGGCCATCTAGTCTAACCTCCTGCTCAAAGCAGGACCCATCCCAACTAAATTATTCTAGCCAGGGCTTTGTCAAGCTGCACCAAAAAACTCTCTAAGGATGGAGATTCTACCACCTCCCGAGGTAACCCATTCCAGTGCTTCACCCCTTTCCTAGTAAAAAAGTTTTTCCTAATATCCAACCTAGATTTTTCCTGCTGCAACTTACAACCATTGCTCCTATTTCTCTCATCTACAGCTACTGAGAACAGCCAAGCTCCATTCCCTCTGGAACCCTGTCTCAGGTAGTAAAAGTCTGCTCTCAAATATCCCTCATTATCCTCTTCTGCAGACTAAACAAGTCTAGTTCCCTCATCCTCTCCTCATATGTGCTCCAGCCCTCTAATAATTTTATTGCCTGAAGAAATTTGTTAATCTCTAAAGTGCCACAGGACTCTTCTTGTTTTTGCTGTACACAGACTAACATGGCTACCCCTCTGGAAATGCTACAAATGTGGCTTCACCATTGCTGAATAGAGGGGAATAATCACTTCCCTCAATCTGCTGGCAATGCTCTTACTATTGCAGCCTAATATATCAATAATAGGGATCAGAATAAGTTATCGAAGTCATGGAAATCGTGATTTCCAGTGACCTCCCACAACTTTCCTGATCTGCCACGACTTTCCTGACCTTCCACAAATTCCCCCCTGACTTTCAACTTCTATGTATGCTAGGCCATCCACCATACATAGAATTGGAACTCTTCTAGCACTAAGACCCAGGAGGCAGCATCCAGTTGCAGAACCGGCAGGCAGGAGAATCCCCCAGGTGAATGTCACTGTTGGCTGGAGGGGGTACCCGAGGCTGACTGGGCTGGGTAAATATTACATATTGTAATACTTTATTGTTAAAAATTATACATTTTTGTGGCCATGACCATACCATGATTTTATTCGTTTCTACCATGACTGTTCCATGATTTTTGCCTAGTTTTCCACGACAAATTTGTAATCCTAGCCATTAGCCTTCTTGGCGATAAGGATACACTGTTGACTCATATCCAGCTTCTTGTCCACTATACCCCTAAGTCCTTTTCTGTAGGACTTGGGCAAAATGGTAAGCAAATAAGATTACTTCAGCTAGTTGTTGAATACATTGAAATGGGAAGAGATGAGGCTGGAAAAGAGGTTAGTAGTCTCTATGCAGGTCTCTGTGTAACAAAAATTCAGCAATAGGAAATGGGGGAGGATGGAAGGAGATGAAATATGTTGTAGAAGGTGAAATAATGTGATTTGGTGAGGGCCTAGATATGAGGGGGGAACGATGAGGAGAAATTGGAAAGTGACACCTATGGTTGTGAGCTGGAGTTATCAGAAGATTGCTGGAGTTTTCTGAAGAGAAAGAAAATGATGGGGAAGAGCATCTGCATTAGAAGGGAAGATAAGAAATGCATGTTATAAGTTAATATTTGAGCATTTTCCATAATCCTATGTAACTGTGTATAACACCAAACAGGATGAAGACATTAACTAATGGAAAATGCTGGCTTTCAGAAGAAGGTATTACATCCTGCCCCACAGGAAGGTCCATTAGTGCCAGATGAACTATTGTGGAACCTTAAATGAGACAATAGCTTTTGCTGACTGCTCATTGTTTCTCCGTGGAGTTTAGCAAGCGAATTTCTCTCATCAGCTGAGAAGCAAAAGCAAGGACTGGGATAAAAAGCCCTACCAAAGAGAAACTGTATCTGTGTGCTGCTTGGCCTTTCTAGGTATAAGTAAGCGATACCCAGTACTTCACATGGATTAGCTCTGAAGGACATATAGAACTTGCTTATTATTAGAAGCTTCTATTACTCTTTGAAACTTAAGATGGGAATTTAGTTGAGTATATATGCATTGCGATAAAGTCAGGCCCGAGGAATACAAAAGGGTACTTGAGGGCAGATATGTCAGCCCTAGAATAGTAAAGACCCTTTTTCCCTGCTGGCAGGGGAAGGTGATTACAGCCTGACTAGGAACACCTGAGGCTAGGCAAGGGCTGCTCCAGCCCTTTTAAAAACCCAACCTGTGCTAAAAGCTGGGGGAAGAAGGAGGCACAAGAGGCTTGCAGGATGAGAAGAAAAGGTTTTCCCAAAGCCAGAGGTTAATGTTCCTTTCCCAGGAGGAAAGCAGTGGAGCAAACTCAGACACTAGCCTAAGGAAAAGGCTGAGGCTACTCTGACCCCAGCCCTGGACCACCCTGGCTACAACCCTGGTGGAGGAACTGGAACCTGGCACTGCCAGGTCTATTTCGACAGAGAGGCTGAAGCGGAAACTTTGCCACAGCATGAACCTGCTTTAAATTTATCATTCATTTCTTTTTCCTCTTAAATAAATAGCTTATTATAGAATTGGCTACAACTGCCCTCTTTGATATAAAATCTATGGTGCAACTAACCTGGAATAAGTGACTGAGAGTAACCTGAATATTGTTTCCAAGTTTGAAAGGGGGAGCCATGTTAGTTTAGTTCAGCTAAACAAACAAGGAGGTTGGTGGCATTGTTAAAGACTAACAAATTTATTTATTGCTTGAGCCCACGAAAGCTCATGCGATAAATAAATTTGTTAGTCTTTAAAGTGCCACCAGACTCCTTGTTTGTTTTGCTGAATATTATTGTGGTTTCTCGTGTAAGGTACCATCTATCAGAAAGACATACCTACAGCAGTAGTGAAATAGATCAGAGTACCCAAGGGGGTTGTCTGTGTCTACATAGTTTGGCTGTTACAGTGCTTGAGGAATTTACACTTAAAGAATAGTTGGTGAAAACTAAGTACAGAATTCACGACCACATTGGGGTTTATGACCAGCTTCTTAACAGTGTGTCTTGAGGCTGATACACATGCTTTTGAGACACTGCAGGACAGCTTGACTGAACTCACCCTACACCCAAGCACAGAGGGAGAAAGACAGTGGACTCTGAGGGACATTTAAACAGGATAGGGTGGGGCTGGGAAGAGGAGATCCACCATGAGCAATAAAGAAGTAGGAGATATGGGGTGGTAGGGTTAGAGTGTTGATCAGTGCAGAAGCTGAATCTGCCAGGATGATTGTGGATCGTGGAAGATTGAGGGAAGAGGGGCAGCCAGAAATCAGCCTTAAAAGCAAAGAGTGACATACCTGGAGTGCAGTAGATGATGGCCATCCAGAAATAGGTGAGAAAAAACTAGACTCTGAAGGCAGTGAAGGAGTGAAACAGAAACAGGAGGGAGATAAAGTAGACATGTTCCTCTCTCCTTTCTGCTACTTTCATCCTATCATTTCTGATTGACGAGAATGGGAGGAAAAGAGTCCACTGAAAGTGAAAGAGACTCACTATAGGAAGGGGAGAAAATAAAGGGAATTTCCTTTCAGCATGAAGAGATGTTTACCTAGGAAAGAAGGTGTGAACAGCAGTGAGTGCAATAGTGCTGGAATTTGAGCTCCAAGAGGAGTAGGACATAGGATGCAGGTAGGGAAGCTACAGATGGGAATGAGGTTTGAAGAAGGAGAACCACAAAATAGGGGAGGATCGGAGTAGTGGAAGGCAGGAAGGGTAGAGGAGTTCCTGGGAGTGGGAGATGAGTACTAGCAGCAATGAGTAAATGGAACCAAATTTACAGTACAGGGGTGAAGATGAGGGACAAAATGGGAAAGAAAAGATGGGAAAGTTCTTGGAAGCAGTAGAGCGGGTATGGGCACATGGAGGGCTGGATTAACTGGCCCAGGGGTGTCTGGCTGCCCCCTGTGGGTTCCCCGACTGTGATGGGAGAAGGAGATGCCACACGCTTGGTTTAATCACAAAAAGGGTTTTCTTTTATTTGGGGTGCCCAGTGGGTGAACGCAGTAACAACTTGACAAGAATTGGCTATTCTAAGTTATTTCCTGCAGTACAACACAAAACAACAATTTTTGTACTTAGAAAAGCAGTCACTTAGGGGTGGCAGTTTGAAAAACCAGAACAGTGATCTTAAAATCCTCAACTGAGGTAGTACTTAAAAACAACACAGTAATCTTAAAACACTTAACTGAAGTAGCAGTTAAAATTAAACAGTAATCTTAAACATCTAACGGAGGTAGCAAATCTAGGTACCTGACTTAAACAACGCTGCAAGGTATTGCAGAGGGTGGTTTACATACATACCATAACCCAAGCACCACTGACCAGCAGCATGGACACCAGGAACATGGTATGAGACACGACACGAGCTAGCTTTCTTCGGGAGATTCGACCGTTGGGGTGATCAGCTCCAATGGTTAACACGTGAACCTCTGAACCTCAAGTTACTGGATACCCCTTTTTTATAGGACTTTTGCTTGCTTCCTGTTACCATATTAGGCTAGTGTCTCCTCACACCAGGGGAGGGTCTTTTGCATTAGTCAGGGGTTCCTGTTGCCATATTAGGAAACCCCAAGCAGTTCCCATGATAGAATTTAGTTATGTTTTCCAAATTTTCCAATGGGTCATAAATTCTTTAGGTGTGCAGGTGGGTCCCAAGTTCTCAGGGTGTTGTAAATTTCTGGGTGTCGTAAATTCCAGGTGGGCCCAAACCCTTAGGTGATTCCCATGTTTTCCAGGAGGGTCATAAATTCCTAGGTGGGTCCCAAGTTCCTGGGTGGACCAGTTTCACATCCCCAGGTGGGTTGTAAATTCTTGGGTTGGGTCAGTATTCTTTGAGCTATGTTGGTCTGCAGTCTCCCAGATTTCAGGCTAGAGCCTCTTACACTGTCCAAAATGGGGTCTCCTTAATGTGTGCCTAGGGAAAGGTGGCATTGACATAGGCCTGCCCGAGCAAGCGGCCACGAACATGCCCCCCTGGCCGCTTGAACGGGCCAACAGTGAAGGGGTTAGCTTACACCCAAGGAGACGGCTAGTTACAAAACCTTATGGGGATCCCCCAAAAGATATAATTTAGCCCTTGGTCCCTGGTGCGATGCTGCTGGTGGGTAGTGAGGAAAAATGAGGAATTAATATAGATATAAGGGATACAAAAGGTGGACCTAATATAATTGTTACAGAAGAAACTGAATATATAAGGGTTACAAAAGAGAGCTTCATATAAGTTCACAATTTTCATGTTCCAATTTAAAGTCCAGCTTGCTACTAGTTTCATTGTCCTTAAATTTTAGTTTCTGACTTGCAAGCGAAAAATGTCCGTTTAGTGGTGGTAGCTGGAAACAGTGCTTTTGTTGGAGTCAGGGATTCAGCTTGGATAAGCCTGCATGCCAGGGAAGTCACAATGTGCCTTCCATTCTTGTCAAGTTGTTACTGTGTTCACCCACTGGGCACCCCAAATAAAAGAAAACCCTTTTTGTGATTAAACCAAGCGTGTGGCATCTCCTTCTCCCATCACAGTCGGGGAACCCACATGGCGTCACGAACAGGATGGGAGAACGAGAATAAGTCCACCAGACAACCCCCCAAGAACCCCAACACCTCCCCGGTCTCTTGCCCGTGGCAAACCCGTGCCACGGACTGGAGACCGGAGGACGAGTATAACCACCTCCAGTACCACGTCCTACTCGATCAGGAACACCCCTGTCCCCTAGAATGGGTGTGTATTAATTGGAACAGGCCACCCTAGTCAGACCTACATGGTCCGGCTTACCATGACTAGCGCAGGTTGCTTGTTAACATGCCACGCCACCCTGCGCTTAAGTCCCACCGACTCTGGACTACTTCCCCAGTGTACTTCTACGGGGGAAGTGGGGGCAGGCTCCGACCCTCTCCAATTGTGGGAGGAGGCCCAACGAGTTTTAAAAATCTCTGGGGGAACATACTCTAAAACTGACCAGACCCCTCGCATCCCAGACGGGGGACCAGCACACGAACTATTAATACAATTAATCCAAAGGTTGGAGGACATTAAAATCACGAAAAAACTCCGACCAAACGGATTTAAAGCAGAACAGGTAGTCAGTATTTATCACGCTGTGTTGGGTATGGCCCTGGATAGATTAACCATCTATGCAGGAGCACTCTCAGCTGCCTCCCGGGAAGCAGGGAAAGCAGGAGCCTCGCCTTCCCCGATCCCAACACCCGATGTTAGTTCCCTGCAGCTTGGACATAAAGAGGAAGAGACTAAACCCACCTCACTATACCCCATTATACCATCAGCACCCCCTGAAGAATTTGATATAAGCAGGAACACCGAGGTCCTACCTGTAAAAATACAGAGAACAAAAACGGACCAAGACGGGGCCTCCACAACAATAACTGAAGTGCGGCCCCAGTCTAAAGCAGAAATGAGAGAATTTATTGAGGATACTAGCCATAGGGCCCAGGAGGACATGTTCACATGGGCAGGGCGTCTGGCCCTACAGCATGGGGAGGAAACTGTTGATGAAGGGGAAGCAAATGTATTGCTACGAAGCCCCGGGTGGCCCAGGGGACTGAGCCGGGGAAATATGGCAAACCCGGGCATCTGGCCCATTACAGCAGTAGCCACGGCCTACCTACTATGCCACAATCACCCCACGCTATTTCGTGTTAGCAAGGGGAGCATAAAAACTCCCCAAGATCTCATTTGGTGCATAGCGGGGGCCTCACTAATGTACTGGAGGCCGGCAGACCATCCCCTCAGATTAACGCAGGAACAACGGACCTTAACCCCCCTGCTAGCCCTACCCCACGTTTCAGACATGGGTCAAATCCCTATTGCCCAGATAGCCATTGATGTTGCTCTTGAGGCCAGTCCTTTGGGAGATGTGGCCACCTTATTTTGGTTGCGAGGCTATCAAGGCTGTCCCATCGTTTCCCTCTTTGAGGCACTGGACCGAATCAAGTGGCCTACCCCTAAATCCATGGTTAGTGTAACTACTACACCAGGCTCAAGGGGCACCACTGGTCCCAAGTACCCTGAAAGGTCGTACTTAGAAAGGAAAATCTTTGATTCCTTCTACACAAAGGATTAAGTAAAGAAGCCGTCCGCAAATTATCCCCTGCAAAACAAAGGGAAGCGGCCATAGCATTGGGGTGGGAAGAGCGATCTGTCCCCCCGAAGCAAAAAAACGAGTCAGGGTCGAGTGCATGATGTCGGCCAGCACTCGATCCGGGGATCAACGGCCGTACTTCCCAGTTGTCCTCACCGACAGAAGTGTAACCCCATTTCTATTAGATACTGGAGCACAGATTTCAATTGTCCCACCCACGGTCCCACATGAATGCACCGGACAGGTAGTTTACGTTCAAGGCCTAAATAGTACAGAACCACGGCCCGAAGTCATTGTAAAAGCCATCATCAATAGTAAACTGGCTAAATTCAGGGCCCTCCTGGGAGACCAACCCCTGTTAGGTGTCAATGAGCTAAAAAGATTCCAGTTAGCCCAGGCAGTTGTACAAGCCCTACCTGCCAGCCTAACTGAGGCCCCTAGCCCCCGGGAACTACACCAACCACGGGCCAGCAACCCCAACCCGTGGAAATATCGGACTATTCCCACACCACCCGAGGGGCAAGAGGCTATTCAGCGCCTGCTCCAGGAGCTAGTAGACTCAAACAAAATCGTCAGGGTATCTATCAGCCGCTATTTGTCAAGTGCGTGGGGAATCCCCAAGACCCACAAACCTGGCGAATACCGTATGGTAATCGATTATCGGGCAGTCAACAAACATATTGAAGCAGTTGCCTTCGCCAGCAAATGGGATATCCCTTCAATCGAGCAGGAACTCAGAGACAAGCGCCATCAGTGGGCCTGTACTCTCGACCTTAAGGATATGTTTTATCAGGTCCCCCTCCATGACCCACAGGGACTCCTAAATTTCTCCTTTGCTGGGTCCCAATTCGGATGGCAAGTCTGTGCTCAGGGTTACAAAAATTCGCCAGCCTGTGCCACTGAGGCCCTCACCCGGACTCTTGAGGGAGTCCCCCCATACCCAGGAGTACAGGTAATCCACTATGTAGATGATATCCTGATCACCGGTACGGATCCCGAAGGAGTTCGCACTGCCACTGAGGATGTCCTGGAGGCCTTACAACAGGACCAGTGGCAAATCAGCGAAAGTAAATATCATCTGACCCCAAGTTTGTCCTTCCAATTTTGGGGGTTTCAGGTGGAAGAGGGATCCCTACAGCATATCGTGTACCATTCCCTCTCAGCAAATTTCAGGGTGGGCGAACCCCCCATACGCAAGGAGGTCCAAAGGGTACTGGGTATTGTAAATTACCACCGCCAGTTTCTCCCTCTCTCTCTCCTCACCAGCCTCACTACAATTCAACAATTTGTTAAAGTGAGGCGAGTGGTGTGGACAGAGGAGGCACAACTGGCTTTGCAAGGTTTACAAGCATGGCTCCAATCGAGCCCAAAATTGGCCCAATGGAACCCAAGCATCAGTATCTGTGTAACCCTTTGTATAACCTCCGACATGGTGGGTTACACAGTGTCACAAGACGGAACCCCTGTCTACCACGGGTGCCACACCCTAAGGGGCCCCGAGCACCGGTATGGGCCCGTCGGGAAAATGCTTTTGGCTGTAAATCTAGCTCTATCCTGGGGAAAAGCAGCACAGGGAACTCTGCAAGGACCTCATGTCCAACTAATCCCATTGCTAACCCTAACACCAGCACCCCAGTTTCAGGGCTCCGCAGCCACATGGGAACGGCTTGTTTTCCGGGCTCAGAAAACATTTGGTTCCTGGACCCTTAAATATGACCTGTCTGAGCAACAGCCACCCCCAGCCACGGCTGAATTAAGTGCATTTGAGCCATGGATTGTCTCTGATGGGGGGTCATCCCCCAGCCCCCGGGCGGGTGTATTGTGCAGTAAATGTCAGCATTTTAAGGTTCAGCTACTGCCTGAGTACTCATCGGCCCAGAAAGCAGAAGTAGTCGGGATGTCTCTGGCCTCTGCTCATATTGCTGAAGCACACCCCTCCACCCGGGTGGTCTTGGGTCTCGATTCTGCCTACTGTGTCTCTATCCTCACCGCAGAAGGGCAGGTCCATGCCTATGAAGCCCTTTGGGAGGAAATTGAATTGCTAGCCCACCGTACGAAGCTACCCTGGTTTGTAACTCACTGTCCATCTCATCGGACCGACAGTAATGCTCTCCACACGGAGCTTGACTCACGCCTGAGAGCATTCTCTGTCGATCCAACAAAACGAGCTGTGTGTCAGGTTAAAACCCCAGACACCATTGATCCCTTTGTTGGCTGGCTCCATGAACATTGGGGGCACTTGCCATCACGGGCTATGTACAATGTCCTTACTGACCATGGGCGCAGGGGGGCAGATATCACCCGAGATCAATGTACCTGACTTAAACAACGCTGCAAGGTATTGCAGAGGGTGGTTTACATACATACCATAACCCAAGCACCACTGACCAGCAGCATGGACACCAGGAACATGGTATGAGACACGACACGAGCTAGCTTTCTTCGGGAGATTCGACCGTTGGGGTGATCAGCTCCAATGGTTAACACGTGAACCTCTGAACCTCAAGTTACTGGATACCCCCTTTTTATAGGACTTTTGCTTGCTTCCTGTTACCATATTAGGCTAGTGTCTCCTCACACCAGGGGAGGGTCTTTTGCATTAGTCAGGGGTTCCTGTTGCCATATTAGGAAACCCCAAGCAGTTCCCATGATAGAATTTAGTTATGTTTTCCAAATTTTCCAATGGGTCATAAATTCTTTAGGTGTGCAGGTGGGTCCCAAGTTCTCAGGGTGTTGTAGATTTCTGGGTGTCGTAAATTCCAAGTGGGCCCAAACCCTTAGGTGATTCCCATGTTTTCCAGGAGGGTCATAAATTCCTAGGTGGGTCCCAAGTTCCTGGGTGGACCAGTTTCACATCCCCAGGTGGGTTGTAAATTCTTGGGTTGGGTCAGTATTCTTTGAGCTATGTTGGTCTGCAGTCTCCCAGATTTCAGGCTAGAGCCTCTTACACTGTCCAAAATGGGGTCTCCTTAATGTGTGCCTAGGGAAAGGTGGCATTGACATAGGCCTGCCCGAGCAAGCGGCCACCCATTGTCCCATTGGGCATGAACACCCCCCACTGTGGGGCCATCCCCATGGGGTCCCTTATCCCCACCACAGGGCCCCAGCCTTGGGGCCCATCGTAAGGGCCAGGCCTTGGCCCTTCCCACCCCCAACACAGGGGGGAGAGAGGAACTGGGGGACCAGGGCACTCCCACCCCAACACTGCTCCAGCCAGTCAGATGGAGGGGCAGTTGGCAGGCAGCATGGCCCCAGACTCCTGCAGCCCCCCAGAGCCACAGGCCCTGGAGACTGGCGTGCCAGGCCAGAGGAGTGAGTGGGCTCTGCCCGTCCTGCCCCCAAAGCGGACCAGCTGGCCCCGGGGCAGAGTGCAGAGCCCTCCTCCCTCCCCCGCAGCCTGCCGCTCTCCACACAGAGCTGGCGGGGTCGTCTCTGGATTATCCAAGGGGCTTTAGGGGCCTGAGCCCAGGGCCCCCATTTTGCCAGGACCTGGGGCTTAAGCCCCTAAATCCCTTTTGATAATAATCCGACCTTAGTGTGACGCTGTCCAGATTTAGGGAACCATTTATATCATTTTGTATTAATATTTTATAATTGTTATAATCCGTAGGAACTATGCCATGTTTGGTGTCAATAGAAAGGTAATAATTTGTGGGGAATGATTATATAGTTTATGTGTAGGATTCGTATTCATATTAGAAATTAGGAATATGATTGTTATATTTTAATTGGTGTGAGTCTGGGGAAATTCCCCAGACTGAATGTCTACCCAGCCATTGTCCCCCTAATAGCCCATTAAGGAAGCTCCCCAGTATAATGGGCCAAAGGAGAAAACCTGTTGAGCAACTAGGACTTGAACATGTGACTCAACTCCAGTTTGATTGGAAAGAACTGCACACAGCATGGAGAAGGCTAAAGGTGATAAAAGGCAGCAGCCCCAACTCCATCTTGCTCTCAAGTCCCCAGTCTACAGCCAACACCCATCTCTGGAACTATTCCTCTTAGACTGAACATAGGATTGAGGCCCACCCTGGTGCTGGGTGTTTACCAGAGGAACAAGCCTGCAAACTCCAGAGGAACAAACCTGCAAACTGCTTTTCATGAACTTTAAATCATTTGTACGTATGTGATTCGTTTTGACCCTTTAACATCTCTCATATTTTGCTTCTTTTCTTCTTATATTAAACCTTTAGTTGTAGTTGCTAAAGGATTGGCTACCAGTGTGGTATTTTGGGTAAGATCCAAACCTATATTGTTCTGTGTGCTGTGGCTGGCCCTTTGGGGTCAGGAGAACCTATATCTTTAAGGGACCGTGCGGCTAGGTGGGAGCCGGAGGAGCTGGAGTGCAATAAAGGGAGCTGTTTCTATTTTGGGCAGATTTCTTGGTACCCGGTGTGGGGAACCAGAAGCCTGGTTGTGACTGATAGGGAGACTGGTTTAAGTACCACCCATCAGTGTGTGGGGAGTTTGGCTCCCGGTTTACAGCTTGCCCTGATTTTTTCACGTCCAGGGTGGTAACCCAGGAGGCCCCAGTCACACTTGGGCACATGAATGGGGAACTGTTGAGTGGGAAAGAAAGGCCAGCAAAGAACAGAGAGATCAAAACAAGCATCATGAGAGGTGAGACAGAACAGAGAGACAGTGCTAATCACGGTAAATGGAAGTGAATAAGCAGGGTGCCAGAAGCAAAACCAGCCAGGACAATAAATGACCAAAACTCTACAAATTTTCTTATTTATTCATTGAGATTCTTTCCAAAACGGCAGTTTTATTCTCAAGATATGTTGATATCTAGGCATTGAAATAAAGAATACTGATCATGCAGTTGGAGAAGGCTGACCAGTGGTCAACTAGCTGACGTTCTGGGCACGAAGGCCCTATTGCCCCTTCTGGTGCTAATGAAGCTGCAAGGATCCAGCGGCATGGAGTAGTGGGTTCTGATGAGTGGGAAAGACAGTTCTGGTGCTCTCTCCTGAGGTACTTACTGGAAGAAGTTTGGCCTAGATCCTCAAAAAGCATTTCAGTGCCTAAATATCTTTGAAGATCTGGGTGTTGGTGGCTCTTCTGGGGGAAGCTGAAGTCTTTAGTTAAGCCATCCGTAGAAGAAAGGCGATTAGCTGGCTATGCTGAATCACAGGGTAGTGTATGTGAAAAGAGAGATCTAGTGTCCTATTGTGTTCTAGAGATGAGCTGGGAAGAGAGGAGGCCAAATGGATTTGGACTGAGGGGTGGGGGACTGGGTGTTGACATCTGGAGCATGGTAGCAGCTGTCAAGGCCTGAGGGTTGGGGACTTCTATTGCTGACCCCAGGGAGTAACAGGAGAGGTTTGACCACATGGAGTGGCTGCTAGGAGTAGGAAGGACAGGGATGAGGAGGATGTGGCAGGCACCTGCTCTTATTCTCTGGAGCCCTGATAATGTACTTGAAATAATAGTTTATTGCTCATATAAGAAGTTACTTCTCTCTGGCAGAAGTTACATTAAAAATCACTGTGTCTGAGCCTTAGGGCCTTGTAATATAAGTAAGTTAAAGGGATAAGAGCTATTAAATGCCTAAACAAAGCTTATTTTTCCAATCATTTTGTTAAACTACAGTAAAACACAATCAAGTCACCCTTAATACTCACTGCATGTGCAGGAAAGAAAAATACAAAGAATAAATTGATTTTAGGATGATGTGGTTTCTAATGAAAACATCAGGACAATTTATTCACCGATATGTTTGGCGATCGTTTTGGAAGCATCTCATTTTTATCATCGAATTGGAGCACAAAACTGCTTAGACTGGTACATCTACATCTGTACAATATTATATTGTCTGCTATTATATGATCAACTCAATATCTGCCCAGGAATAATTTTATTGAGTCCTGTGACTCTGCGGCTGAGCAGCTTGTCAAACTTGTCAGACAGGACTAGCAGTCCAACTAGGCTGGAGGGTTAGCAGAGTGACCTATTTTTCATTGTAGTCAAGTTGTGATAGGGATCTTGAGGACCTGGCATCCTAGACCTTCCAGTTCTTTGCCTCTGTCAGGGCAATAGAGGTACCTAATCTTCATTATAGGTCAGAGATTTTTGGTTTTCCACCCACATCTAGGTCTAGGCCCTTAAAAGACTGTGGTATGAAATCTAGACCCTCCTCCACCAGCTCCCACTCCAAGGCCCTGTGGGAAGTGACAGGAGCAAAGTCCTCCCTGAATGGAAGCTAAGCTTCTTCCCTCAGCCACTTCCTATCTATAGATCTCTCCAGTTTGGGGCACGGCCCTTATAGTCCAAACAGTCAATCATCTTACAACAAAGGAGTCCAAAGCAGAAAGGTCCTGCAAGTTCTCAAAGGGGAGGGTAGTCAGAGAAAGCTCTGCCTGTGGGCCTTACCCATTCTGTGGTCCCCTCTCAGGCTCACCCTTCTGCCTTGCTTCTTGGAGAAGAATTCCTCTCTCCTAAAGCTGTCTATCACCCACATTTTCCTGGGCTGAGGGCTTGCTTTTTAACTCACTCTTCCAGCTGGAGTACTTTTAGGTCACACACTTTAAGAAAGATGGACACATTGAAGAAAGTTCAAACCAGTCCAGAGGAGAGCAAGCAAAATGACAAAAAGTTTAGAAAACCTGACCAAAGAGAAAAGATTTTAAAACCTTGTCTTGTTAAGTCTTGAGAAAAGAAGACCTGATATCAGTTTTCAAATAAGGTTAGGGCTATTATAAGGAAGACAACGATCAATTGTTCTTCATCTCCACCAATCGATTTGTTCTTTATCTCCACTGATGGTAGGACAAGAAGTAAAGAGCTTAATCTGCAACAAGGGAGATTTAGAGTCATAGAAAAGTAGGATTGGAAGTGAAAAAGCAGTATCAATAACACTAAGTAAGCCATCCCAGCCAGGACTTTGTCAAACTGCACCTTAAAAACCTCTAAGGATGGAGATTCCATCACCACCCTAGCTAACCCATTCCAGTGCTTCACCACCCTCCTAGGGAAAAAGCTTTTCCTAATATGAATTTCAACCTAGACCTCCCCCACTGCAACTTGAGACCATTGCTCTTTGTTCTATCATTTTCCACCACTAAAAACAACCTAGCTCCAGCCACTTTGGGTTCCCCTTTCAGGTAGATAAAGGCTGCTCTCATAGTCTCCCTCATTCTTCTCTTCTGCAGTCTAAACAATCCTAGTTCCCTCAGCCTCTTCTAGTAAGTCATGTGCTGTAGCTGCCTAGTCAATTTGTTACCCTCTGGAATCTCTCCAATTAGTACACTTTTTTTTGCAGGGGGGGCACGGGTGGGGGGAGGAGGAAGGGGGGGAAAAACTGAACATAAATATTCCAAATGTGGCCTCACTTGTGCCTAACAGAGGGGAATCATCACTTCCCTCAATCTGCTTGCAATTCTCCTACTAAAGCAACCCAATATGCCATTAGGGCACACTGTTGCCTCATATCCAGCTTCTTGTACACTGCAACCCCAAAGTCTTTTTCTGCAAAACTTCTGCCTAGCTAGTTGGTCCCAAGTCTGTAGCAGTGCATGGGATTCTTCCATCCTAGCCTTGTTGAATATCAGACTTCTTTTGTCCCAATCCTCCAATTCATCTGGGTCACTCTGTAGCCTATCCCTAACTCCAGCATATCTACCACTCCCCCCACAGCTTAATGCCATCTGCAAACTTGCTGAGGGTGACATCCACCCCCTCTCCATATCATTAACAAAGATGTTGAACAAAATGAGCTTGTTACTGGCTGCCACCTAGACATAAATCTGTTGATCACTATCTATTGAGCTCAATGATCTAGCCAGCTTTCTGTCCATCTTATAGTCCATCCAACCCATACTTCTTGAACTTGCTGATAAGAATACTGAGAGAGACCGTATCAAAATCTTTGCTAAAGTCAAGATATATCACGTCCACTGATTTGCCCATATCTACAGAACCAGTTCTCATTATCACAGATGAGCTATTTAGAGTAGATATTAGAAAATCTTTTATACTGGAATAGGCTTCCCAGGGAGTTTGTGGCATTCCTATTATTGGACGTTTTTAAGAACAGGTTAGACAAACACCTGTTAGGGATTATCTAGTTATATTTGGTCCTGTCTCAGTTTAGGGGACTGGTCTAGACAATCTCTCAGTGTCCCTGACAGGCCTATATTTCTATGAATCTATAGAGAATAAATATTTAATAATGGGCTCTTCAATCTAGCAGACAAAGGAATAAAAAGATCCAATGTTGAAGGATGAGGCAAGAGAAATTCAGACTGAAAACAAATGTAAATTTTTAAAACAGTGAGATAATTACCCTTCGGACCAGTTTACCAAAGGTGGTGGATTCTCTGTCACTAGCAATTTTTAAATCAAATAGGATTTTTTTTAAACAAGAGATGATGTAGTTCAAAGGGAATTATAACAGGGAAGTGCTATGTACTGTGTGTCCTATGTTATATAGGAGGCCAGACTTGACGATCACAGTGTTGTTTTTTGCCCTTGAAATCTATACTACAGACCAATTGCTGTCACAGGGACATTCAAGTCACTCTCAGTTTGATATTATCATTTAGGCCAATTTCTCAACCTTTTTCTGGCTAGAGATACCCTATCTGAAGTAAAACAAAACATCCCCTCCCCAATCAAGTGAGTATGATGATAATTTCCTTTAAAAGTCAAAGTAAAACACTATATCAATGATAACAATGCTTAGCCCATATAATTTATTTCTGTGTGTCAAGAATTGACAGGGTCTGTAGGAAGTGGGGGAGTGAGATTTTTCTTTAAGCTAGCTTGTAATAAAGTTTTCATTGCATTGAACTCCCTTATTGCCTTCTGACCCCCCCTGGGATTTATTACTCACTGTCTGAGAAATCTTGATTTAGACTAAAGGTCTGATGCTGATAAAGATAGCCTGTCCAAATTATAGGTGGTTGAACGATAGTCGTTCTCCCATTCCCCAACAAAGGGCTGTATGAACTATTCTGACACAAATCAGAAGAATACTGCTTATTAAATTTAAATTTAGGTGGAAACAACAAGTTCTCCGGTGTTAAAGACACATCTCCCACCCAAGAAATATATGCACATGTGATGTTTTGGATAAGAAGGTTATTTACTTTACAGTTATTTGAGGTGGTAGAGGAATTATAAATAAATAAACTTTGAAAAAGGTAAAGAAAAACAAAGTTGATATTTACACTGGATGGCTGTGATGACTTGTGTTTTATTCAGTTTCAGGAAGCTGGCCTATGGTTGAAAAGAAGAGTTGGTGAGTTTTGTCAGCTCAGTTGGTTAATGAAGTAGAACTGTTAGCTAGCCAGCTCCTGGGCTTTATACAGGCCCCTCCTGTTTCTTCCCAGCTGAGCCTGCTTCTAATTAGTGGCCTCCTTGTAGTCTACATCTCTCCCCTACATAACCAAATAAGTTTAATTAGGCCTGCCTGGCCAAATTTATTCTCATGAGGCAGTGTGGGGAATACATCCCATCACACTAATATTGTCAAACACATTGAGATTTCTTACTTCAATTGATAGTCTCAGGGCAATCTTAATTTTTTCCAATACACTTTCTCTAAGTTTCCTCATCCTTCTTAGTGTTCTCCTTCTCCTCCTGCTCCATATAATTAAAATTATGCCTGGCTTTCTCAGTTAATCTGGTGAGGAGGGTAGACACCTGCTTATCCTCTAGGATACTGTGCATCCCACATAATCTTTCAAAGGTGGCCAAGATACTCTTCTATACAGCCCATTTCTTTATAACTTGTGCAGACTTTCTCCCACCCCCTTGGATGGTAGGGAAGTGGGGGAGGGGGGAGGAAGGGGAGTTGCTTGTTGGTTTTGACTGTCTTTTGGCCTGCCTTGGTCTCCCTGGTTTTTTTGCCATCAATCTCTGAGGCTCATGTTCTTCCCAGGCTGAGTAGTACTGCAACAGGCCGATTCCACTGCAGTGGTCTCTCTGGTATTGGGCAGAATGGTGCTTGTATGTCTCGTCAAAATGTATGAGTAGGGCACTGCAAGTCCACGAATATCTTCATTATATTCTCAGATATACACATCTGTGGATACAGTGTGGGTAGCTGCGGACCATTTCTTGCAGATGCAGATTGAATGCGGATCCACGTATTTGTATCCACACAGGGCTCTACTTACGAGCAAAGCGAACAGCTCCTGCAGTTTGGGTTTTTTTTATAGGATATCCCTCTCCTTGTAGAACTGCTCATGGTCTTTTTTTGTCAAGACCATCATATGACTGCAGTTCACTCAGTGTGACTAATCTTTAACATTTAGAACTCTCAATATTGAGTTTAAACTTTAACAGCACTGCGTTCTGATCTATAAACCCAATTGACCTGTGGTATGTAAATCCTGCCGACTATGCCAATATAAGGCTGTCTGGAGTGGCTCAGGAATGTGAATACCAGCTTCAGGGCAGACTGTTACAAACAAGGGCACAAACACTAAATTGGTTGCGAGTTCTATACTTAGATTTGACCTATCAAGTGTGAACTCTTCAAGCATTATATCAGTTTTAACATGCAGTCTCATATTGTTTTGTTGGGTATTCACTTTATCTTGCTCTCCAGGCCAGCTTGCCTTTGTGATAGATGGTCCCTTATACCAAAAATCACAACAATATTCAGGTTACTCCCAGTCCCAAAGGACTAGTCTCATAGGCTATGTCTACACTGGCAAGTTAGTGCGAATTAAGGAAGCTTAATTCGAACGAACTTAAGTCTTGGCTACACTAGGCTTTCATTAGTTTGAATTAAGGGGGGGGCGGGGTGTCAATTAACAAAGTATTTAATCTTTGATGTTTCACAACAACTCAGTTGTTTTCAATAAGCTTTCTTGCATGCGGGACCTAATACCTTCTGTAAAAAGCAAGCCTTTATGTTGATTAATGTTTCTTTCCTGTTTGGTGAATTACAGAAGTTGACAATCTAAAAAGTCAACATAACTTTATGATATGGGGTTCAGCTGTTAAATGAGATTAATAAATGCAACATCCTACAAGCATTTAATAAAGTCTAAACCTAAATATCTTCTTGTAAATCTAATACCTATTCTAATAACACTAACACACAAGTGAGCCAGACTGGTTTCCAGCTATGCATTTGTCACTGTTCAGTTGGACACTAGGGGCTTTCGCATGAGCTGGCATCTGGTTTTCCAGCATCACTGGCATTGCCAGTGGGGTTCAATTAAGTCACTTTATGTAAGTAGAGATCCTCCCACTGCAGTCTGGAAAGTCCTCAAAACACTTGTTTTAGTTATCCTGAGTCCATTAATTGAAAGGAACTGAAGTCAGCTTCTCTCAATCATAAGGTCTACAAGGCATCCTACAAAAATTCATACTAAACCCCCAAATCAATTAGAAAAACCAAGCTTGTAGAATGTTGGAAGTGAAATAATAAAAAAGCAATCACTCTCACTCAGCTATGAGCACAAAGGACGGGGTCCTTATTTTTGAACATTAAGGCCAGGTCTACATTACAAACTTACATCAATATAATCATGTTGTTAGTGGGTATGAAAAATCTACACCCCTGAGCAATGTAGTTATACCCACCTAACCCCTGGTGTAGATAGTGCTTTGTCAACAGGGAAGGTTCTTCCATTGACATAGCTACTACCTCTTGAGGAGGTGGATGACCTATGCCAATGGGAGAAGCTCTCTCACTGGCACAGTAGCATCTTCACTAAAATGCTACAGTAGAGCAGCTGCCACTGCAGCACTGTCCATGTAGACAGGCCTCAAACAATTGTTCTTCTCTTCACAGACAGATGCTAAATTTATCCTTATGTTGAGATGGAAATAAGGAGACAGAGACATGATAATACTGACAGATGCAGGGGCTGCAACTTTATTTAAAACTTTTACCTATTTGGGGCAATGATTGTTCCAGTGTGTTTCTCAGTTGGCACAAATAGCCCAAGTGGACATAAACCTGATGATGAAAGTGAAGGCCTTCCCCACTATCAAGCCTTCCCATGGACCTTGACCCATTCCCCTGTTCTATGCAGAAGATAGAGGCATACTCCACCTCACCATGCATGGTCATTCTCAAACAACTCACTGTTACAGGTACCTCATTTGGACACTTTCTAACCCACCAACTACACTGGAACCTGCCAAAGTTATAACAATTGTAATTTAACCCCCCAAACCAGAACTCCTAGATACCGGGAGGAAGGTGAAAACGCACACACTGCAATTTGTTAATGTTGCCATGGAAAAATCCCTTCCAGACCCCATAATAGTTGACACTTGGCATCACCACAGATTCAGCAAGTAGAGAAAGGATGGAGCTGAAAAAGGAAAATCACAATGGCTACCTAGCCTTGACAGCAAGCTGCAGTCACACGCCTCACACTCCAGTGCTATCAGATGGGAGCCAATCACCCAGCACCTGTCCCATCACCCAATGGCAAAAGCAGAAGCTCCTGGAATCTTGATCCCAGATGAACCAGGTGATCCCCTCTGACTACCACTATTTCTACCAATGTCCTGAGCACAAAGGAAGAAGGGGAAGAAAAGGCAGAAGGGAGAAGTAGTCCTCACAAACTGAAAAAAAAAAAAAGGGGGGGGGGGGAGAAGAGATAGAAAGGAAACGCAAGAAGGCATGTGGAACTCTGCCTCACTGCCCCCACTTGAGATTTCTCCCTCAGATCCCAAAGTATCTGAACTTCTCCCAGTCACATCAAGGCCACACACTGGCTTGTGAGGTCAGCAGTTGAACTTTACACAAGGGGTATCAAAGGCTAAACACGAGCAGTGTCAGAATAAAATCTTTTACTCTTAATCATGGTTATAGGTTCAGTTTCCACACTTCTAACATTTCAAATGTATTTTCTAGCAATAAGTCTGATAATACCTACTATTTAGTGCCTACCTAAAAAATCTGAGTTAAATTAATCTGTTGTGTAGTTCCATTGAAATCATGCTGGGGTGAATTTGACCCCTTATCTTTAATTTCCAGTTCATTGTGCATTGCATGTGGTGGGAGAGAGACAGGGTCGGGAGGGGGGAGTGGGAATCACGCTCCAGCCAGGCCCAGTTGAAGGGCCTGATGAAAGACCCCTATAGGCTACATCTGGCCAGTGATCTGTCATTTACCCACAGCTGTGCTAGATCAATGTATAAAATATTCAATTTGTGAATTGAAGGGGTAATGACTAGCAGTCAGCATGAATGTCCAAGAACAAATTATGACAAATCAGCTTGATTTTCTTCTTTGATGGGGTAACTGAGTTGGTGTTTGGGGGAATGCGGTGGACATAATATACCTGGACTTCAGCAAGGCTTTTGACACAGTCCCACATGACATTCTGATAAGCAAGTTGGAGAAATGTGGATTTGGCAGAACTACCAATAAGAGGAAATAATTTGTTAAACAACTGCAGAGAAAGAATAACTATTAATGGAATGATGAGGGAAATCTCAAGTGGGGATCCACAAGAATCTGTTCTGGATTTGGTGTTATTTAACATCCTTATTAATTACCTGGATGTAGGAATAGAGAACATACTGATCGAATTTGCAGATGACAAAAGCTAGGAGGCATTGCCAATATTTTGGAATATAGAGTTCAAATTTAGAAGGTTCTTGAGAATTGGGCTGTAGACAACAAAATGAAATTCAACAAAAACAAATGTAAGGTGCTACATTTAAGGAAGAAAAACAAAAAGGCACAAATACAAAATGAGGGAAAACTGGCTTGGCAGCAGTACTGCTGAGAAAGATCTGGGAATTGTGGTGGATTCCAAGCCCAATGTGAGTTGAATTAACAGACATAGCATGCAAGTCCCAGGAGGTGAGAGTACCGCTCTAATTGGTGATACTTAGGCCTCAGCTGGAGGACTGTGTCCAGTGTTGATCACCAATGTGCAGAAAGATTGTAGAGAAACTGGGAGGGATTCAGAGGTAGGTGAGTGACAAAGATGAACAAAGGAATGGAAATGTAAGCCATATGAGCAAAAGCTGAAGAAACTGGGTATGTCAAGTTAGGAGAAGAGGAAATTTAGGGGAATTATGATAATAGTCTTCAAATACTTAAAAGATTGCCATAAAAAGATGGAGAAAAAATGTTCTCTCTTGTCACAGAGGGCAGGACAAAAGGCAATGAGTTCAAACTACAGAATAGCAGAATTAGATTCAATCTCAGGAAAAACTTCCTAACTGTAATTACAGTAGGGCAATGAAATGGACTGCCTAAGCTGGCTGTGGAAGCTCCTTCACTGAAGGTTTTCAAAAGGAGGGTGAATAGTTATCTATCTTGGATGATTTAGACACAAAAAAATCCTGCATTTTGGTAGGGGTTTGACTAGGTGACCCTTGTGGACCTTTCTAGCCCTTTGATTCTGTGAGGCAGCAAGAGAGAAAGAATTGACATCACAATAGCCCTTACCACATAGGGATTGAGCACAACACTTCAAATCTCTGTAAGCTTCACCAGAAAGGAATACATTAAGAACCCTAAAGAAAAATATATGGTAAAAATCAAACAAACTGAAAGCCTAGCATTGAGGAACTTTGCTAAATTTAGACCTATACACTTCTAGATTTTGCTCCCAATATAAAAAAAGTTCAAGGAGCTATATCACTACTATATATGACAGCAAAAATAATGTTGCCACTATGCTCCATTATCATTCTGTGCAAAATCAATATCAAAACATCCCAAGTCTAGACACATAAATGTCAAACTATTTAACAAGAAGCAGTTAGTGCAGAAAAAAACACTTAAATGGCAATTGAGGTAGTCTGATGGGTCTTAAAGTAGCTTACCAGGATTTATGTAAGATAAAAGCAGTTTAACTAAGCATGTAGAACAAAGCCTGAGGGCTTATGGCTAAGAACAATATCAGAGGAACATCTAAGCCCGCTAGTGTACCTGTCAGGTTGCAGTATTTGACTGTTTTGTCAAAGGTAGAAGGGCCTTCTTACTCTTAGAAATTTCCTCCTTGTTTTTAGGTTACCTAATAAATAACCAAACAACTGTCTACAGAAGATAAGGTATGCAACTCAATGAAATAGAATGTGGGTTACTCTTACTACTTGCATCAAAACTGTATTTCTTGGAGGGCATGACAGGCAACTTTGTGTCACATCTTAACACAAAGTACTTTCAGGAAAATATAAAGAGTAAAAGTAAACAAGAGAAGATAGACATTGATAAAGTACAGATAGGAGCTGAAGAGAAGCAGCTGAATGAAAAAGAACCCCATTCAGTTACATCACATGAAGGGAGACAACAACACATTGACAAATTTGACAAATGCTTGTATAAAAATGCCAGAATTCTAACTATTACTTTGAATACCTGCCATTAAATTAGGATATTTATATAAGAGGAATCACAGAAACTTTGAGGACTGATGATAAACTATGGCTATGTCTACACTTACTAAAGTTAGTTTGAATTAGTTAATTCGAACTAACTAATTCAAACTAATTTTAGTTAGTTCAAATTAACTTAATTAACTTGAACTAGAAAAATTTAATTTGAACTAAGCAAATGCCATTCATGGCACTTGCTTAGTTTGAATTAGCGAATTGCATTGAGTTCAATAGGCCGGTTAGTTCGAACTAAGCAATTATTTCGAACTAACATGGCCACATTGGTTAATTCGAACTAACTAGTTTGAATTAACCCTTAGTTCAAATAGCATATTCAAAGTTATTAGTTCGAATTAAGGAAGCCCTTAATTCGAACTAATTAAAGCCTAGTGTAGCCATGGCTTTAGTTAGTTCAAATTAAGCTTCCTTAATTCGAACTAACTTGCCAGTGTAGACATAGCCTATGAGACTCAGTAGTTCCAGTGTATAAAATATATATGAATTACAGAGTAGGCCATGTTGATGAGGGGTGGTGCTATATGTGAAGGAAAACACAGAGTGAAATATAGTAAAAATCTCAAATGAATCAAACTGTATCATAGAATCTCTATGGATAAAATTGTAAGACTGAGTAACATAAGTGTATAACAGTAGGAATATACTGCCAACCACCTGACCAGATTGGTGATAGTGATTGTGAAATGCTCAGGGAGATCAGACAGGCTACAAAATAGAAAACTCAATAATAAATGAAGATTTCAATTATCCCCATATTGACTGGATACATGTCACCTCAGAACAGGATACAGAAATAAAATTTCTAGACATCATTAATGACTGTTTTTTTGAAGCAGCTAGTTCTGGAGAACTCAGAAGGGGAGAGGCAATACTTGATTTAGTCCTAAATGGAGCATAGGATCTTGTCCAAAAGGTGAATATAGCTGAACTATTTGGTAATAGTGACCATAATATAATGTAATCAAATTTAATCTCCTTATGGGGATAAAATATCGTAGAAGGTCACCACAGTAGAATTTAATTTAAAAAAGGTGAACTACACAAAAATGAGGTAGCTAGTTAAATGGATATTAAAAAGAACAGTCACAAGAGTGAAATGCTTTCAAACTGCATGGAAAGTTTTAAAAAACACCACGTAGGACTGACTTAAATGTTTACCCCAAACAAAAGAAATATTAAGGGAAGCAAGAATTGACACCATGGCTACACAATACACTCAAAGAGGCAGTTGAAGCAAAAAGGAATCTTTTAAAAATTGGAAGTTAAATCTTATTGAGGAAAATAGAAAGGAACTCTGGCAAGTACGGTAAATGTAAAAGTATAATTAGGCAGGACAAAAAAGAATTAAAGAGCTGCTAGTAAAAGACACAAAAACTAACAGCAAAATATTTTTAAGTGCATCAGAAGTGGGAAGCCTGGCAAACAATCAAGAGGCCACCAGACTACTGATGTGCTAAAGGAGCCCTCAGTGAAGACAAGGCTGTGGCCGAGAAGTTAAATTAACTCTTTGACTTAGTCTTCACTGCAGAGAATATGAGGGAGATTCCCACACCAGAGAAATTCTTTTTAAGTGACAAATCAGAGGAACTGTCCTAGATTGAAGTGTCAATAGAGGTTTTGGAACAAATCAATAACTTAAACAATAATAAACCACCTGGACCAGATGGTCTATACAAAGATGATTCACCAAATATGAAATTACCTGACTACTAAGTTTGATAGGTAACCTATCAGTTAAATGATCTACTGCACCAAATGACTGAAGGATAGATAATGTAACACACAACAAATATGTGGACAAGGTTGATCCAGTGGATACAGTATATTAGACTTTCAGGAAGCCTTTGAAAAGGCCCCTCACCAAAGGCTCTTAAGCAAAGTAAGCAGTCATGGGATAAAGGGGAAGGTCCTCTTATGTATCAGTAATTGATTAAAAGACAGAAAACAAAGGGTAGAAATAGATGGTCGGTTTTCAGAATGAAGAGAGGTAAATAGCAGTGTCTCCCAAGGCTCTGTACTGGGACCTGTGCTGATCAACTTAGTCATAAATGTTCTAGAAAAAGGGGTAAAGAGTGGCAAAGTCTGCAGATGATATAAAATTACTCAAGATAGTTAAGTCCAAATCAGATTGCGAAGAGTTACAAAAGGGCCTCATAAAACTGGGGACTGGGAAACAAAATGGCAGATGAAATTCAATGATAAATGCAAAGTAATGTACATTGGAAAACATAATGCAGTTTGTATATACAAAATGACGGGATCCTAAATTACCTGTTATCACTCAGGAAAGAGATCTTGGAGTAGTTCTTTGAAAACACCTGCTCAATGTGTAGAAGCAATCAGAATAACTTATAGAAGGGATAATTAATGAAACAGTAAATATCTAAGGGTATGTCTACACTGGAGGCTCTGTTAAGTCGACTTAACAAGGTCGACTTAAAGTCAAACTTGTCAAGTTGACTTAGAGAGTCCACATTGAAAACTCCTGTCGACTGCCTGCATCCACATTGGCAGGTGCTAGGTCAATGGAGGAGTGGTGCATTGTGGGTAGCTGGGAGGGGCCTGGAGGCCAATTCAGTTGACTTAAGGGCTCCCCCCATCCACACTGGCTTAAGTCGACTTAATAAGGTTGACTTAAGTGTTAAGTCGACCATAAGAGGTGGTGTTATTAAGTCAACTTAAGGAAGCACTTAAGTTGACTTAATAAAAGCCCAATGTGGACGCAGCAGTCTGTAGGTCAACTTAACCTTCCTTAAGTCTACCTAAGGCTCCAGTGTAGACATACCAAGAATGCCTCAATATAAATTAATGGTAAACCCACACTTTGAATACTAGGTGTAGTTATGGATGCCCCATCTCAAAAAAAGATCTGTTAGAACTGGAAAAAAATATAGTATGAAGGGCATCAAAAATTATTAGGGGTATGAAATATATTCCACATGAGGAGAGATTAAAAAGAAAGGAACTGTTCATTTTGGAAAAGAAACTACTAAAGGGGATATGATATAGGCCTATAAAATCATGAATGGTGTTGACAAAGTGAATAAGGAAGTGTTCTTTGCTCCATCACATAACACAAGAACCAGGGTTATCTGATTAAATTAATAGGCAAGAGGTTTAAAACAAATAAAAGGAAGTATGTCTTCACACAATACACAGTCAACCTGTGGATTGCATTACTAGAGATGTTGTGAAGGTTAAAACTATAATAGTTTCAAAAAAGAATTAGATAAGTTTATGGAGGATATGTCTACGGATGACTCTTAGTCAAGATGGGCAGGGATAAAACCCTAAGCTCTGGATGTCTCTAAACCTCTGACTATCAGTAACTGGGATTGGATGACAAGGGATGCATCATTTAGTAATTGCCCTGTTCTGTTCTGTCCCTTTGAAGCACTTGGCACTAGCCAATGCTGGAAGACAGGATACTGGACTAGGTGGACCAATTATCTGACTCAGTATGGCGCTCTTATCTATATAACTAAACGAGAGTTGTATATATGCATGGTGGGGACGCAGCTGCTGCGCGCGCATATAACTGACACAGCTGTGCGCGCGCAGCAGCTGAATCCACGTCCTGCTGCGGCTGGGCTGGGGAGATTCAAATCTCCCACCCTGAGCATGCTCAGACAGAGCGTACTCAGGGTGGGAGAGGCCTGGCCCAGAAGTGGCTCTGCCGGCCGTCCCTGCAGCTCCGAGCCTCCGGCCAGGTAAGGGGGCTGGGAAGGGGCTGAAGGGAGGCCTGGAGAGGGGGGGGGGGCAAGGAGAGTGGTTGGGTTAGAAGGGTGGAGAGGGGTGGGGAAGGACAAGGAGACTGGGTGGGGGCTGTCGGCAGGAGCCTGGGAACTGAGCTGCGGGGCCAGCTCAAAGCAGAGCCGGCCCCCCAGCTCAGTCCAGGGGTTCGGGTGGCGGCAGAAGCTCCGCCAGAGCTTCTGCTGCCACCCGATCCCCCAGCTCTCAGCAGAAGCCGCGGCGCTTAAGCCCAGCTCAGTCAAGGGGTTCTGGGGCCGACAGATGCTCCGCGGGAGCTTCTGCCGCCCCCGATCCCCCAGCGGCTCCTGCCATTCTTCAATTTCCGATTCCTTAGAGAATCGGGGGTTCACTGGTCTTCTTAGAAATTACAGTACCGAACTGCCAAAATGCCACTTTGTGTGACATTCCCCTCCTGCAATCTGGACTGGTGTGCAGTTGTGCCACCCCAATTCTCCATTCCTCGGTGTCGACTTACCCCACTTTGCTGGGTAGACCCCCACTCCTGGGTCAGTTCACGCTAGCCTCCTATATTAAATCAGTCCTTCACACAGTCAGGGAACCTCCAGCTTGTCACTCATAGGATAGACCCCCAGCAAACAAAACCTAGTCCCAGCTGCAACCCTGGGAACTACTGTCTTGCAGGGTTCATTGCTACCCACCACACCCTGCAATCTCACTGACACTTGTCCATCAATTTATCAAAGAAATTGATATGCACCAGCTCTGTCACTTTAAGTGAGGTCTCTGCACACGCTTTCATGCCACAGGCACTGCTTCAGATAAAACAAACAAATAAGTTTATTGACTACAGTAAGATTTTAAAAGATTCCACATCAGAGTAAATAAAATCAAATTGTTATTAAGTCAAGGAGTTTAATCACAATCAAATAAAAGAAAACTCAGATTCTAAGCTAGGGTCACTATCACAGTCTATTTTCAGCTTACCACACAGGTTAGCTACAATGTGTTTTGCAGCTCTCTCCTCTCCCCCACACTTCCTGTGGGTAGGTTCTGAGTCTTTGGTGTTGTATAGCAGATGGATTCCAGTGGAGAGCCCTTCCACAAGGGTTCCGTTTTGTTTATATACTTTCCTGGACACACCCAGGGGTCAGGTGATCATCCATGTCTGGCAATAGGTGTGATTCCTTCCACTTGAGCCAAAATGCTCCCAGGTGCTTAGGTCAGTTTGTTGTTCCTATATGCATGCCTCTGCTGGATGTGGAAACACAGCTTTGTGTTTGTCTGAATCCATTCCAGCCATGTGAGACACACATTTGGGGACATGACCTGGCAGAGTTTCGTATCTCTACGTAAGTATGATATTGCAGGAAACATGCTACCATAACAGTAAAGTTCATTACCGTATTTTTCGGACCATAAGATGCACTTTTTCCCCCCAAAAGTGGGGGGGAAATGAAGGTGCATCTTATAGTCCGAATGCAGTCCAGCCGCGGCTTGTGCTGAGAGCTGGGGGATTGGGTGGCGGTAGAAGCTCTGGAGGAGCTTCTGCCGCCCCCCGAACCCCTGGAGTGTG
>ML685851.1:9076065-9118670 GCA_007922175.1 Pelusios castaneus
TACCTTCTCTTTTTTCTTCCTTTCTCTTTCCTTCCTTTTCTCTTCTTCGCCTTCCTTTCTCTTTCCTTCCTTTTCTCTTCTTCGCCTTCCTTTCTCTTTCCTTCCTTTCTCTTTCCTTCCTTTTCTCTTCTTTGCCTTCCTTTCTCTTCCCCTCCTCTTCTCTTCTTTGCCTTCCTTTCTCTTCCCTTCCTTTTCTCTTCTATTTAGTTTACCGGTACTATTTTGTTCAGAATATTTTTTTCTTGTTTTCCTGCTCTAAAAACTGGGTGCGTCTTATGGTCAGGTGCGTCTTATGGTCCGAAAAATACGGTATATCATGAGCATTACAAAAACACCTTCCATGACATACTTTGCATCAGGTAATACACAGTTATACTGTAAAGGTGAGCATGAATGATACACAGATCACACCATAAGGGTGTATGTGGCGTGCAGCAGGCCACACCTTGGTACAGATAAAGCTAAAAGAAATTATTTTTATTGTGCACAGACCTCCTTAAATATACATTCTTCACATTTCTTAATCAGCTCTTAATAGGCCATCTCCACTGAACCCAGTGGGACTTTAGCCGTTGATTTCACTGGCCGCAGGACTGAATCTATTATTTCGGAATGAATCATTTGACAATGGAATAAACATTTCTATGAACAGATATGTACAACAACTTAAAAATTAAGATTATGTGATTTTTTTTTGAAGTAAAAAACTGTGCATCATTTAAGGGTACTGAACTGTAATATTGAAATTGGGATATCAATGTAGTCAAAACTACATAATAAACTAGACGTGTTAACTTTTAAGTCTTGTTGATTCATGAATAGTATCGATACATTATAATAACTTAGATATGATTTGTCTAATACATTTTAAAGTTAGAAACCTCCCAAAGGAATAGATTTTTTTTTCAATCTTCTTATAGGTCTATGAAAGATGAAGCCTTGTAATATATATCAGAATACAGCATAGTGCTACTATGGTATTGTATATTAAAAACAAACACACAAAAACACACACAGTTTAGCGCTAAAGATAAATTTATACCATAGTATTGCTTCAAACAGAAATTTCTATATGGAATATTCATTGATTAGAATACCATGCTCATTCATTCCCTTGTAACTCCATATTGTAAGCAAAACTCCATTTTGAATTGTTCTCTTCATTTTGTAATTCTCAGCCTAAATTTTGCTGGGAAACTTTGTTTAGATTGGATCTGTGAATGAAGAATGTGTGTGATGGGATCTGTCTCCAACTCCAGCCTGTCCTGATGACAAACTGCCAGCACCACCTTGATGGCTGAAGAACAATGCAATCAAAGCCTGCAAAAGCAAGAAGAATCCACTCTAGAAAGAAAGGGACAAAAAGCCCCATCAAAAACAAGATCAAAGTCACATCTGCCATTAATTATGACTCATGGTCATGCAGTGTGACACAGCAAAATCCATGGATGTAAAGATGGATGAGACTGCATAGCTTTGGGTAATGTGCTGCACACCATACAAGAGCGTCGGTGCACAGCTGTGTGCCTAACAGAGACCCCGCTCTTCCTCATGCCCAGCTTTCCTGGCCAGGTAGCTGCCATGAGCTGCGAACACCAGCCATGAACTCAAGTTACAATCACAAGCAACAATCAGGACTGGTAACTATACATGAACAACAGCAGAACATCTGGTGTGTGTGTGTGTGTATTAAATATTAGTTATTAACACAATTGTGTTTTCCTAATAATAAACGTGGCATATTGCCTTTTCTCCCTTAAAAAGATCCTGGGTGCTCTTTTTGCACAACAACAGAACCTCCTCCACTCTACCCTTGGAAAAAAACAAAACAGATAATGGTAGTCCCTATTTTAGGCCCTGATACTTAAAAGCATGTCCCTAATTTTAAGTATGGAAGTGGTCTCAGTAAGTCAATAGGGCTGCGTCTACACTCGTAAATTAAGTCGACTTAAGCTTAGCTTAAGTCGACTTAATTTGCCCTGTGTCTACACTACACTTTGCTTAAGTCGACTTAAGCAGCTTGCTTAAGTCGACTTAAGGTAAATAAAGTTGACTTAATAAAAATTAAGTCAACTTTATTAAAATACCTTTCTACTCGACCTAAGGCTTAATTCAACTTTTTAAAGCATGAGCCATTAAGGACATAAGGAATACAACCATTGTGTCCTTAATGGCTCATCAGTTTACTCCCTGGGACCATTGTACCTGGAAAATTCCTAAACATTAAGGACACAATAGTTTTACACACCTGCCTCTCTCAGGTATTTACACCGATTCATACAAGTTAAAGTATAGATATAACACCAAATTCCTAACTAAACTAACTTCTAATTGAAATAAAATTCCTAGACATAAACTATATAATCACTCCCAGCAAATTACTACCTTTCTATTGATACCAAACATGACATAGCTCCTATGGATTATAGCATTTAGGACATATGGATAGAAAATAATATCATAAATGCTTCCCTAAATCCAGACAGTGTCACACCCTGCTCACATGCTCTGCCAGGGTCCCTCTCCCCCTTTGCCCCATTGCACACAAGGGGTGCCCCCCCGCCACCGTGGACCTGCCCAAGATCTTCATAGCCCCACAAAGTCGACCTAGACCATCCAGTGTGGACGCTCTAGGTTGACTTTGTAAGTTCCCCTTTAAGTTGACTTTAATTTTAAGTGTAGACACACTAAGTCAACTTAAATGAACAAGTGTAGACATAGCCCAGGATATTTGCATGATTAAAGTTAGGCAGATATTTCAGCACTTTGCTGAATCAGAGTTTTAATTAACATTGGATATCTTGTAATTTGCCATACAATACGACGTTGAAAAAAACTGGGAAGACTCTCTTTGGTTGCTTCAGGAACTAAACCAGTCACACGTACACAGAAAAGTGGGCATTAAGTACATTTGAGTTTCTCTTGATAGTTGGCAAATAACTTATTGTCTGGCATGGTAATATCAATCATCTTTACCCACCAGGATTGTTTAATCAGCAATTCAATATCTGTGGTTAAGCAATCATTGCATGATCCTCAGTACTCAGTCTAGCTTTGGCCTGTTGATGTGCAGTTTACAAGTTATGATCAATACCGGAACCACCAATCTTCTATTATGATTGGTAACTTCATCAACTGTAATGTTCTTTTTAAAATATGTTTTTAAAAAACTTAGATGTACTGGTCTGAAGAAAATCACACTCAAACTTGAGTTTATATCATTCGGGGGAAACCTTGAAGGATTGGAACTTGAACACCAATGCCCCTATAAAACACTGTCCATTGCTCAATACCAAATTAGGGTTAGTATACCCTTATATGAAAAGTAATCTTTACCCCAAAGGATGATGTGAATCACTGGAGATTAATAAATCTGTATCTCTTGCACCCACTACATCTTCCTGCATAGAAGAGCTTGTGTGAAGGGGTAGGTAATTCTGCTTTTTTTTTTTGAATGACCCATTCTTCTCCCTCCAACCTCCACCAAAGTGCCTCTGCTAACTCGATTTATCTAGATTCCCCTATTTGCCCACTCAAAAGCCGTTGGGTATCCACAGTACAGGCTCTACCAACTTTGAATTCTTCCTCTTGTACTCTGTACCCTCTACCATTTATAAATGTTCCAAGATGATAAATCAAGTTGAAAATCATAGATTAAGGAGGTAAAGGCCCCATCTCCTTCCATAAAACAGCAAATAATCCAGCATCTGGACTTAATGTAGATCATTCCAGGATGGGAAGTAAGGGGTGAAAGAATCAGAGAGAAATGAGTATTAGCACTTTGATGTAAGAGTGCTAAAAAAATGTGTTACAAAATGGTTACTGTTCAGTTGTCAATATTTAGGCTGATTTTTAAATTTGCCTTTGGGACTTCAGACTCCCCATTCCCATTACTGTTATCTAAATATCTCAGCTTTGGCCTGAACACAACATTACCTGGTTTATAGTAATTTTTTTTCAATCCCAGCCTTCGATTGATAAAGACTGGAACAATCCATACAAGTTTAGCTAATTTTAATATCTAGATTCTCTATGCTCCTGGCCACCCAGGGCACACCTACACTGCAGTGGGACATACAGAGCTGGCACTAGTACACAAGTAGAGGAATCAGACCTAGCTGACTCAGGTTCATGGGGCTCAGTGTGTGACACTATATAATTGCAGTGTAAACATCTGGGCTGAGGCGAGAGTCTCAGCTTTGCGACCCTCCCCACTTATGGGGTCCTAGACCTGGGCTCCAGCCTGACCTTGGATGTTTACACTTAAGTTTTGTAGTCCTATAGCCTGACATACACACACACTCAAACACCCCATGAGCCTGAGACAGCTAAGTCTGATTCCCGTGCTTGTGTACATATACTTGCACTACCTCTTAGATGAGCTAGAGCAGTGGTCTTCAACCTTTCGCCAGCAGGTGGCGCAATGCTCATAGGTTTCAATGGCAACTGCCCTTCAGAAGTAGATACTGAGCTACTGGTTGGGGACCACTGAGTTAGTGTAAATGTAAATAACAGTAGCCATGGTAGCAGCTGCAGAGGCATAGCTGAGCTTTGATGAGTCCAGAATAGCCTGAAACCTGTGGGGATGTAGTCAGCCTAGCTCAGCCAAGTCTCCATGGCTGCTACCCATGCTACCACAGCAACACAGCTATTTATACTCATGTTTGCTTGATGTGAGCTAGTGGGAGTATATGTGCATGAGCACAGGAATCACACCTCTGGCTCATAGTGTAGACATAGCCTTAGACGGATAATTCTAGGTCTGTGGTTGCACAGCACCTAGCCCACTCCGAACACCAGCAGAACCATGAGTGCAATAAATCATCAAATCTCACATTTGGTTACCATGGCTTCATTCAGGATCTGCATCTCTCCTATCATAAAACATTTCAAGCTGAATGGTTTATTTAAGGTTGTTTCATGACATGTAATTCAAACCCCAGCACATTATAACCAAACTCAGGTTGCCTCTTTGATCAAACAAAGAAAAATTGTGCCCTTTAATTCAGGAGGTTTTTGTTTTACATCAACACTATTGTTCCCACTGTCCTTCATCATGAAGGAGAGATGAATCTGTTGGTCCACCTCTGGAGAATGATGGACTCACTTTGATTTCAGAGTTGTCTAAGGGCTTGTCTACACTGAAATTCCTGTGTCGGTCTCCACAGCCGATGGAGACCTACTCAATCAATCCTGAAAGTGCTCTCTGTTCGATCCAGTAACTCCACCCCCCAGAAAAGAGTAACACTGCATCAAAAGAAGATCATTTCCTATCGGCGCAGCCCAGTGAAGATGCTACAGTAAGGGAGTGTAAGTATGTCAAAGAGAGATATACATTCTACAGTACGTGGATTGCATATCTGCTGTCGATCCACTGTGTTTTACAATTAATGTGTGACAGCTGAACATGTGAGCTGACACCATAGACAGTAGAAACTGAACCCTGACTCAAGGAAATATTGCAAGGAGAATTTTCTTTTTAGAATCCTGTGTCACGGATGCTGTAGAGACAAAGGAAAAGTTCTCTTGTTCCACAGTTGCAATTATATATGTAGATGACATCATCATAAATCCTGCCTGACTCTACATAAACACAAAATAAGATCTTTTCCACTAAAAAGTATTTTAACCTTTTTTTTTTTCATAAGAGATCCATCAGCTCTAGGTTATGTTAGCTGTGTGAGGGGACAAAGGAAGATTAAATCACTGAATTTTCTGGTTGAGTTAGAGCCAATTTTACTTGCTGGTTTTACACACTAAAAGTTTCACACAAAATTTGGAAGGTTTCCAAGTTTTGGAACCTTGCCTTCATGTTCAGATATTTAGCAGAGAGATATCAAGGCAATTATTAACTAAGATTTGTAATGCCTAATTAAGGAAACACAGGGCACAAAATGTGGTTGCTAGGCCTTTGCTCAAGAAGCCAATATTTTATACTGATTATCTCACCAATATTGCCCAGTTTCTTCCTTTTTTAAAAGAAACATTATTGTAAACATTGGGCTGAGGCAACTTTTGGCTCACTTGCAGATCTTAGATTTTTCTGATCCCTTTTAATCTAGTTTACACCTGGGTAGGCTATGAAGTCTGTGTTAGTTTACTGATTGATGCTCTCTTAGCCATAGACATTGGTTGAGCAAGGAATTGAGGAGTGGAGTGGATGGAGACTTGGCACTACACACATTCTCCCAATGTGCTAGCCAGTTCAGCTGACCTAATGTGGGGGGTTTTGTAATTTGCTGCTGTAATTATGCCTGCCACAAATTACTACCACACCCTTGGAGCAAGATATGAACATAAAAGGGAAATGTGCTCAGGGAAGTGTGTCTTACACACAATGCCTCTCAGATCTAGTCCTTGGGGTGATACAACTTTTGCCTCCCCCAGGGTTAGGGCTGTGTCTAAACAAATGAGATAAAATATTAAAATAAATCCCCTTCTAGTCTTTAGTGCAAAATGCTCAGCAGTAAGTTACAAAGGAGGGATTTGGGGCTCCCAAGACTGACCTCCCTATTCACAGTATGAATCCAAAGTAACTCAACTTATTCATGGCTTCAAACTCATACTGTTGGAAATAAATCTGAATTAGAACTGGATGAAACTGACCTTTTCATAAATAAATTAATATTTTTTGCTCAGTTTATGAATTACAACACTTTATTTTGCATTTTGTTTGGGTGAGACAAATACTTTTTATTCCTGCAAATTCTCCCCCCCCCTTTTAATTTTTGTCCCTCCCCCTTGGGGAAAATGTGTTACTTTGTATTACTTTCTCTCACTTAAAGTGATAGAAAATTAAAAGGTGAGAGTGTGTGTCACTTTTACTTTCCCTCTGAAAGTAACACTTTCAACATTTAAAAGTGTTAACGCTGAAAAGTGACTGTTGAAAGTGTAAGTATTTTGAATTTTAAGTTTTACACTTTCAAAACTATACTTAAATGTGAAAGTTTCTCTGAAAATATTATTACTGACTTTTTCAAAGCGTTATTTTCATTTTTAAACTTTCCTCCTACTTTTCTAGTGCTGAGATATTAAAAACAAACAAACCAAACCAAGAATAAACAAAACAGCCAGAGAAGGTGGGTATTTTCCCATAATTTAAAATTTTCCAGAAATTTTTTTTGAAATTTTCATTTCATTTTTTTTAAACTAATTTTCTCATGATGAATTTTGTGATGAAAAAAATTAATTGCTTATGAAAACCAAATTTTGACAAAATGTTTTCATAGGTAATGATGAGCTCAGAGATAATGGTAGGGTGACTAATGAGAATGAGGATATGGAGGCAGAAATTACCACATCCAAAGTAGATGCCAAACTTGAAGTGCTTCATGGGACTAAATAGGGAGGCCTGGATAACCTCCACCCAAGAATATTAAGGGTACTGGCACATGAACTTGCAAGCCCATTAGCAAGGATTTTTAATGAATCTGTAAACTCAAAGACTATGCCTACACTGGCAATTTCAGTCAATTGAAGGAGGCTTAAGTCGACTTAAATTAAGCCATGTCCAAACTACACTTTCATTAAGAAAATAAAGCTTAAGTCGACTTAGTTACTATCACTCCTCAAGTCAACTTAAGCTTTAAGTCGACTCCTTAAGTTGACTTAAGGACAGTGTGGACGTGGAGTAAATGAGAAGTAGGCTTTATTAAGTTGACTTAAGGTGCTTAGGTCAATTTAACAAAGTGGACTAAGTCGACTTAAAGTTGACTTAAAGCTAAGTCAATTTAGTCCACTTTGTTAAATCGACTTTAAGAAGGTCAACTTTAAGTCGACTTAAAGTCGACCTTATTAAAGTCGTCTTAACAAAGTTGACTTTACTTTTGTAGTGTAGACATAGCCAAAGGTTGTACCGTGTGATTGGAGAATTGCTAACATAGTTCCTATTTTCAAGAAAAGGAGAGAAATGATCTGGGTAATTATAGACCTGTTAGTTTGATCTCAGTAATATACAAAGTCTTGGAAAAAAAATTGAAAGAGAAAGTAGTTAAAGATATTGAGGTTATTGGTAATTGGGATAAAATACAATATGGTTTTACAAAAGGTGTGCCAGACCAACTCGATCTCTTTCTTTTTTTTTTTTTTTTTTTTTTTTTGAGATGATAACATTTTTACACAAAGGGAATGTAGTGGATCTAATTTACCTAGATTTCAGTACGGCATTTGATACAGTTCCACATAGGGAATTATTAGCTGGAAATTTTTTTGGAAAAGATAGGGATTAATATGAAAATAGAAAGGTTCATAATTAGCTGATTAAAGGGGAGACTACAATGAGTCATACTGAAAAGTGAACTGTCAGGCTGGAGGGAGGTTACTAGTGGAATTCTTCAGGGATCGGTCTTGGGACTGATCTTAAGTAACCTTTTTGTTACTGATCTTAGCACAAAAAGTAGAAATGAGTGAATGAAGTTTGTGGATGACACCAAGTTGGGAGGTGTTGCCAATACAGAGAAGGATCGGGATATCATACAAGAAGTCTGGATGATCTTGTAAACTGGAGTAATAGGAATAGGATGAAAGTTAATAGTGGAAAATGCAAGGCCATGCATTTAGGGACTAAAAAGAAGAATTTTTCCCATAAATTAGGGATGCATCAGTTGGAAGTGATGGAGGAGGAGAAGGACCTGGCATACTGGTTGATTATAGGATTACTAGAGGACGCCAATGTGATGTGTCTGTGAAAAAAGCTAATGTGGTCTAACTATGCATCAGACAAGATATTTCCACTAAAGAGAGGGAGGTGTTAGTACCATTATACAAGGCATGGGGGAGACATCATCTGGAATATTGTCTGTAGTTCTGGTCCTCCATGTTTACGGAAGATGAATTCAAACTGGAACAGGTGCAAGAGAAGGGTTACAAGGATGATTTATGGAATAGAAAACCTGCCTTATGAGAGGTGACTCAAATTGCTTGACTTGTTTAGCCTCACCAAATGAAGGTTGAGAGAAGATATGATTGCTCTCTCTAAATACATCAGAGGGATAAATACCGGGGAGTGAGAGTAATTATTAAGTTCAGTGTAGATTCTAATTAAGGCACGTAGGGTCAATTGGGGCCCCTGACTCCAATTAAGTGCAGAAGATAAAAAGCCCCTGTAGCAGCCAGGCAGTGAGGGAGTTAGGAGGTGGAGGTAGGAGCAGAATTTGGTGGGTGGAGGAGAACAGAGCTAAGAAGAGTGGAGGAGAGCTGACAGCAGATGTTACTGACAGCGCCTAGGAGGTACAGGCAGGGAGGGCAAGTTTGCCCAGACGGGCCTTAGGGCCTCAGGCCCAGCAACCTGTGGGGCGGAGAGCCCAGCCCCAGGGTAGGAGAGACTGAGGATCCATAAGTGCTGGGGGGTTGGAGGCGGGAGAGCTGTGTTTCAGCTGGCTGCCACTACATGAAGAGCAGTACCCATGGGAACTGCGAGTGCTCGGTCTGCCACATTCTTTATACTACTATGGGTACATACATACACAAATATTTTGTCTCTTAACCGGCTGCACCATGCTACATGGCTTTGCTGCGAAAAGTATTACCTCTTAGCAGTGGCGTCACTGGCGCTGGGCATGCGGGACACATGCCGTGAGTCCCACCACTAGTGCCCCAGGTCTGGCGGGGACCCCTGGCCCGGCCGCCACCAGCGGCCCAGCTTTCATTGGGGTCGGGTCCCGCCATCCTGCCACCAGCTGGATCCAGCTCCCTGGCACAGCCAGGGATCCAGGATTCGATGTGGAGCTGCCGGCAAGATCCGGCTTCCTGATGGGACTGGAAAGCCGGGGCACGCCCCGCCACCGCCAGCCCGATCCACCTCCCCCAGGAATATGGGGCCCACCACAGAACTGCCAGCCTGATCTGGTCCCCCAAAGAAGCCAGGAAGCCACGCTGCCATTGGCCCAATCCGGCCCCCCAGTGGGGTCAGGGTTCTAGGGCTTGCTGCACTACCACTGGCAGGGCCGGGGATCCAGAGCCCAGCAGTCCCCGCTGGCGGCCCCCTCCAGGACTGGGGTCTGGAATCCAGGGCACAGCGGCCCTCCCCTCTCCGCTGTGCCCCGGCCGACTGTGACCCCCTTAGTGCCAGAGATTCAGGGCCCTGCCAACCAGGGCATGGCCGTGGCAGTGGCTTGCTGTACCTCCCGCTGGGTCCGGGCCACAGGCTGGCTGTGGTAGGGGCCCAATCCGGCCCCAGGGGCCATATTGGGCCTGCTGCCACTGGAATGGGCCCCCCAGTGGCCCATTATGTCCATTGACCTCTCCATTCTCTGACTGTCTGGAACTGGAGGCTGGATTTGCATGAGTACGTGGCATATTCAACTGGGGCCAGGTTTTGAAAAGCATCCTGTGCCCCACAGCTCTCATCAATAATGCTTTGACAAGGGGAACAAAGCACTTTCAAAACTCAGGTGTGAAACCCAGGCCTATTGAATTAAATGGTAAAACTCTCATTGACATCAGAGGAGCCAGGAAATCACGCTGGCCACTTCACTGAGGTCCCTAAATGGGAAGTGTTGAGTGCTCTCAGAGCTCTTTCAAAAATCTGGGCCTAGACTGGGAGTTCTTTGAGTTGCCAGGAGCCAGGTCTCTTCTGTCCTGTAAGGCGCTTAGCGTGCTGGTGAGCACTGAAACATAATCATAGTAACCCAGGCTTGTTAATTAGAACTCTAGATTTCAGGTTGGAAACTTAGGTCTTCTGAACATTTGAAGATGAAGACATCATAAAGGTGAAACTGTCATTTAAACCCAGTGTGAGGCTGCAGATGAGGCGCTCTTTACAGTGTTCATGCACTGCATGTTACAAGAGAATAACACTCGTCTACACTGACCAGCAAATTCACTGGCAGTCAAAGGGACTTACGCAAGCTATGCAGAGTTGCTTGCATAACTTATATGATTTCCGAACTTCTGTTCCACACACCACCTCCACTGTGCGATGCACATGGAAAATGTGTACCTGATGACGCAGTGTTACACTTTTTTCTGGGGTTGGTTTTAATAGATTGACTTCCGGATCGATTGCGCAGGTCTTCACTGCCACTCAGTCAAACCAGATAAATCAATCTGAGAGTGGAGAATTTGCCACCGTCAATATAGACATAACCTAACTCTCTGCACTAGTACTTTGTAGGCCAGCATAAAGGAGACCAACTGGGGCAGGGCCACAGGATCAAAGATTATGCAGACCTTTTAACACTAAAATCTTCCATGCTTGGGGCCAGATCCTCCCCTGGTGTAAATTTTCATAAGTCTATTGATCTCCCTGGAGCGATCACAATTTACATCAGCTAAGGATCTGCCCTATGGTGTATAGTTGCTGTGATAACAGTGTACAGTTTCATCCCTGCCCTATGGCTCTGGTTATCCTCCCATGTGTCCCTTGATTAAAGCCAACATTACTTTGTGGGCTTTGTATATAAAAATACTTAGTTTGCAGCAAGCTGGGATGTAAATTTACCTTTCATAAGCCTGCCATGTATTACGTATCTGTATGGACCCTTTTGCGACTCACCAGTAGATCTCTAGTGCAGAGGTTTTCAAACTTCATTTCTCAGGACCCAGTTGAAAAAAATCATGTATGTCTGCAACTCAACAACTACATCTTTCAGCAGTGCATTCCAGTCTTTCGGTAGCAGCAGCAGGGGGTGCTGCAACCCAGTGCCTGAGGTCTGCGAACCAGTACTGGGTCCCAACCCTAAGTTTGAAAACTTAGTGCACTTTGATATACTCCTGTTTCAAAACTCTATCTCCTTTAAAAGTATTTGCTGTAGTCTCTACATTTCCTCCAGCTGCCCCTACACAACTTTAGAATCTCAAAGTAATCTATTTATTTATCTAGGTACTTACCTGACCCTGATCTTCACAGTACCTGAACATTAATTAATTTATTCTCACAAAACCTCCGAAATGAAGGAAGTGTTTTCTTCTTTTTTACAGCTGCGAAACTGAGGCACAGAGCTAACCCGATTGTTCAAGGTCACAGAGGAAATCAGTGGCAGAACTGAGAATTAGCATACAGTTCCTGAGTCCTAATCCAGTGATTTAACCACAACTCAAGAGTGTCCCATGGACCTGTCAGTATTTGAGTAAATGATTTCTAGCAGCTCTCCCCAGCAACAGCAGAAGGTGTAAATTTTCAGGGGAGTTTCTGAGGAAAAAATGTATTGTAACTAGTTTTCCGCATGATACTCTCAATTTTTCTCTCTGTCTCAAGCAAACTCTTGCTTCAGGGCTGAGAACTTCTTCATGGTTTGTTGGTTCAATGAGTGAATTGCAAAAGTCACAAGTTGGGAGAGAATTTTTTTTTCTTTTGAATTAAGGCCTCTCTGGGCTCAGCAGGAACTTAACAGACAATCAGAGGCCTAGATCTGGATTTTGTAAAAAGATCTTTAGAGATGCACGCTCACAGTTCCACTTCCCATATTAGCATTCTTAATACTTCAAATTGGCTATACACTGCAATTATAATTTTTCTTTCATGAGCATACATATTTTCCCCTATAATCATCTACCTACAGTACACCATTTCATTGGTAGGGGAAATTACATCTGCTCCTATCGTGTTCCAAGAATATAGCTATTTTTTAAAAAAATACTTTAAATCATATTAATCCTGGAGACATTTGTGTTTGTTAGTTTAAAAAAGGTTGTCTGAACATTTTATGCAATTGTTAGTGGATATATTTAGTTGGTGCATAAAAGAAGGGAATTGTTTTTCATTTTACCCATTCAGTAAATTGAGCTTATATGATAACTTTCATAGGCTAAATGTTAGTTTAAATTATCTGCATTTGACCTTTAAGCTAGTATTAAGATGTTAAACCAATTTATGCTGTTAAAATGCATTGAACAAATTATATGACAATAACTCTTATACAATGTGAAGCAATTTTGATGATCTTTAAAGATAGTGGATGGTATTTATGATAACAGCTCTAAGCGCCTTTATATCACAGCTGTGGTGAGGCTTAATGTGGCAGGAACTGTCAGACTGGATCAATACATGCTTTTCAGGCTTCCTTTGGTGCCATAATCCAGGCCCTGCAAGAAGTGACCTCATGAGCAGTCTAAGCTCCTGTTGTTCTTGTTCTGTTTTGCTAATTGAAGAATATCTAGGCTTATGAAAATGACAAAGCTGAGCAAAAGCTAATTATGAAAGAAAAACAATAAAGCCAGGGTGAGTCTAGGTCAGCTTTCAATGGGAGTCAGACTCTACTATATTTTTCTGCCATCTGTCTGCTACAAGTGGTGTTTAAGAGAAGAAACTAACTTTTCCTGTTAGTAAATCAGTGCACAAAATCTTGCCAGCTACTCCAGAATAGTGACCGAGTTTTTGAAGAGGAAGCCTGCAAGACCTTAATAAATGGGTGCAGGAGCCAGTAGCTGAAAAATGTAGAAATAAATCATTCATCTCTTTCATTTGTTCACCTCTATTTTACCTGTAAGCTGATCGCTGGACACCCAAAACTCTCACTGACTTCAGTGGCAAGGCCTCATGCACAAGACATACAAGTTTATGTCCTTCAGCTGTACAAAACCACCAGCACCTTGACCTATTCAAGTTAACTAGAGTTGTGAGGATCACAGAAAGGAAAGCTTTTAACATGGAGGGTAAAACACCTTGAGCAATAAGAGTGAGCAGTGGTATAAAGCTCAAGGGAAAATATAACCCTGCTGTTAAAATGAATTTTTACTTTAATTTAAAAGCCTTTTGTATGAAAGCATTAAGACAGACAGCTTAGCACATTCATCTGCTCAGGATTCAGTTGACTGTAAGCAAAAATATGACAGATCCTTAAGACAGCTTTTAAAGGATTGCACAGTACCTGTAATGTGTCACTCTGTTCCATTTAGTAATTATCATCTGCACCTTTTCATAAGTATCTGTTACGTACACTAGATTGTCTAGCCAAAAATCCCATGTGGGATCCCAATCCCTGTGTAAACTCGAATATTCCAGCAAAAGAATGTTTCCTTCAGGTCTCAAGTTTAATCATTACATCCATTTTTCTGGCTTTGTGCTGCCTTCTACAATTCCAAAGCCAGATGTACTCCTTACTGGATAATGGCCTCCTTCCTATTTCCTATAAAATACTGTGCCATGTCCAGCTGCAGATCAAGTGTTTGAAACATACCTACTAAAGTAAAATACGAATGAGCCAGAGTCATATGTGGTACATGTTAACATTAAGTAAGCTAGAGACAAAATTGAAAACCTAACATCAATATAAAAAAAAGCTTCCTACTTTACTTATTAAAGGACTTCACGCTATCATACATAGATTATACTTTTTAAAAAACCAAGCCAATTACTAGTGTTTTCATACATACATACGTGATAATGTACACTATGTTTCATAAGTACATGGGCAAAATCCTAATATAAAACAGATTAGCCCACCTTCCACCTACTTCTGGGGTAGACCTACCTAGCAGTCCCCCTTAAAATTTGGTCCTTAACATAAAATTCACTTGATGTGCCACAGATGGCCCAATACTGCAAGACATGGATAATACAGGGAGCCTCGGGATTACCTCAGACTTCGTGGATTCCAGTGATTTCATTGTGGTTTAAAGTTAGTTGTTGCAATGCTGTGTGTTGCAAAACTTAAATCCTCGTGTGGGTCTATGTGTATTGTCTTTTAAGGAGCCATTTTACTGCAAGACAGACAGGTAACCCTTTGGGTGAAGCAAGTCCCTGGATTAGTCAAACTCTGGTCTTCTCTTGGGTGTGTATGTGTGGTTCCCCCGAACCCCCTTTCTTAGCCCTCAGAAAGCAGGCTGAACAAGCAGGCTGGTAGGATACGTCTACACTGGCAACTTAGGTCGACTTAAGGAGGCTTAAGTCGACGTAAACAAAGCCACGTCCACACTGGACTTTTATTAAGTTGACTTAATAACACCTCGTTTTAGGTTGACTTAAGCCTTTAATCGGATCCTTAAGTCGACTTGAAGCCAGTGTGGATGGGGATTAATAAGGTCAATGAGGGGATATGTCTACACTAGAAAAGTTAAGTCGACTTGACTAGGTCGACTTTAAGTCGATTTAAAGTTGACCTTATTAAGTTGAATTAACAAAGTTGACTTAACTTTTCTAGTGTAGACATAGCCATAGAGAGTACATTTTAAGGACCTCTTTTTGGCTAGACCTGAGCAAGCAAGCTCCCTTTGTGCTGGCTGCTGCTTATGGCTGGTGATTAATTTGGGGTGGGAGGAACTGAATATTTTCCCTCCTCCATACTACATTTGTTCTGGGGGATATCATGAAAAGCAGAGTGTTTCTGGCACTGGTTTCTGGTTTCTTGCTGCTAGGAAGCAAAATGCTTTTTCTCTTTCTTACCCAGCAGAGTGTGATTAAGAGGCGATATCTCCTCCTATTGCTTAAAGGTCTCGCTACCCATCCTTGCACCAAGCAATATGCTTATATGGGCTGGATGCACATATTTGTTTGGTTCAGCCAGTTACAGCCTGTTCTGTTTAGGAATTCCAAAGGGGTAGCCATGTTAGTTTATTGTAGAAAAACAACAGAGTCCTGTGGCACTTTTAAAGACTAACAGATTTATTTATCGCAAAGCATCTGATGAAGCGGGATTTTCTCCCACAAAAGCTCATGCGATAAATAAATCTGTTAGTCTTTAAAAGTGCCACAGGACTCTGTTGTTTAGGAATGTCAGTCAGATTCCTAGCCCAGAGCCTTTTCTTCCTCTTTTCAGGCCCAAACCCCACTAGTGGTTGGGGTCTCAATCCACAGGTTAGGCAGGAAGGTTTGGTCTCATTTTTCTAGCTGCTATCTCTGTGCTGCATTCTGTCTGTGAAAGCTTCCTCCTGCATTTGAGGACAATTTTATTCTGTTGTGTATGTGTATGTGTGTCATGGTAGCAGCTAAAGACCCCAGTCATGGATAAGGAGTACATTATGGTAAGTGTACAAACGCAGAACAAAACGATAGAGTGTAAACTCTTTGGGATAGGGACTAAGTAATGTTTATTGCATATTAGTCATTAATTTCCTTAGGGACAAATGATTTTCAACACACAATTTTTTAATCTCAGAAACAATCTTTTCCTCATGAATCCTTCCATAGCTGATCTCTTTATTTTTTTTCTAACATGTCAGGAATTAATTGCAACCCAGTTATCTCTAAACATAGCTGTTAAGGAACTCTTTTCACTTGATGATGAGCTATGAGAAAGTTTATGGCAAATAACCATATATTATGGCATATAACCATATGGATTACCTAGGGAACACAACTTAGTGTCTGATAAAATCCTTTTAATTTTACTCTGTTTAATTTTGAACAGGGCTGGCCCAAGGGTTTTTGGTGCCCTAGATAAACTATGACTTTGGTGCCCTCCACTCCTCTATGTTATAAGAGATAACATATGAATATATTTTCTTTAAAATAGAGAAAAAAAATCACTTCCATTTAATTTGGTGCCCCTTAGAGCCTGGCACCCTAGGCGACTGCCTAGTTCACCTATATGGTTGGGCCGGCCCTGATTTTGAAGAAAGAAAAATAATGAAGAATACAAATATAAACAAGAAACCAGAAGCTCTGTAAATTGACAAAGCAAATCTATTTTTTTTAAATGAAATAAATAGCTAACTGCATCAACTAAGGAAGCTCCAGGAAAGAGCAACAAACAGAAAGTGAAGAACACCAGGAGGAATAGAAAAGCATGCTAATGCATGTAAGGAACTTTAGAAAAAAAAAAGTGTCAAATGAAATATAGTTAGTGATGTGAAACTGATAGCCAACCAGCACTGTACTGCATTTTAAAATTGGAACTTGGTCAAAGAGAACTTTAAGATTATGTAAAATGGAATTTATAAAGAACAGAAATTCCTGAAGCATGAAAAATCAGTTTGTGACAAGGCACTCAGTACACACACATAAGCACCCAATTTGTTGATTTTCTCTAGGAGCTCAGATGCATAGTACAATATAAACTTGCTTTCCACATAAATCCATAAGGCCTGATCTAACTTACATTGAATTTAATAGTAAAACTGCAGCTGGCTTCAGTGGGAACGGTCTGAGCATGTATCCCATTTCCAGAATTCCTGTACCCAGAGAAGCTACAACAATCCAACTCAAGTATTAGAATCTGTGCTGCAGGATTACAATCATTGCAATCTTACTTCATATGCAATCAAGACTATGCACATCACATCTCACACCATGCATATTAACACAGAAGGAAATAAAAAGGGCAAAGGAAAAGGGAAAGCATGGAAAAGGACAGTGAATTCATGAATAAAGCAATGCAAACCACCATGTCCCATCTGTTTGGCTTGTCGACCTTGATTCTTCTCTCCATATTCTGCTTTGAAGGCAATTTCTCTAAGAAATCCTCTTCTTCTTCCATGTTTTTCACTTAGTATGCATGTGTGAGAAGTGGGGGGGGGGGGGGGGAGAAAGGGGCCAGGTTCTCTTTTAGTTACAGCAGTGTAATTCCACTGACTTCAACAAAGTTATTCTTAATTTACACCAGCATGAGTGGAAAATTAGGCCCAAGATACCTAGGTCTTTCATAGCCTTGTGTCTCTTATTTACTATAGATGAATCCAGCGGTTCCCAACCTTTTTGGCTCGAGGGCCACAAATCTAATTTTTACAACCCGGAAGGACCCCAGTCTATTTAATTAAAAATGTAATTAATTAAATTTAAAATAAGTTTTAATTACAATTAATTAATTACAATTTAATTAATTAATTTTAATTAAATAGACTGGTGGCCCTTCAGGTTTGTCAAAATTGTATTTTTGGCCCTTGAGCCAAAAATAATTTTAAAAATGTAAAAGTTTTTTTTAAAAGGGCTGGATGCCCATGAACACCTGGAGCCTCCCCTACCTATGGGCTGGGCCCAGACAGGCCCCCAAGAAACCAGGCCGAGCTCTCTCGCCGGAGCTGGGGATCCTGCCGCACTGTCACCAGTCGGATCCTGCCCCCCAGCGGGGTGAGGGTTCTGGAGCCCAGTGGCCCCCGCTGGCGGCCCACTGCGGCCAGCGCCGGTGATCCGGGGCCCTGCCACCCAGGGCGTGGCGGCCGCCACTGGATTGGGATCCCCAGTGGCCGGATCAGGCCCAGACCTCAAGTCTGTAGTGCCAGCTAATTATTTACTTCACCGGTTTCTTTGAAGCTTTTAGAGAACGGAGGTAGGATTAGGGAGGAAGCTACGAAAAACATTTTTGTTAATGTTTTCATGGAGAATACTAAATAAAGTATTTTCTCCTGAGTCATTGTTTGAACAGTTGTCCTTCTCAAATGTTTCTTCAGACTCCCATCCTCTCATCCACTTAAATAATATATCTCACCATTTCACTGCTACTAGCGAAGGGAAACATGGACATTCTTGGGGCTGAATTCTGTCCTGGTATCAGAAGAGGTTACCTTAAGCCTAGGTTACAGGCTAGATCCTAAGGGCTCACCTGTGTCAAATAATATTCTCAGACCAAAAAAAAACAACAAAAAAAATTAATGCCTGTATTTGACTTCAGTGTTCAGAGTACCAGTATTATAAACAGCTACAATCAAATGCAGAAGAAAAGAGAAGAGAAAATGATTTATTATTTTCTTTTTCCTTTGCCCACTTCCCTGACACATAAAAGCTCAACTATTTGCAGGAAGAATGGAGCATTATTCAGAGTTGGTTATTGCAAGCTAAACGCTTACAAGTAAAGATGTGCCAAGACAAAATAAATGCATTTGTAAACTGCTCATGGGTATGCCATAAATAATGTACTTGCCTCTTACACAAGTAACCCTTCATAGTGCATTTGTCCTCAATGTCTCATATGAGCAATAAGACTGTGAGCCATACCTTTGCATGACTGTATTATGGATAATTTTTTTAGCCTGTCTCTCTTCATTTGCTGTGTCAAAGTTACAACATGCATAAAGCTGCTAGCCTCCTGAGTCACACCTGGCCCCCAGAACATATCACACCTATATTACTGTATTTAAACTGGCTTCTTGTCGCATTTTACCTGGACTTTGCACATGTTATCTCCAAACTATGAAGCCTTGCAAAGAGTAACCATTTTTGTGCAACAGACCATTTCCACCTTGCCATTCGGTCCTTCTCAGTATCCAGTAGTTATTTTAGGGCAAAACCTCTCCAAACTAACACCAAATTGGAATCCTGTCTTGCTAGAACATTATAGGGTAAGGAAGGGAACTGACTTCCAAAGTCTAACCTGAAATCCATATGCAAATTTAACAAGTTGTCTCTATCTGTCTCTATAGAACATGTCCCAAACAAAACACCCCAAACTTTGGAGTGTTTGAAGTCCAGACCTAGACTTAAAATTTTGCAGTTTGGGTTCTATGTCAGCCTTCTTATCATACCTAGTTGTAAGGCCAGATAAATAGTTCTTCAAGAAACAAGAACTGACCTATTCATTCTCCCATGATCCAGCCAAACAAATTTTAGAGTTGATAGAGTTCAGATTATTTATTTCCTGCAGGATTTAGTCAATCTTCAATAGTTACCTAATTTTCCAAGAGTTTCACTGTTTTTTTAAGTAAAGAAAAAGTTTGGTTAACTTTTCTATGTCTGAATTCTGGACTCTATCATGCAGCAGGTCTACATACTGGAGTTGTAAGTGGAGATGAAGAGAAAATTAATTCTCCTTTCTAGACCAGGAAGTGGCAATAGAGGCATTCTGACAGTTCTCCATAAGTAGCCTCTGCCTCTACTCTAAGTACGTGTGGAGAGAAAGCAGCCAACATAGCTGTATAGCAACAGCTCTTCCATCCTCATCCCTGTCCTTCCCCCATTCTGCTGCTGCTTCAGCCCCTCCACAGCCATGCATCTTATAGGGAGCCTCTGAATTGCTGAAGCCTGTGGTGCACTGGAAGCCTCTACCTTCATGAACACTCCCAGTTTTCTCTGCTCCATAGCACAAAGGGACAACAAAGCACCATGGAATAAGAGGTCAGGATTTAAAATTCTTTCATCCTCTTTACTGACCTCTGCACGTCCTGTTCCGAGCCAGGACCAGAAGAGGGTGTGCCAAAATATGACAAATCACAGCCAATTAAAAGCAGAAAGTGCCAGAAACTTCATGAGATAGACAGATTGCCATCCTAAATTTGCCAACCTAAGAGGAACTAAATCAGGTACGGATGAGCACTGTGGTGATTATTAAACCCCATCCTCCTGACCACTTGAAAGTTTGCTTGTCACTTCTTGAGTTCTCAGCGTTTTTAATTGTATTTAACTCCCAAACCTGACATTTCTTGATTTAAATTAATAAGAAGCAAGTCAACTGGAAGTCCAAACTGATGTTTTCAGTTCAGTTCAGGATTTGTAACCAGGCAGGCTTTGTGAGAATAATTCTCAATAAATAATTTCTTCAGTATATTTTCCCTATTTTTTTGCTTGCAGGCTATCCCTAGGTCAGTTAAAGTTTCCTCCAATGTATTCATTATTTACATTCCCTTGAAAAGATATTCATTTTTGACATTAGAACCTGAGACGTGATGAACAGATTGTTTCCGTGTTCCATGCAATGCCAAAGAGCAGCTTAAGGAATTACACGTATGAACAACTAAAACCAATGGCTGAGATTTTTCAAAGGAGTTAACCACACATGTTGCATTAATGCAAATGGGAAGTGTATGGCTAAATCTCCTGCACCAATATAAAAACCAAAACCAGTGGTCTCATGCTTACACTTAAACTTACTTATAGCAGCATGGTTTGTCAAATTAGCATCATGCTTTTAATCAATTTAATCAAAATAAAGTTGCATCTGAACCAAAGTCAACCACTTCAGATTCCAGGGAGGTAAAGACAGGCTCCGGTCCACCAGACATCTTAGTAGACTAGCCTGGTCAATATGGAACACAATCATGAATCACTGCTCTACATGCTTTTTCTGCTCTTCCTTTCAGCAGGGAAATCAAAGGAAACCCAGATCAGGGCTCCTGGTTGCTCCGTTGGCTAAAGACCTGAAGGACTGGCCATGACCGGTTAGAGTCTTCTGATGGGGGAATCTGTTGCAAGACACAGACATTGTAATATAATGTCCGGGATATACAAAACAAAATATGCTATACTATTATCCCCAGACTCCATGTAACACTATTGTAATCTGCAGTGTGTTGACCCACTAGCATTAATGAGCACATTTTAGCATTAACACAGTCATAAGGTTGGAAGGATGACCACTCAATAGACAGGAAATTTCAGCTAAAAAGATGAAAGTTTTGAGAAATTATGAGGTTGTGGAACAAAGGATTTGTAAATGTATCTTGCTTTGCAACGTTAGCAGTGCACTGGTGTGCAACGAATTTACACCCATCACTCATTTGTATTAGTGAGATGAGATCCAATTTGCCTAAATGCTGAGTACACTGATGGGAAAACAGACCTCAATGACTGTAAAAGGAATGTGATTCTATTCCTCTTTTTCCTTGTCCCACATTATACAAAAGTTGAGGGCCAAATATACAGCAGCTGAATCAATGTAGATCTATTGTCGTCACTGAAGCTATGCTGATTCGCACTAACTAGGATTTCACTATGACGATTTTTTCTATTTGGGGTAAACAATGTATCTTCATCTAGCACACTGTTGGTGCTGCTGCTGTCTAACTAAAAATGTGGAAATGAATCAAATAATTAATCAGCCCCAGAAAGGTTACATTAGTAACATGTACTATCTGTTGCAACCATATCTTAATAATACTTAAAGACCATCAAGTACAATTAATATAATTGTACTCTAACTGCAGTTTGCAGTAGCACAGAAATGATCTGGTTTTGCAGTTCAAACATCTCCCTGGGTTCTGCTCATCGTCCTTTGCTAAAGATGATATAAGAGGCATGAATTCATGCAGTGTGTTCTGACATCCTGTTCTGTTCACAACAGGTGATGTCTTGAACAGTGCAAATTGAATCATCAGATTCCACTGCCTCATCCCCCATATGTCTTTATTCCCCATTTGTTCCATTCATGCCATGTCCTTTGGAGGAAAGCTAGCCTTCATTACACACCTGGATCTGTTTTAGATTTGAACTCTGTGCCATTTCTTTTGCAAAGGGATTATTTTTCAAGTTCCACAGACCTCGGTTTGCTAAGAAAGGGAATATCTCCCTTTGCTGACACCTAAGTAAGTTCCCACTCAGATCCTTCTCTCAGTTGTAATTCATTATTGGGAGTCTCAGCATACTCTGTATTATCCTAACAGCATGGCTTTATATGGTTACTGCAAGAAAGGTTGCACTGAAAAGCTCTCTCCTTCTGCAATAATTTATGCCATGTAAGAAGAGATTATAGAAAAAATGGAGGAGTGGAGTGCTGTTTTGATGTTTAAAAGGGCTCTTTGGAAACAGTTGCCTTCCGAGTGCTTTCCTCAACTGGTCTGTAGAGACTAGGGAGCCTGGGGGACCTTGATTTCTTGCTCCTGAGCGCACATTGGTAATCCCTGAGGGCTGACTGCACCATTTAATTCAGCTCGCAATAATCTTCCTACCAATTCATGGGTGAAATAATAATTTTGTCATTCTCTCCCTCTCTGTCCTCAATGCAGCCAAATGAGAAAATGGCTGTATTTATTGTTGAGCATTAGTTGGACCTGGACAAAAAGAGGATACTGCCCTTTCACGATGAACTAAAGCTATAAAATTTTCACTCTGAGCAGAGCACATTACCGTTTTGTGCTTCGAGGCAGTAAAGTGCATGCATGCATGTAATATGCAGCTGATCATTCCCATGACAGCTGCTGAATGGGGATTGGTGGAAAAGGTGTGCCCACTCTGCCTCTGAGCCCTCATTGCAGATATCTCTCATTTCATGTGATTCAGGGAGCAAGTCATGCAGGCAACCATGTATGTAGAAAATTTCTCAGCAGATGAGTTGATTTCCATGAGAACTTCCTCTGATGGATGCATGTATTTAAGTCAGCTAGTCATGTGTTTTATTAATCTGAACTGATACATTTACAGAACATCAGATCCTGGCAGCTGACTATTTAAAAACTCATTGCGATTTCACTCTTTGGAACATAGGGGAGCTATCGTTTAATTTTTAGCCCTTTCTCTGAAAAAAAATAATACATTTGGATGAGCAGGTGAGACATGAAGGGATAATTACGTTTAATTTTGCATGGGTAGAAATGACAATGTTAACAACAGCCCTCAAAAACATTTGTGGGAAAATGCATTTCAGCTTTTATACAAGATGCTGATACATATTTACAAACAGTTGGAGGGAATCGATCCTTATAGACAAAATTATTTGCAAGCCCCTAGGTTTCAAAATCATAACATTCTTGCAGCCAGAGTTCCTGCATTAGCAGAATAGCCTAGGAAACGTAACACATTCCACCAATTCCTTTGCCCACCCCTTCCCCTGCAATTAAGGAAGAAAATAGTTTGACCTCTAAAATAGACACGGCTGAACTTCTTTCAATCCAGAGACTTACTAGGAGGATTGGAACTCAGCCAGTTGGGTCCCAGGCACAGGTGTGAGTGCAAATGGATTAAATTGCAGAATCAGTGCTTGGATCTCCAATATTAATTGCATCTAATCAAAGGGTTATTTTATTTATTTTTATTTTATTTAAAAATGTATTTGACATATTGCAGAATAGTATTCAAATGGCGCCTACATTCTGCAAATGATATTTGGGGATGATGGGGATTAGCTTTTCCAGGTTTCAAAATACCTAGCTAGCTGATGATACTTACAAGGGAAAGCTTTACCTCACTTGCAATTGCAGCTGCCTGCTGCTACTGATGGCCAATTTTTGACCCATTTCTGTAGAAAAAGGCGTCACAGGGCTTGATAGGGTTTCTCAGGAATAGAGCTGCAGAGCAAAGAAAATGCAATAGCTGCTCAAAAGTGTTGCTTTGTTTCTCTAAGTGTTGTTTCTGGAGCAAGAGGAGAATTGTACCCAAGCATAAATGGGGGAGGACTTTTCATAAAAAAGCCAGCAGTATTCATTGACCATGCCACATTTTTAAATGTTTCAAATTCAGACAAGTCAATCCTAATATACAAGAAGCAATACCTGTCTGGAAATCTAGAAATAATTCCAAATCACAGATTTTTAGCATAAAGAAACTGAAAGTTCTTCCCACAGAAACACAAAAAAATTCATGCTCACTGGTTCATATTATCAGACATATTTTTTATCCCAAATCATACTAGTACTGTATCTTGATGTATAAGCTCATTTCACATTAGCTTTTGGTTTACTATTGGTATTGAGCCAAGAACAGTCAAGTCAATCAAAAGAATTTAACATTGGAGGATACAATTCCTGCCTTCAGCTTACAATCTAGTTTGGTGAAACAAGGCGCATCAAAAGATTGTTAAAGTTCAATAGATACTCATCAAAACATGGACATTTACTCCTAATTACCATATACGAGATACTGATATTAATATTTATTCTAATAATAGAAAAATACTGACGCATATTGAATACTGTGTGGAAAAGTGGGGAAAATACTGATGTTATAATGGAGACTCCTGTAAATATAAAATTCTAACCACCAGTTTTTTAGGATAGGATTTTCAAAATCACTTAGCAGTGGCCCATCTCAGCTCCCACTGAAGTTAATGGGACTATTTCCAATGTATTGACTGGGTTTTGGATCGGGAGCTTATAGCTTGACTCTGCAGTTATTGAAGTCAATGGGAAAGCTACAATTGACTTCAGTGGTCCAGGATGAATCTCTTAATGTAAAAGTTGCCAAATAAAGAATAGAAATAGAAACCATAGACCAAAGATGAAATTCTGTGACCAACATTTTTAACACTTGCAGTTGTATCCACTATAGTAAGCGATGACATCTTACTTTCCGGATCTTAATTTTGAACAGTCTCTTTTTTCAGGTGTTACTCTCCCGTGCAATATGAATCTGTCTGCTAGGATGTCCCATTCCAGAGGATTCTACTATATTTTGTTTTAATATATGCGTGTGTGTACGAAATGCTGAAATTTCAAACCAGTGATAGAACACATGCAAAGAGCTATATATATTGAATTTAAATGAAAATGCTTTGGCTTGCTCTTTAAATTCTGCTGGCAAGCAAATGGAAGAAGAACACCACACGCTGATCTTTGCATGGATAAAGTCACAATCTTAGTCAGGGGTTTTATCTACTGATAATGTGATTTGCTGGCTGTGATATTTTGGTTGTTACACTAACCGAATTCACTGTAGGCAAAAGCACATGATGTTAAAGAAAGTGGACAAAAGGCTTTTACGGAGTAATAAAAACAACTGGTCTATTTATGAGTCAAGGTTAAATGTCTTCACTGAAGACATTCAGTAAATAACTCTGTGAGAAAACCTGTAAAATATAAATGTCTGGCAATCTGGCACTGGGTGGGGGGTGATTTAGAATTATATAAGAGCCTAACTAGTCAGAATGGGGAAAAACCATGTCTTGCCTCAATCCAAGCTTAAAGTTCCTCATGGAATAATTTATTTAAATTCAATATTAGGAATGGATGGACTTGTTTTTCCCAAATTCACTTTGGGATTGAAACCTCATCCCAAATGTTACTGGGTTTGTCTTTCTAGGCAAGACTGTGAAAGGAAAAAAGCAAAGGGGACAGAAAGAAAAAAATGCATTGGGGTGGAGAGTGAGAAAGAAACAAATAGAGGAGGATTGGAGAAATTTTTCATCAGAAATTTTCCCAGGACAGTGACTATGTAGGCAGCCATTTAAAGGGTGTGGGTTTGTCCTAAATTTAGTGAAACACCTGGTAAAGGGATATGTTTTTCTGAAAGTGGCTAGGTTTAGGATTAGATATATTTCTGGTGGGAAAGAATTCCAGAAATGAATTCCTGTACCAGGATGTCAGGGTAAGCCCTGCTATGGAGGCCTTATTAGGGAGGGAGTAGAACCAGCTGGGCTGGGGAGCTGATGGGCCATGGCTTCCTTAGGCCAGGCTCCATAAAAGCTCCCAGGTGGGAAACAGAAGGGGCAGCTAGAGAAAACAACAAGCCAAGCGTAAAGCTGCCTGCAACTCAGGGCTTCTCTTTACTGATGGTGGCAAATTCGCTGCTATCAGATCAATCAGGAAGCCAATCCAGTAAAACCCCTGCAGAAGGAGTAATGCTGAGTTGGAGGGAAGGGGTTTCCCATCCAACTCAGGCTATTGAAAACACTGTAGTAAGTAAGCTGTAGACCATTGGAGGGAGATACACGAAGTATTTTAAGTAATTTGCATACCTTCAATCGCTGAGGAAATTATGTTGTGGTATAGAGCAGGGCAGAGACTCAGCTTTCCTGATTTGTGGCTGAGTTGGTGTTGCTCCTGGGTCTGCGAGGCCTCTGCTTATTGTATATAGAGCACTGGTGAAGCCTGAACCTGAAGTCTGCATGTGCCTGGTGTTGGAAGAAACAGAGCAGACGTGGGGGGCTGTGCAGGATGGCTACATTCCCACTACCATGAATGCCTTGCTTCAGTCATAATGAGCTTCAGCCTTGAAGCATTTAACTAACAAGTTCTGGACAAAGATGTCTGATGTGGTAGATCGGGGACTGAGGCAGTCTGAGGGTCTTGAATTACACCCAGAAAACCATATGCTTGCACCCAGAATTGGTGTGATGTGTCTCCTTATCCCACCTAACTCTGAAGGCAGTCAGGTCCCTTCTGAACTACCAGAAACTTCTAAGTGGCCTTCACTGCTAGCTCCAAGAACAAGATTTTGTAGTAGAGTCTAAAGGCTTGGAACTAGTAGATTCAGCCCTAACAATGGCCAAATAAGACGTGAAAAAGGGATTTATGAATACACTTGTTACTTGGAAGTGCATGAGCAGAGATTAGTCTGGTAAAACTACTTGCTCTGAGAATCAGTTTGAGAGAGAGAGGGCAGATACCTTTAACTGAAGAAGTGTACATAAACTTTGCAAGTTCTTTCAAATATGCTTTTCTCTGAGTATCACTTTTATTGCCATTCTATTGGTCTTAAGACTCATCCAGGTCCCTGTCTCTGCCAGACATCAGGGATGTGATTCTCATTCACATGAAGACCCCTTTAAACCGCTCTGGCAATTTTACAGCCACAGTGTATTACACACACCTTAAGGCCCCTTTACTCAACCAGAGTAAAGGAAATCAGCCAGTTGAAAAGTAAGGGCCCGGCTTCATCCGAACTCAATGAGGAGGAGACAGAATTGACCAGCATCAATGAGCTGGTTGAAAAATGGGGAAATGACCTTGTGAAAAAATGGAAAGCTGTTTCTGCTTTGTGGGACCCATTTTTATTTTTTGGTTAATTTTCTGCAGGGTTTGTCCCTGGTTCCTAAGCTTCCTGCCAGCTGCTGAGGAGGCCCAAGAAGCCTGTGAATGCTGGGAAGCTTCAGCAGGCTGGTTTCCTTCTAAAGTTTCATCCAAAACAACACATTCCAAAGAAACTTTTCTATTTTGACAACTCATTAATTCCCAGTGGAAAAATGTTTCCTCAGAAAATTCCAACCAGCTCTAGCACTCAGCTTGCAGAACTACTGCTGAACACAGGCAGTCCCCATTGACTTTAAGTGGGGTTGTAGGCACTGTTCTCCTGCACAGATCAAGCTCTTTGGCTATGTCTACATTGGTTAATTTAAGTCAACTTAGTGTGTCTGCACTTAAAATTAAAGTCGACTTAAAGGGGAACTTAGAAAGTCGACCTAGAGCATCCACACTGGACGCCTAGGTCGACTTCTAGGCACTTAGAGAGACCTAGGGGAGGTCCACAGGGGCAGGGGGCACCCCTTGCCCAATGCCAAGGGGCTCAGCCTTTGCCAGATGTACATAGGCACAATGGGGCAAAGGGGGACAGGGACCCTGGCAGATCATAGGGGCAGGGTGGGCAGGGCTCTGCCCTGCCCTGTGGGGGGCATGCCAAGCTCCCCCTGTGTCCCTCCCCCCGGCAGGGAGGACATTGGTGTATCCCTGGGGTAGCCCTAAGTCGACTTATGGCTACTCGACATCTACACTGGCTTAAGTCGACTCTAGGGAGTCGACTTAAGCCGTAGGTCGATTAGAAAGGTGGTGTTATAAAGTCGACTTAATTTTAATTAAGTCGACTTTATTTTCCTTAAGTCGATTTAAGCAAGCTGCTTAAGTTGACTTAAGGAAACTGTAGTGTAGACGCAGGGTAAATTAAGTCGAATTATGCAAGCTTAAGTCGACTTAATTTACCAGTGTAGACGCAGCCTTTAATCTGAGGGGACATGAACGTCTCCTCCCTCAGGTGTTTCGACATCATCATTCATATGTATGCAACCATTTTATTACAAGATGTGCACTTGGATTCATCTAGCCCATGTTATGACTCGCCCTCACAAATGGTTTGTACCTTTGCTATCTACTTAAACTGAATCAAGAAGAAGGTTCTTAATTGTTCTGAGCAGCTGTCATCTCAATGTCCAACCCTTGCTGCTCAGCTTAGCTCCAAAATGGAGCTTTAAAAAATAACTTCCAATAGGTTCACCATATTTATTTGCAGAATTCCACTGACCAGCTGAGCAGATAATTTATGATGATCTGCTAGAGCTGTGTTGAAAAAACAAGGATACTTTCAAAAAATGAAAGTTCAGCTGTCAATGATTTTTCCAGACTACAAGCTAAACTCCCTGGAGTACCGTTTATGATGTTAATATGATGATCGTTATGATTTAAAATACCTTGTTTGTTATTTTTCCTCAAGAGAAGCCCAGCTCATCCTCTTTTTTGTGTCATTCCATAATCCCTCAACAATAAACCTTTTTTGTATTGTAAGTACAGGTGCTCACCTGCATAAATAGCTCTACAATTACAACTGTAGGTCACAGGTGTTACACCTCAAGCACAGATGCAAAACTAAATGCAGTGGGAGAGATACAACAGTATCATGAATCTGTAATAAGTCTGATCCTACTAACACTGAGTCTACACTGGTCTACACTGACAGTGAAGTTCTACATAATGCTGCTTACCTCAACCTTCTGGATTCTGTTTCTCCATTGTTAGAGGAGTAAAGTTGTGGGGGGGGGGGGGAAATGGAGCTGTAATTCAATCCGTTAACATCACCCTTGCAAGTGGCGTAGCACTGAGGTTGAAATCTACAATTCAAATTTAGGTCTTTGTAGCCAGAGAGTATCTCTAATCTTCCTTTTCTGGTTCTCCAGTCTATTTCACCATTGCAACAGCCCCTCCCCTGCCTGCAGCCTTGGGACATTTTCAGTTAATTCCTCTCTCTGCATACAGCACTGTCCCTCTCTGTTGGGTCTGCGGCAGAGAAACAGCAAGGAAAGCTTTTCCTGCCCTTTTTTTTCTTTAAAGTAGAGGGGAGGAGGAGTGAGCAGAGGACAACTGCCTCCCCACAAGCCCTTGTGCCTACTACCCACAATGCAATGCATTTCAAGAAGTAATGTGAGCCGTGGGGACGCAAGACCCAGAGCAACCAATTTGCTGTGATCACTTGCCTTCACCTTCTGTAATTCGACAGCCTAAAATCAAATTACAATCCCACCCCCTCTGTGGACAAGCCCTAGAACTAAGCCTTTCCTCAGAATTCAACAGGGATTAATGTGTTTATCCTAAAACAAAGAGTGAGGCAAATACATTATTGCAGGCCACTATTATTACTTGCAATTTTCCTGGAAAGGTAAAAGGGAGAAAATTAAATATGAGGAAAGGGCCCGCAAGGAGGCATGAATAGAGAATTAAAGGTGGTTCACTGTGAAAAACAAAATAGAGTATCCATGAGGATGTGAGCTAGGTAATGGAGAGCCCTATTGGAGGCTATGATATCTGTCTCTGTCATGTACATTAAAGTAGTGCTGCCCACAGGGATGATATTTCATTTGTAGGTCATCTTCATGAACAGTTTCATAACAGTGCATGTCACAAGGTAAATTGACCTGCTAGACATATAGTCAGACAGAATGGCACATTAAAATAATTAAATACAGGCAGCCCCAAGATATGCTCTGTTTAATGTAGAATGCTAATTGGCCATTCTAATACCACATAGTGTGTTGTTGAGGGAAGACAGTGTAACTAATGTACCTGTACGTTATGTGTAATAATACAGAACAAGATCTTGAAAGTATATCACCTCTTGAGGATTTCATACTGCCAACAGCTGATACCAATAATAACAAAGAAATGTCTTTCCTTTTATATTTTCCTGACATATTCTGTGGTGTAGGAGGAACTCTGGACAATCTGGGAGAAGTTGAAGTGGCTGGAAATCTTGTATACGCCAATTAAATTTGTTAATGACACTGTAAATAAGATTGAAATATCACTCATATATTATCAGTCGCTTATAACTACAGATTATCTGAATTTTTCAAACAAACTGTGGTGGGCAAGGAATTGAGGCATCCTTTTAAAAGTGTGTGTGTGTGTGTGTGTGTGTGTGTGTGTGTGTGTGTGTGTGTCATTTTCTGCTTTTGAAATAAGACATTTTTAAAGTGATTTTTATAGAATCACAAATATTTTTTTAATTCCCCTATGCAACTAAACTTTGAGGATTAAGTATGCATGACCTCAGTATAGGAATACTTTTTAAAACTCAGCTGGGGGAAAATGCTTTATCTACTCCTCCTGTTATCAAAACAATAAAATGGAGGCTTTCTAAAAATGGGGGGGGGGGAATATATATATATAATCCAAATTGAGTAAGCAATTAGTCATGCCCAGTGCTTTTTTTTGTAATTAAAAAAAAAAAGTGCTGGTACTTGGCCAGGGACCTTAGGCCACCAATGGTGGCAGCAAGAGCTGGGACCGCATCATTGTGAAAAAAAGGTGCTGGTACTCAATACACCTGAGTACCATCCCCCAAAAGCCCCAGTCATGCCTAAATACTCTGGCTATCAGTCCTTTATAAATAGGATTGATCAAAGCTTATTGTGCCATCTTTTACTCACAATTAGTAGAGTTTTACTACATGCACAATCCCCTTGATTCAAAGGGGGCTACTTAGGTAGGCAAGCAATATTCATGGTGAACAGAGTGATAAAATTGATGTCAGGAATAGATAAAAAGGAAGAAAGACACTTAAAGAATTTTGCATATTTTGAATCAACCCTCCTTTAAAGATAACCATGTAAATGCTACTCTGAGCAGAAGCAAGGGCCACATTTCTAGTACAATGTTCATGAAAGACAGAATACCCCAGTGGCAATAGCATTCATCCACAGAGTTGCCTATACATATTTATATTGTCCTTCTCTTACAATGTTTCCGATGAGACACCAGAACTGCATTATTTCATCTTTAGGGTTTCCTTTATTGAGGACAGCCAATTCGGTAATCTCCTTTGATGTTTGGGAGAGAATAAGACGGGAACATCTTAAGCTTCAGAAGGATTGTTTCTATATAAAGGGGTGGGAATTGGTTAACTCGGGCTTTCTGATGAATTTTCCCAGTGTTAGAGTAGTAGAAGGCCCACAATAATGGAAAGTCAGGTAGAGTATGTGTCTATGATGGTTCAAAGAAGACCAACTTCATTGACATTAGGAAGTTGGGTTGGGCTGAATTGGGTTAATGAATCTGCCTCATTATTAACAGCTGCTATCTGCAAGGACTCTAGAGAGTCCCAGTGTGAGTAGAAGCTTCCACCCAGGAGGATGCCCAGGGATGGCTGGTGTTATCCCTCAATAACGGGGTGACACCTACCTAGAATGAAAGGAGTTTAACTGGCATAATATAAACCTAATGGAACCAGTTTTACTGAATTTTGCCCTGGAAACTTTTATGGTGGTGAGCTGCACTCTTTATCCCTCCAACTTTGTCTTGTATTAAAAACTGCATCCCTTTTATAGCATTTTAAAGATAACCATAGAACCCAAAAATAAATATATAGCAGATGCATGCTCAGAGTGAAATGCTGGCCCCATTGAAGTCAATGGCAAAACTTCCACTGAATTCAATAGGGACTGGATTTTACTTCTATTTCCATTCAGTCTTCAATAAATACCCATCTCTTATATAGCATTTTTCATTAACAGAGCTTGGTAAATCTCAGGGCTTCCAGGGAAAGGTTACAGGTCCAAAACCATTCTATTTCCTCCCAAGACTTTCATCAGTGTCTATCTCCATTCTGTCTTTGCATCCCTCATGTTATTCTCTCTCCATGCCACACGTATCTCTTTCCCATGTATGGGCAGTATGCTTTACAACAGGAAACCTTGTGGTGAATCCTATTTTCATTTACCTGCATAATATATTCATTTACTGAAATTAATGAGTGATCTTTTTCTATATCTTTTTTTGAGATAAATCAGTAAAGTGGCATTTTCCTCACTGTGGAACCCATTGCTCATAGACTTTCCACCTGTGAAATCACTTGGTCCCATCTCAGTATCATCAGATCCACACAATTTGCAACAGAAGATCTCCCTTAAAGGAGGATTTGGATCCAATGGAAATGAGCTGCCAAAATGTGGATGAGAAGAGCCAGTAAGGTCCCAGATCAGCACAGTGCCTCCATACAGATAGCATTTACTACCAAGTTCCAAAGGGGTAGCCATGTTAGTCTAGTTCAGCAAAACAAACAAGGAGTCCTGTGTCACTTTTAAAGACTAACAAATTTATTTATCACATGAGCTTTCATGAGAGAAAATCCCACTTCATCAGACGCTTAACATCACATGTGAAAGTATACCGAATAAATATTCTTAAATTACGCTCTGATGAGTTCTCAAGCAGCATTTTTCTGACTTTGCCCATCTGTAAGATTAGATTACTATGAGTGGAAATATTTCTTGTCATATGTGTGTGGTGAAAATGTTTGTCAACGTGTACCGATAGAAATTGAATCTTTTCAAGAAGATTTTCTCCCACAAAAGCTCATGTGATAAATAAATTTGTTAGTCTTTAAAAGTGACACAGGACTCCTTGTTTGTTTTCCTTTACTGGCACTAGATCCCAGGTGATGCATGAAGTTTTGTGCCTGAAACTAAGCTCTTAGACAGGTGGCTAAGAACCCCATTCCCAACTAAACAATTCAGTAGCAACTGCTAGATTCTCAAAGATTTTCTTCCTCTTAGCTTCTCACCTCAGGAGGGAGCAGTTACACTGGAACAGCCCAATTTACTACAGTAAGGTTGTAGTAGTATAAATAGCTTGGCAGAAATTGATATTTTTTACTTTATCAGAAAATATTGATGTTTATTTTTAATCTGATTTTTATTTACTTAAATTTTCACATTAATTATAGGGGAAAAAAGAGTCAGACAATTACTTGACAATAAATGTTGCGATTTATAATGTTAAAGCTTCATAGCCATTAACCACACAAATTGTTAACATCACACGTGAAAGTATACCAAGTAAATATTCTTAAACCACACTCCGATGAGTTCTTAAGTAGCATTTTTCTGACTTTGCCCATCTGTAAGATTATATTACTATGGATGGAAATATTTCTTGTCATGTGCGTGTGGTGAAAATGTTTATCAACGTGCACTGATAAAAATCAAATCCTTTCAAGATTAGGTATAACACAGCAGAAAGCATATATAGGAATTTGTTTTTCCATATAAAGCAGCTCTTTCCATTGAGAGTTAATTAAATGAATCATAATTCTGAGATGTACTTACCAATGGAGACTGTTCTGATAAGCAAGACTCTTTAATCTTAAGGTAATATCACAATTTACTGTAGCAGGGTTAAAGAGAGTGGGGCTCTATAGCCAATCTCTATGTTTTAAAGAGCTTCATAAATGAGTACCATAACATAACAGATATGTCAGCAATTTCTTCAGATCTGCCTGCATCAAATATTTAGAATGCCTGACTGAGAGTGCAGTGAGCTATAACTACTCGGGAGGGTGGTTGGGTTTTTTTAAAAACCAAAATGGAAAATCACTGAGTTGGCCGCCTGCATTTTAGCAACATGTGCAATTAATTTTCTCTAATTCTGTCTGAATGGCTCACTTCTTCATGAAAAGAAAAAATCCCTCTGGATGACTTCAAGGAAGAAAACACTTCACTGTCTTATTTTTTTACGCATCCTGTGTTAAAGGGTGTACTGCTGCAAGTTTTCTGCATAAGGAATTCACTTTGACTTTAGTGGAAGATTCTTGCAGAGGGTTTCTAGGACTCACTGGGTGCAAAGCTTACATATAAACCTGTGCTATCTTGCTAAGAAACAGCAGTATTCCTTTTAATGCATCTGTTACCCACTTCTCATTTGTGCATTATTTATCTATTTCTGCCTGATTCACATAGATATGACTCCTGCAACCCCTACCAATAACAGTTCAGCCTTCATTTTAAGCCATGGTGACTCAGGATTTTAACTGTAGATGTTCCAGGTTCAGTCTCTAGTGATGAGAGGAAGCGTGGTCCAGTGGTTAGAGCACTGGCCTAAGAGTTGGGAGACCTGTTCAGTGACAGATTTCCTATGTAACCTTATGTAAGACATTTTGCCTCTTTATGCCTCTGTTCTCTATCTGCAAAATGGGTATAAAGCAATGCCCTATCTCCCAGGGGTGTTGTAAAGATAAATACATTTATGATTGTGAGGAGCTCAAGTAGTATGGTAATGGGGGCCAGATAAGTACCACAGCTATGGTTTACATTGGTTAATGTAAATCCCAGAGAATGGTCTCTTCCATGTTTATTTCTAGTCCTTCACAAGCATTTTCAGCTTGCATCAGTTATGCGCCAGCAAGAATGGTTAGAAATTGAGAGTGGTGACTGGCAAGCTCTGTATTCTGGGGGGAAAATTCAACTACTTTCACTACAAAAAATAATTATAGTTTTAAATTTCTTTTCCACTGAAAAAATAGTATTGACTATCAGTTTAGACTAGAGCAAGGCCACAATTACTAAGTCTGCCTCCTAAAACACTCTCAAAACTACTTGTATCCTTATTCAAACAATAACACTGTGGGCAGGAGTGTAGAAAAACAAGAAACAAGTAAATAAATATTATAACATACATCAAATGTGAGCAGAAAATGTCATTTATAAACTCTTCTAGTCTGTCTATAACGTTATCTTCTCTGATATGATCACATTATAAGTGCTATTTACAGTCTTTCAATTTGAATCTATTTACATAAAAATACCCAATAGAAACATTGTTCATTTCAGAGACCTCACAAAGGAGCTATTGTCCCTGGCACCTTTGGACAGTGTGTAATGGGGAAAGAGGAGGGAAAACCTCAAGCAGCATCTGTCCCTCTTGAGTGCCCCAGGCACTGAGCAAGAACACTTGGAGTATGCCTATACTGAGGAGTTAACCTGAGCTCTTATCTGGGTTTTAGCTTTAACCCCACTATCAACCACACAGGAAAACCTCAGTCCATTGGTGGTTCTCTATGCTATGTCAGCAACTCTTATTAGTCCTGACATGCTCACTACAATAATATACACCCAAAAGGTGGCATGTAATATATCATTGGAAAACAAATAGATTGCTGATCATTAATATTCTTGCATGATATGTCTGGTCAACCCACAAAGTACTTTACAGCTGGCTGGAAATAAGTGACTAAAATATGTTTAAAACAGGTATGTCCAGCAGAGTTGATGAAGACAAATTTTCTAGAGAAAGGAAAGAGACCATCACCTCAAGCCAGGTATGGCCAAAGTCAGCAAGCTATTCATTGTATTGGAGGTTGCAGGATGAGATTATTTGCATTGTAAAAATCACCAGCAGGGGAGAAGAGAGCATGGAGTCAACACTAGAGAGGATTGCATCCACACCCAGCAGGGGAAAAGAACTTTTTCTGGGGATACATTCCAGAAAAACACATGTCAAAGTTTTCCTGGACTATAAAGAAAGGGGAAGCAAAACTCTAAGTTCTCCATCATTGAAATAATAGAACATTCATTTTTCAACCAGGGGGCTGAAGTCTCCGGGAACTAAGTTTAAGTAGGAAACCTTCTTAGGCACAGATTGTAACTTGCTGAAATTCAGTTTTAGCCTTCGAAGCGTATTTTTACTTGTTTCCTTGTAACCTATCTTAATTCTTTTTCCTTGGTATCACTTAAAATGATGACTTATTGTTTAATGAACTTGTTTCAGTTTTACCATAAGCCAATCCTGTGCTGAGATAGAAATAAGGGTGTCTGTCAAACAGCAATTCAATCAAGGAACTGCAGTGTACTGTCCCTCTCAAGAAGGAGCAAAGAACTTCCCTTCTGTAGACAGCAGAGGGCTGGACAATACAAAGACAAATGATATGGGGGAAATTTGGGACTGGGAGTCACTCTGAAAAACTGCTGCAACTGGGTGCTGGAAGCCAGGATGTGATTTGCATGGCTTCTGGTGTCCAGGCTGTGAGCCACAGCAGCTTAACATTTAGGGCATCCGGTGCTGCAAGACAGGTGGTGATGCAATCTCTTTATTTCTCTAGAACCCCAAATTGTCATACCTGGGCCTGGAAGTGCTTTAATCCCAAGCAAGTGTCCTGACTGGGAGTGTGGATTAGAAGCCAAGCTCTGCTTTCCCTCAGACTAAAATCTGCCCACTTTACAGTGAAGATGCTGGGTAAATCACTCAAGTCATAGAGGTAAGGAACAAACAGAACTAGTAGATCACGTAGTCTGACCTCCTGTATATCACAGGCCACTAACACTACTTGGCACTTGCACACTAACCCAGCAACTATGTACTTTGATGCCCTTCCCAAAGAAAGGACAGACGGTCTATAATTGACACACCTGAATAGAAAGGAAGCTTAGCGCATCACAGCACAAAAGGTACAGCCACATTGGAGCCTTAGGTTGATTTAAGGACGGTTAAGTCGACCTAAAGACCGCTGCGTCCACATTGTGCGCTTATTAAGTCAACTTAAGCGGTTCCTTAAGTCGACTTAATAACACTACCTCTGAAGGTCAACTTAATGCTTAAGTCGACCTTATTAAATTGACTTAAGCCAGTATGGGCGGGGAGTGTCCTTAAGTCAACCTAACTGGCCTCCAGGTCCCAGTGCCATGTGGGACAGCTACCCACAATGCACCACTCCTCCGTCGACCTAGCCTAGCCTGCCAGTGTGGATGCTGGCAGTCAACTGGAGTTTTCAATGTGGACTCTCTAAGTTGACTTAAGAAGGTCGACTTAAAGTTAAATCGACTTAACGGAGCCTCCAGTGTAGACATACGCAAAGAGCCATAGAAGGAGCTCCCAGGCACACAGGCGAAGCAGTGAGAATACAGTAACGGGGGGGGGATGCTTACACTAGACCTAAGTTATCCCCGCAGTCAATCACCCAAGTTAACTGTGCAATGAGACATAACCTTGTAGCCCAGTACTCAGAGGAACATGAGGACTGCTCCCTCCATTCACCACCCAAGGGTACATATTGATCTAAAAAGACCAGGGTGACAAAGGGAATTCCTCCTGAGCCAGCCTGGGGAGCACCATCCTGCACACAGGTGAGGTCAGAGAAGATCGCACACAATCTCTGAGTCACATTCCATGCTTGACTTCCTCAAGGGATGGTGGAAGTCTGTGCCAGGCAAAAGCCAGGGCTGTGATTTGCAGATGTTGAAAGCAGATGTTAAGAGTAGCTAATGGAAGCCATTTGCAAAGCACAACAGAAGTTTTATTGATCCTACAGAACCCATTTACCTATATTACATATTCTTGAGAGTTATCTACTGGCACCTTCACTTACTATTTACATATTTACAGATAAAGCTCTCCAGGCATCATGAGTCTAAAGAAAATAAGATCTAAAATCATACTTAAAAAGGAGGATTGCGTTCTCATAACTCCGAGCACATGATCTTGCAGATTAGATCCAACAAGCTAATCCATACACAAGTTGATGAGCCAAACGGATTCTTCTATTTAGAAAAGATGTCAAATGAAAATGGAGATGTAAATGTAACATGTCACATACATCATAAATAATAATAAACTCAGCACCAAGATTTAAAACTTCTTTCTTATACAACAAAAACTGCACTGGTCTGGCAGGAAACCTCCATTCACCCTCAGACTGCTGTCAAATTAATCTAAGTACCAAGGGCCAAATTTTTAAGTGTATTTAGGTGCCTAAATCCTGTTGATTTCAATGAGGGTTAGGTGCCTAAAAACCTTTAAAAATTGGTCAGATTCTGCCCGAACACATACTACAGATCATTTAATCCTATGACTTCAAGGGTGTACTTCAGCAGAAGAATTTAGCCTACAGTGTCCTTCCTCCTTTACTATGAAAGAAGATTATAGATGTTATTTGCCTCCACTGTTAACACTAACAATTCCCTTCTATTTCAAGCAGATAAAACATAAGCTTCCACAAGAAAATGAACCTTAATGTGATGTACTGCGGACTCTGTTGGAACTTCAAGCTCTCTAATTTAAGAGCAGGCCCTGTTTGCAAAGCAGAGGATCTGTAGCAATACATAGGAGCAGAGTCAGTTTTCAGTCTAAAATAAGGTGGGATAAGTTATGCTTCTTTGCATTAGGGAGCAGCCTGCTTTGTTTCCTTCTGTTTTGGGGTTCTTGTGTGTTATCATTCTGAATTTTAAGAAATAGGGTTATGTTGCACTTATGTAAAGAACAAATGCCAGAGCTAACATAACTAATGTTAGCTCTATACCATCTATTGATTTCATGAAAGTTTGTAATTTTCCTCTGAATTTGAATAGCATCTCGCACAATACATACATTTCAGCCAGCATCTACAGCTTTATTAGTTTGGTGCCACATACCTCCATGCGTATCTCAAGTGTGTTGATTTCTACACCAATGAAGGCTACATAACTAAAGGAATCTTAAAACGTGTTCATCTTTCTTGACAGCAATTTGATTATTCTTTACAGATTATTACAACAGTTTCGATGTCACAATCAAGAGTTTCACTTACTTTAACTTTGCAATCCCAGTTAGCAGGGGATAGGGAAACATTCAGTACTCTGACATGGATCTCAGTGTAAACAAGAACCAGCCCCAATCTTGCAGAATCTAAATTATTTGAGGAAACAAAATGCAATGTCATGACTCTGACCCAAAGCATTTGCAAAATTTCAGTACAAGAGCAAGAATAGATATGCTTTCAACCACAATATTCAAAATGTCTTTGTACTATAGTCAAGTTTTGTTGCCAGAATAGATTATATCTAGTAGCACAACTTTGCAAATACAAAATAGCAAGTCCCAAAGCTGGTTTTCTGCCTCATCTTAACAAAACATACATTTTTCACTGTGACAGCAGAACAACTAGGGGGAAAAGAGGCTTATCACAGGTTTAAATGCCCTGTTTGGTTCTACTATAAACAATTCCAAGATTAAATATTACTTGACAGTATAAAACCTGCACTCCTGCTTCAACTTTATTTGTGCCAGGTTTTAAATGTTCAGACTAAGGGCCTCTCTTTCCTGGAGCAGGCTACAAGCAATCCCTTCTCAAGAAGAGTTATTTGTCTCCTGTGGTGGAAGAATCTGGCCCTGACTGTTACAAAATATGAAACAATGGAAGGGAGATGCCAGTTTAAGAGACAATCCAGCATGGTCCATGACTCTTTGTGAACTCCATCATGTTCACACAGTGCTTACAGTAAAGATGGGTGCGTCTACACTTGAAAATTAAGTCAACTTAAGCTTGCTTAAGTCGACTTAATTTACCCCACATCTACACTACAGTTTTCTTAAGTCAATTTAAGCAGCTTGCTTAAGTTGACTTAAGGAAAATAAAGTCGATTTAATGAAAATTAAGTCAACTTTATTAAACCTCGAATTAATTCGACTTAAGACTTAAGTCGACTCCCTAGAGTCGACTTAAGCCAGTGTAGATGTGGGGTAGCCCTAAGTCAACTTAGGGCTACTCCAGGACTACACCAATGCCCTCCCTGCCGGGGGGGGCACAGAGGGAGCCTGGCATGCCCCCCACAGGGCGGGGCAGAGCCCTGCCCACCCTGCTCCTATGCCCTGCCAGGGTCCCTGACCCCCTTTGCCCCATTGTACCTATGTACAATGGGGCAAAGGCTGAGACCCCTGGCACTGGACAAGGGGTGCCCTCCCTGCCCCCGTGGACCTGCCCTAGGTCCCCCTAGCCCCTTGAAGTCGACCTAGGCATCCAGTATGGATGCTCTAGGTCGACTTTGTAAGTTCCCCCCAAAGTTGACTTAAAATTTAAGTGTAGACTCACTAAATCGACTTAAATTTCCAAGTATAGACATAGTCGATGGGAAAAACTCAGTACAGTCACTTTTGATAATGACCTAACCAATACAGAATATTAACTCAACTTTTTACATTTTGGGAAACTGGGTCTTGTGATCCTCATTAGTTCCTACCCAAACAATGAAATTAGATTAGCACCTAGAAATCTGCCTCTGCGCTTCACCCTTTCTCCACAGTGGAAGAAAGTTGCATGAGTCCTTTTTCAGTCACAGTTTACTTTCCCCTGATCGGCTGTGTTAGCAGTTGCATTGTGAAATGGAGCGAAGTATCCACCCAGTCCTCATTGCTGCCCACTCACTCACCAGCCATTTTCACTGAGGTAGTCATGGTCCAACTGCGATGTGCAATATGTGAGGCCCACAAATGGGGCAGGTGTGTGTCCCCTCATCTGCACTTCCTTACTCCACTGCATGTCGATATCGTGACAGTCATGACCAGGTCAGATATTTTCTACAATGGTTTCATGGGTGAGAGGATATGCTGTTAACATATTAGGCCACTGCTGTTTCGAGGGAAGGCTTTGAATCTGTCAATCCATTTTGGTTCAGTTCTTTAAAGGGGTAGCACTGAATTTAAATATACTGAGTGTGAGCCTAACCTCACATCACAGTAAATAAAGAGTAATTCCACTGAAATCAACGATGTTTGACCAGTCTGAAACCAAGATATTGAAGGATAATCAAGTCCCTTTCGACCGTACTGAATATCTCTTACCATGGTTCTTCATTCAAATAATTTATATATTTAATGAAGAATAACATCTGTCTTCATTCTTCCTACCTGGAGAGAACTTTACTCAGAGAGTTTAATAGAGCAGTACATTAGATAGTAAACAATTCTTGCTTCTTTTTGATAGGTGTTAATTTTAAAATAAAAATATATTTGAAATTATCAGAATACTTTTATCTATTTTTCAATCCAGAATGGAACCAGACTGCAACTGAAATGGACACATTACAGACAAAGTTCTAATTTCATTTAGAGTATAAATCTGGAGTAAATTAATTGACTTAGTGTAGTTACATTGTATTTTCAATGATGTAATTTAGAGGAGAATTTGGCTCTGAATGTAAAGGAAATCAGAGTGATGGTTTGCAGGAATGTTTTATATAATTGATTACTTACTGAGTGTACACATACTGTGCTCCTTCTAGCTTGCATAGATACAAATATTATTGCTGTTTTTATGCATTCCTTACTCCTTATAAGGACCACACGGTTGGAGAATAGGAGGCTATTACATTTCCTCCAGATCATCACTGTATGTCACCTCTCATTACTTAGAGGCAAAATCTGAATCTCCAGTTAATAACATTCTCTTTTTATGTTGCATGATAAGCTATAGTTTTGAAACTTCATTTTTGGAAAAATCCCTAACTAGTCAATATCGCTCACTCACTTTCCCCGTCCTCTGTCAAATTTCAGCTCATGGAATTCTCACTTTAAAGCCACCTCTTTCACAGGGTATATGGGATTTTTTTCTAACAAACTAATTAACAAACATTCTTTTTTGATATGTTAAAAAGAAATATATACCCCAGCAGTCACCGGTTCCCAAGTATTCTGCATGCAGCCCTGCAGACAAAACTACATATATCCCTACATGCTTGTCAATTGCTATTACTGGCTATGGGTCTTTTCAAAAGAGACATTGATGCAAAGTTACTCTTCTGTTGTGTCACTCTTCAAATGTCTTCAAATGGTTTTTTTTTTTATTATGTAATTCAGTTCCCATAACATTGTCCTGTACATGAGTATCTTAATCCTCCAATCCTCTCTCTATTTGTCTTATCCAGAGCTCTGTAAAAAATGCTGAATATTTAGCTGTAGAGCAGCAACATGCTTTTGTTTATTCTCCTAATGATTAAGGCCATGGTCCTGCAAACACTTATGCATGTCACTTTAAGTATGTGAATAGTCTCATCAAGATCATTTTTCTCTGCCTTTTCCTGAACTGGTTCATAGATGAGGCATTTTTATAGTAGGTATTTTTTTCTGAATTTTGAACTCACCACATCTACTCAAGTCCCACAAGACTCAATGGCTATGTCTACACTTGCACTTTTAAGTCGACTTTAACTAAGTCGACTTAACTAAGTCAACTTAAAGTCGACTTAGTTAAGTTGACTTAGTGTGTCTACACTTAAAATTAAAGTCGACTTAAAGTGGAACTTACAAAGTCGATCTAGAGCGTCCACACTGGATGCTCTAGGATGACTTTGTGGAGCTAGGGGGACCTTGGGCAGGTCCACAGTGGCGGGGGGGCACCCCCTGTGTACAATGGGGCAAAGGGGTACAGGGACCCTGGCAAGGCAGAGCCCTGTGTGTGATGCTGTCTGGATTTAGGGAAGCATTTATGATATTATTTTCTATGGATATCTCATAAATGCTACAATCCATAGGAACTATGTCCTGTTTGGTATCAATAGAAAGGTAGTAATTTGCTGGGAATGATTATATAGTTTATGTCTAGGAATTCTATTTCGATTAGAAGTTAAGAATTTGATGTTATATCCATACTT
>ML685851.1:9119070-9283593 GCA_007922175.1 Pelusios castaneus
GTTAAAGTATAGATATAACATCAAATTCCTAACTTCTAAATGAAATAGAATTCCTAGACATAAACTATATAATCATTCCCTGCAAATTACTACCTGTCTATTGATACCAAACATGACATAGTTCCTATGGATTATAGCATTTAAGAGATAACCATAGAAAATAATATCATAAATGCTTCCCTAAATCCAGACAGCATCACACCCTGCCCACATGCCCTGCCCTTTGGGGGGCATGCCAGGCTCCCCCTGTGCCCCCCCCCAGCAGGGAAGGCATTGGTGTAGTCTTGGGGTAGCCCTAAGTCGATTTAGGGCTACCCCAGGGCTACACTGGCTTAATTCGACTTTAAAAAGTCGAATTAAGCCTTAGGTCGAGTAGAAAGGTGGTTTAATTAAGTCGACTTAATTTTCATTAAGTCGACTTTATTTTGCTTAAGTCGACTTAAACAAGCTGCTTAAGTCGACTTAAACAAGCTGCTTAAGTCGACTTAAGCAAAGTGTAGTGTGGACGCAGGGCACATTAAGTCGACTTAAGCCAAGCTTAAGTCGACTTCATTTACTAGTGTAGATGCAGCCAATGAGAGTACTCATGTGCCTAGGTGTTTGTAAAATCAGAACCCCCCCTTTGTTGCAATCTGCTTTAGCCTACATCTAAGAGTACAAGTCATGTGATGGATGATCCTGTGGCTGTACTATAAATTGTTCTAGCAATCACTGGATGCATAAGGACTGAGGCTCATCTTCTCTTTGTAGGGGAGCCGAAATTATGCACACCATATCCGTACCCTCAATAATGAATTGCAGTCATAATTCTCTGAACTTGTGTCTCTACCCAGTTTGTTGGTTTGTTTTTCCCTACAAAAAGGAAGCTTTTTTTTTTTAAATTTGGAACATTTTGTTAAGACCAACATGTGATATTTCCTTTAGAGCTCAGCTTTTAGCTAAGGGTGGGATTCAGTCAAAGATTTGTACTACTTTGCACAACATTAGGCCTCAATCTACCAAGATATTGAGCCCCTGGGCCTGATCCAGCTAAGCACAAAGTATGTGTCTATCTTTAAGCATCTGAATAGGTCCATTGACTTCAATAGTTTAAGATGGAGATTTTCAATTACTCTTGAAGGTTTTAGGAAATTCAGGGGGACGCGTGCTCCTAAATGCCACAAGCACTTTTAGAAATCTCTCTCTAACTGGCTTCCTGGATTAGGGCAGAGTACTCAGCCTCTTGTAGGCTGGAGTCCTGAATAGCAACCTAAGTACAGGACAAAACATTACAACTCCAGCTCTGATTCTCCACAGACAACAAGCAAGAAGACTGAAGGTTGTATGTTCAACTATTAACTGTGGCGTTGCTGGACATTTGAGCCCTTTATCATGCAGCCTTCACAGTGGCCTATACAGTCCCTCTCATCCACCCATTTTACTCCCATATGTGTTTTAATAGAAAAGTGAGGGTTTCACAACAGAACGTACTAACTACAAACTAATGTGCTACTATTACAAGGTTGCTACTAAAGAAGACACCATTAGAAAACTTCACAGGACTCACTTCATTATAATCAAACATGAAATTGTGTTGATCTTGTTGTGCATTCCTTAACCTGAAGGCAACAGGAATGCTCTAGTTCAAGGTTTATTTTAATAGGTTTTATATAAAATTCCATACTGATCCAATGTTTACAGTACCTTCCTTGTCAAATTATGTTAATTGAGTATCAATATGAGCAAAGTATGTCCTTTGAAGCCTGATCAACTTTCTACTGAAGTTAGTTAAAAATTGATGCCTTTATTGTCTAGAAATTTGGTTCAGACTCTGAATGAAGAGAGAGGTTTTCCTAAAACAAACAAATAAATAAATAAATCATAACTGAGCAGAATTAAGGTTTCACAAGCTACCTTAGTGCTGACATTTATGAAATTTTCAATGCTTTATTTTGCAACCTTCACATTCTTTTACTGTTAATTTGTTCATTATATTCATTATTAGAGCTGCTCAAAATTATTTTTTCTGCAAAAAATGGGGTCACATTTCTTCCATCCGCTCAAGAGTGCATATGCTTTTCTGCCTTTATAATCTTTTAGGATCCTTTGTATAACTACAAAATAATAGAGAATAATCATATAAATACGTAAGTGACATTAAAAAGTCAACATTTGCCAATATATACCATGCAGTTGCAATTATTCTCATTTTTATAGTGCAAAACTATAGAAGCTGAGTTTTTAATAGCGAACACTGTGTTTTGCAGATAAGTTTGGAAATATTCCAACAGATGTTTCCATTTAATCTTACACCACTCTCTTTTTTCTGCCTTAAAAGAAGCGATAATTTACCTGATTAATTTACCTAATAATTTGACTTGATCTGTCCTCTGCCTGCAACTATGGTTATGGTCATTTAAAAGCTATATTTTACACACCCCTTTCTTTGAACCCTTAATTAAGTAGCACTTGTTTTAATAAAACAAAAATAAAATTTTAATAGCTGGCTGTATTTTCTTTATTCCACTTCTGTAGGTCCTCTGATAATGGCAGGTAAAATTAAACACATTTGTTACTGGAAAAGGTATAACTGACACACCACTGTCTCTTTAAAAATGCAACTCCATCAATCAGAACTGATTACAAATTCATCACCTTGAATCAATTTTTGTTCACAAGTTCAAAAGGAATATTTGCTTGAGGCACTAGAAATATTTATTATACATGTGGATATTATTAAAAGTTTATTGAAATCCTTTACCAATGGGAATTGTTTTTGTTGTATTTTGAAGCACAACTCACATTAACGTTAAAAAGTTGATGCCTTTATTGTCTAGAAACTAGATTGACACCTTAATCTTGAATTTGGAGACAACTGATTCTAGCAAAACATATTAACATATTTACACTTGTACTCAGTCAAACTATTAAAACATTAGCTTGCCTAATTTAGTAAAAGATATTTCTGTATAGTTTCCTATAGAAAATTCCATATAATAATGACAACCTTCAGAAAAAAGTAGCTTCTGATAGCAAAATCAATACTAAACTCTCACTCTTTTCTTTGTAACAGTCAGAAAATGGAGAGTTCAGTTCATGAAAGTGATGGTGTAAGACTACATCTGGAATCAATAGCTTTTTTTCAGAATCTTGACCACATCTTTCAGAAAGTGGTAAGTTCTGCCAAATGGACACATCTTGCTGGCCGCTAAACACAATCCAGAAAATCATGAGCTTGTTTAAAAGAAATGGAATGTAACAATACTCTGTTGCAAATAAGAACATTCCACTGTATTTCTAATTACATTTTTATTAGTAGTATTAATGGGAAGTTGATCTATTGATGCCTCAAGAAAGAGATTTTAACTTTGAAACTGGACAGTGCAGGGTCAGGAGTTAACATGTCTTTGCTTTTCTGCTTAATTACATGTTGAACTAAATGAATGAAGTACATGTAAGTTTATCAAGATTATGTAACTTTATTGAAAGAGTTAGGAAACAAAGTTCAGTTTTCACTGCTTGCCATGTAACATTCATATTACAGAAGAGAATAAAGCTATCATATGGGTTTATGGGGAGGGAAGAGAAGAACAGTTGTGTGTGTTTTTGTGTGTATGTGTGTGTGTATAATCCTCAGGAGTACCTTCAATTAGGAATGATGTACTACAGTAAAAATGAACGTTTTACGATCACATCCCTAGCATTTATCTGTTTATAAGTAGAATTCTAGAATGCCACCTTTAAATGTGTTTTATCTGAGATGTCAAGCAGTGCAGAACACAAATATATGTTTCATCAACATAAAGATGGGAAGTCACATAGCAGTCTTATTTATGAACATCAATAGTAAAAAGTTCAAGTAGTTCTAATTTTACAGAAAATGTATTGTCTTTTCAACTATGAAATACAATCTGCACCAAAAAGAGACGGTTTCGTGCCATCATTTCAAAAAGCTTTCAAACAGAAAATCAGGCATATGCATACAATTACATTTAATATGTGGCTTTAAAGGTCTGTTAAGGATGTTTGTGCTGATCTTATAGTATGGCATAGCCTTAAATCCAGTTTAACTGGCCAGTGGAGATTTCCTCCTTCATATGGGGGGTGGGGGAGGGGAATCTTTCAATTATGTAAGGCAACTATACTAGTTTCTATTCTATAGTTCTAGGGAATATGGGGTATGGGATTGATACCAATGCAACTGATAGATGCCAGAACAACCCCTAGGGACCAGTAACAGTTGGCTTAACACAGAACAGCCTGTAGGCTGTGCTGTCTTATGCTGCAGGCTTCATGGCACCCAACATCCTCAGGATTGGGAAAATGCTTTGGTAACTTTAGGTCACCTTTACTCCCATAAGCTCAGCCAGTCCTGAGATTCTGGGGCATAATCTATTTTAAAAGGATTTTAATTGATTTAAGAATTTTGGATCTAATTCCAGAAAGAAGTCTGTCCAAGCTTTGATGCTGTCTTTGGTGTACTCCCTGAGGTAGGCTTGTACTGTGTATGCAACATGCTCTCTTGTTATCCCCCCAAACTTGCTTTATAGTATGGTAAATCAGAGAACGGTCCAGAGTTCTTAGATGTACTGGGGAGGGGTAAAATTCACTGATGTGCAGTGGGCAGGCACAGCCCTATTCACGACCAAAATCAAACAAAATCGCATGCCTTTACAGTAGGGCTGCAGTAAAATTTAAATGATGTACAGGGATCTTCACTCTCCAGGGCAGAGGGCCTGTACAAAGCCCCGTGTGATTCAATTCTCAAGTTAAAAGCCTAAAAGCCCAAGGCCTGATCTTGCAAAGTGTTCTTGTTGACAGGGTTAAGCTCTTAGGAGTTACTTAAGTGGCACATAGGCCTTGTGTGTGCTCCTACGCATGGGTGAATTTCACCCTTGTACAGCAAACATCTTCACTACTGCATAAATGCATAAGATTTTACTAATAACTATCTAAGTAGTTGGATTGTGTTGTACGTATGAATGAGATGGTATAGTAAAACTAACAAGTTTTATAGTTTGGAGTGTTGTTGCAGCTGTGTGGGTTGCAGGATATTAGAGAGACATGGTGTGTGAAGGAATATCTTTTATTGGATCAACTTCTGTTGGTGAGAGAGACAAGCTCTTGAGCTACACAGAGAGCTTCTTCCATTTTATAGTCATAGCCATGGCATTAACATTGTACATAACTTTTTTAAACTGAAAAAATAACTTAGACAGCTTTCAGCTATTGCAGTCCCTCATGCTAATTATTTTAAGAATTGGTTGCACACTCAGTGGTTTTCAAACTCTTTTCTTGGGACCCAGTTGAAAAAAAAAAATCAACCCAACAATTACATATCTGAGCAGTGCATTCCAGTCTCTCAGTAGCGGCAGCATGACCCAGTACCTGAGGCTCTGTGACCCATTACTGGGTCCCAACCCATGGCTTGAAAATCACTGTACTAGCCCACATTATTCGTTGAATTATATGAAAAATATTTCCATTATTTTCCCAATATTATTTAACAAATACTATTCCTCTAGGTCAGGGCCGTCCCTAGGACGGTGCGGGGCCCAGGGCCAATCGGTCGGTGGAGGCCCCCATCCTCCTACCTCCCCAGGCCAAAATGGCGACTGCGCGCCCCTTCCCCCAGTGCTGGAGGGGGCCCTGATCAATGCTGTGGGGGTCGAGGTGGGAGTGGGTGGGAAGATTGGAGAAGCAGCACCGGGAGGTTGTCCTCTCTAGCCCCAGCCTCCCTTCCCCCAGGGCTGAACGGGCAGCGGGGGGCCAGCACATAGCCTGCCAAACTGCAGGGCCCGGGGTGATGGTCCCACTCATCCTCCCCCTCCCTCACCCCAGGGACGGCCCTGCTCTGGGTGTAGAAGCAAAGTAATATTTAAATACATTATTCAATGAATGACAGCTAAATAAAGCAACCTATAAATCTGCACTCCCAACAAGACAATTATATACTCCTGCACACACAAAGACCATATTTCCTTTTGGAAATGTAATGTTACATGCAAACAAATGTATACAAATTAAATTGGCATAACATATAGACTCTTTTAGTAAGTATAAACTTAAATAGAATTTTAAATAAAAATATTTTATTGTATAAACATTCTAGAAAATACTTATATGCCCTAAATGGATTTCTAGAATTCAATGTGTTTTTTAAAGTCTGGGAAGTGAACAATCCACCTGAAAAATATAAAAGTGTAAATAATATACCTATTCATATCTAAAATGAATAGTTAATTGCATGCATACAGCATATTACTGCAGAAGAGATTTCATGTACATTCTTTGCAAAGCCTTTATTTTTATTCCTTATTCATATGTCATTAAAGAATCTACATGCCAAAAAGTTGAAAAAACTCACATTGATCCAAATAGTATCTTATTTTTGTTACCATCATTTTAGATCCATATGCTTATTTCTCTTGGTATGGAAAACTGTAAAAAATATCATTTCTGCGCACTCATTCACTGTCATGTAACTAAAGAAATAAAAAATATCTGCTTTACAATATAGGATAGATTGTGATATGCTTACTCAACTTGAGTATTCCTTGACTAGTCCCATTGGCTATGTCTACACTTGAAAGTTAGTTTGAATTAAGGAAGCTTAATTCAAATTAACTTAAGCCATGGCTAAACTAGGCTTTCATTAGTTCGAATTAAGGGTTTCCTTAATTCGAACTAATAAATTCAAATATGCCATTCGAACTAAGGGTTAATTCAAACTAGTTAGCTCGAATTAACTAATGTGGCCATGTTAGTTCAAACTAATTGCTTAGTTTGAACTAACCAGCCCATTGAACTCAATGCAATTCGCTAATTCGAACTAAGCAAGTGCCATGAATGGCACTTCTTTAGTTCAAACTAAATTTTGCTAGTTCGAATTAAGTTAATTCGAACTAACTAAAATTAGTTCGAATTAGTTAGTTCGAATTAACTAATTCGAACTAACTTTAGTAAGTGTAGACATAGCCATTGAGTTCAACCACTGGGAGAGTATGGTAATCTATTTATGGATCATTCAGTAATTACATGAGATTTTAAGAAAACAAACAAGTGAGAATGAACATGTGTTTATATAAAAACTTTTATTTAACTAGATTGATCTTTACATCCTATGTGGACACACGTACAGGGATAAACTTCATTGCTCTATGCACAGGATTAAGACTAGTAGATTTAGGCCCATTACATAAAGATACATCGGGAGTGTTTACTTTTATATGTATTAAGGGACAGAAAAGGATCAAGAGTAAAAATTTTGGGGAAAAGAGTAATAAATTAATCATGCCTATTTCATGTTTTCACTAGCTGTCTTAATTGTTGTCAACTGAGTTCAAAGTATTATAAAGGTCCCACATTTGCTCCTGTGACATTCTTTTTCTCTAGACTTCTTATGCACACCCTTTTCTGTGAAACACTGCTCAGTAAATATTAATTTACCCTCAATTACTAATGACAAGTGAAAGAAACCCTTGCATTCATCAGTGCCACAGCCTTAGGACATATGTTTGTCCTTCAAAGCATTCAACCATTCAACAATTCGAACTAATAGTTACTCCAGGCTATAGACTGTGAAACATTCAATGCCTGTTCAATGCTGATTGCTTGGCAGAAGCAATCATGGTGGTCTTACAATCTAGTGACTTCAGAGAAAGTCGGGAAAAGTGATTTTGCAAAGTGGACAAATTAGACACATTGTGACTGTTTCAAATGTGAAAGCACTTAAGAGTGGGGGAAATGTAGCCACTAGTCAGCTATTAGGTCACTAATAACATATCCAAGCTATGTTAAAGGTGGTTAATTTTTAAGTCAGGGTCACAGCTTAGAAAACTGGAAATTTTGTAAAATAAAAACAAAGATACAGAAATTACTTAAGAAACATAAAAACAGCTTATATTTACATTTTGTAAATGCACCTACAACATTAAGCAATGTAAATATGCATCTTATAATCCATTATCAGTATTTCTTTACCCATCTTTAAATGAAGAAAGACCCTCCACTTTAGAGAGTTGCTTTCTCCAGAAGCAGCTGCCGTTTTATGTTACAAAGGACACGCATACAGTGTTCTCTGATGTAGATTTTCTTCTCTTCTAAAAACTAAAGTCAGACCAGTCAATGTACATGGTAGTTCTTTGTGTAGAAATATCCAATACCATGTTTATTTTCCATTTTTAAATGAATGTCTGTTTTACTGTAATATTTATTGGTAAGTTTCGTATGTGAAGGACATTGGAGAACTCCTGGCTTCAATCAATGAGGGCTTTGCAGTTAACTTCACTGGGCCAGGATTTCATACCAAGACTCATTTATAGAGCTGCCTGAATGATGTTAACTATTTCCCAACAAAAATTTCACTTGAAATTTCATGGAATTTTTGGAATTTCTGTTTAACTGAAAAATGTAATAATTCCAACCCAAATGAAGTATTTTCAGTTTTGGTTTCCCACACCTTTTACTGCCTTCAGTTATCTGCTTTTACTCCTTTTTTTTCTGTTAAAAATAAGGGGAGATGGTTGTGAAAGTGGAGGAAAAAACCAAACAACACTCTCAAACTGAAAGTTTTAACATTTTCAGTTTTTCACTGAAAAAATTTCTGTGAAAATCTTTCATTTGTTTTCCCTCGTGAAATTTTCTACACCTACGAAAGCTCGTGAAATAAATAAATGTGTTAGTCATTAAAAGTGCCATAGGACACCTTGTTTGTTTTGCTTAATTTGTACAGAAAGCCACCATGGCTGCTCCTTGTTTGTTTTGCTGAACTAAACTAACATGGCTACCCCTCTGGAATTTGTACAAATTAAGAGTTCTCAAGTGATGGTTAATCCATTTTACTACAGTGAACAATGGAGCCATGGTTACCTATAGAAAGTGATAACCAGTTAATACCACTTCAAGAGCTATCATCTATTAGTCAGTCAAGTCAGAAAAATTCTTAGCAAATGTGGATATTCAACATGCTGGGAATGTGATGACATGAGGAAATTATTAAAATTCACAGGTATAATGCCAATACTGATGGTAGGTTGTCACAAGTGGGGATGAAATCTGGGCCCTCAAGATCTTAATGCATGAGTTTCTATTGCTTCAGCTAGAAGACCTGAACCTTGATTAGCCGATCTTGCCAACCTTAATTAGTCAGTCTCTGAGCTTCATGGTAATATTGTTTTCCTTAAAACCCCAACTCCTGGAATCAAGTGGTTATGTGATTTCCGCCTTTATTCTTAAAGAATAAGTAAATTTCTAGCCCTTGTGGCTATGGAGAAAACATACAAATGTGACCCAGTGCTCTCTAATGGCTCAAAAGGAGAAAGCCAATCTATTATTTTTATATAATTTCATGATTTTAAAGCCAAACTCATAATTTTTGCTAAGCCCGATTCATGATTTTTTTTAACATTTGGGGTTGTCAATATTGCATAGCCAAGTTTGGTAGCAGGTTTATCAATCTCTAGATTGCCCAACCAACATCAGAGGAAAGACAAATCATTACACCATGTGAGCATGGCTTGTGCCAGGGATAGTTCAGAGCTGAATACCATTTACAGTATTCTATGTTACGCTTCATGCAGAAGAGAAAAATGGCAAACAGAATTTAAATATGATACCTTGATTTGACAAAATGGAGCAAATATCTTTCACACAATTGTAAGAAAACGTTAGAAAGCAAAAAAAAGTGTTTTTTATATTCCAGAAAATGGGGGTCTTGTATTTACATAACAGTTTGATGCAGTTTAAACTAGAGAATATGGAAAGAAATTACAAGATAAGTGGTATTGGGATTCCATCTTAGACCTTTTCCACTCAGCTTATCCAGAACACCTTGTCAAGTTTCTTCCAGTTCTTTGGGATCCAAAACACTCAGTTTGATCTGGATATCATCATCACTCTGGGTGCATCTACACTTATAAATTAAGTCGATTTAAGCAGGCTTAAGTCGACTTAATTTACTCCACGACTCCACTGGGCTTTCCTTAATTTGACTTAAGCTGCTCCTTAAGTCGAATTAAGAAAAAACTAGTTTGAATTAATAACACCTCATTATAATTCGAACTAGTGTCTAAGTCGACTTTATTAAGTCAACTTAGCCAGTATAGATGCCCTAAGTCGACTTGGTCCACTTAGGGCAGCGGGGACAAGGCAGCTCCGCATGGCTCCCTGGCAGAAGGGAGCCACTGTAGCTCCCTTATCCCCTGGGAAGCCCCTGCTCCCTTCTCTCCAGACCCGCAGCTTCCCTGACAGGGGAGCCATGGTCCCGGGGAGAAGGGCTCCCCAGCCAGGGCTCCAGCAGGAGGGAATCCTCCACTGAAACCCAAGCTGGAGAGCCCGGGAGGCAGGCAGCTCATCCCGGTGAGAGCCAGCTGGTGCACGGCTGGCTCTGCTGGGACCGAGAAGACACTTGTGGCTTGTCGTGGTGAGAACCAGCTGGCTCTGCCAGGACCAAGAAGCCGCTCGTGGCTCGTCCTGGCAGAGCCAGCCAGCGCACAGCTGGCTCTGCCAGGAATGAGAAGTGGCGGGCAGCTGTCCTGGCTCCCTTCTCCCCGGGACCACTCAGGTCCCAGGGAGAAAGTAGCACAGGCTCCCTTCTGCCCAAGGCAATGGGGTCCCGGGGAGAAGGGAGTCCTACTGACAGAGGAAACCCCGGGGTTTCCGGTCAGCTGGAGTGCGCTCCCTTCTTGCTCGGACCACGCCAGCGGCTTCTCGGTCCCATGGAGAGCCAGCCTCGCAGGGCTCGCTTTCCCGGGATGAGCCTCCTGGCTTCTTGTCCTGGGGAGAGCCAGCTGGCTCTCGCCACAACAAGCCGCCAGCGGCTTACTGGTCTGGGGAGAGCCAGTCCTGCAAGTCAACTTAATAAGAGCAGCTTTAAGTCGACTTAAGGATCTTGTGTAGACTCTCTAAGTTGACTTAATAAGGTTGACTTAAAGTCGACTTTAGAAAGTCGACTTAAGAAAGTCGACCTAACTTTCTGAGTGTAGACATAGACTCTAATTCTTCTACTTGGCATACAACAAAGCTATACTAAGTTGATCAGACTTAAGCATAGGAGGTGGATATAGGGTGTACCACACATCCAATCCAAATTATCCAGACAACCTCATCCATTATATACATCGACACATTAGATTGCATTTGCTATACATTAAATCACACATTTGGATTGGCTTAGTTACTTTGATGGAACCAATTCCTATACAGCACACTCTGTCCATGTGCTGTTCATGTTGAACCCGGCTGATCTTTACATTCCAGGTTTATCTTGTCCATAGTCCCTACGATTAGAGTTTTGTGCTTATCTTAGCTAGCACAGACATCCAGACTGTTTGTCAAGCCCCAATGTATGACTTAACCATCTATTCACCTTCCTAAGTATGCCCACTAAGAAATGACGCAAGTTACTTACATCAATCCAGGCCTATAGCCAGACCTTTGGTAAAACAAATAGGCATGTTGGGTGCATGTTTTAAGCATAACACTCCAGAACAATATGAATTTGGAATGAAAAAAGAGTAAAGGGCTAAGAAATGCTCTCTGAGAAGTGGGAGAATATGATGTTAAGCCTCTATGAGCAGTACAAGATCTCCCTCCCAGAGAGAGAATTGACCTTGTCCAGAAGGCTAGTGCAAGTGCTATGCATCATCTGATCCTTACTTTGAAGGAGGAATTGAGACAATTTGTTGGAAGAAGGGTCAACACAGCTTTTGTAAAGGACAGTCATGCCTCACCAGTCTATTAAAGAGTGTCAGCAAGTATGTGGACAAGAATAAGCAGTCAATATGATGTTCTTGGATTTTCAGAAAGCCTTTGATAAGGTCCCTCACTAAAGGTTCATAAGGAAGTTAAGCAGTCATGTGATATGAAGAAAATTGATTAGTAACTGCCTAAAAGATAGGAAACAAAGGGTATGAATAAATGGTCAGTTTTCATAATAAAGAGATGTAAACATTGGGGCATTAAGGATCTGTGCTGTTGAACATACTCATTAATGATTTGGAGAAGGGAGTGCCATTGAAATAGCAACATTTGCAGATGATACAAGATTATTCAAGGTAGTTAAGTCCAAAGCTGATTGCAAAAAGATACAAAGGGATCTCCCAAAACTGGGCCACTGGGCAACAAAATGGCAGATAAAATTCAGTGTTAGTTAATGCTGAGTACAGCACATTGGAAAACATAATTCCAGATGAACATACAAAATGACAGACAACAGAGTCCTGTAGCACTTTTAAAGACTAACAGATTTATTTATCGCATGAGCTTTCGTGGGAGAAAATCCCACTTCGTCAGACGCTTTGAAGATAGGAAAGTTACAGAGTGGGAGGAGATTAAATGCAGGGGAGTGTATGACATAGCATCAGGTCAGGCTGTAACAGCAAATCAAAATAGGTGTTAGGACTCAAAACACTGGGGAACAGCACATAGAGGAGGGGGAGGTCAAATCACTTGTTGTAATGCGAGAAAAATCCATAGTCCCTGTTTAACCCCAAGACAACTGAGTCAAATTTGCATATAAGTTCGAGTTCTGCAGACTCTCTTTGAAGCTGTGATTTGTTATTCATCTGTTTCAACACAGCTATTAACAAGTCGTCAAGGGAGTGAGCAGGGAGATTGAAGTGTTCCCCTACAGGTTTTGCAGTGTTGCAATTTCTGATGTCAGATTTGTGTCCATTGATTCTTTGGCACAGAGACTGTCCTCTCTGTCCAATATATAAGGCAGAGGGGCATTTCCGGCACATGATGGCATAAGTCACATTGGTGGATGAGCAGGTGAACGAACCCTTGATGGAGTAGGTGGCATGATTAGGCCCTGTGATGGTGTCATCAGTGTAGATATGAGGGAAAAGTTGGCAGCGTGGTCTGCTGCAGGGCTGTGTTCCTGCTTTAATGACAGGATGTATATTAGTTGTTCCCACACAAGAAAGTTCTTGGAATCTCAGAGGGTAGTTCTCTGAAAAATTAAATTCAATGCACAACAGCAGTCAAAAAGATAACCGAATGCTAGAAACCATTAGGAAAGGGACAGATAAAACAAAAAAATTTAATGCCACTATATAGTCTCTGGTGTGATCACACCTTGAATATTGCATGTAGTTTTGGCTGCCCCATTTCAAAAACAATATAATGGAACTGGAAAAGGTTCAGAGAATGGCAACAATGATAAGGGTAGGGAATGGCTTCAGTATGAGGAGAAATTAAAAAGATAAGGGCTATTCAGGTTAGGAAAAAAATGACTAATGGGAGATAAAACAGAGGTCTATAAAATCATGCATGGTGTGGAAAAAGTGAATAGAGCAGTATTATTCACTCTTTCCACACATTACTAGAAACAGCAGTCATCCAATGAAATCAATAGGCAGCAGGTTAATACAAACAAAAGGAAGTACTTGTTCACACAATTAACCTGTGGAACTCATTGCCACGGTACGTTATGAGGGCCAAGACTATAACTGGGTTAAAAAAAACAAACCCTAGATATGTTCAAGGATAATAAGTTCATCAATGTCTATTAACCAAGATGGACAGGGATGTAACCTTAAATCCCTAAGTACTAGAAGAGGGGATGGATCAGTCCAACTGTATAGTCTCCCTGAATCAATGGTACTAACACTGTGGAGACAAGATACTGGGCTAGATGGACCATCAGTCTGACCTGTTATGGCAATTATTATGTCCTTTTGACTTGAGTGGAGCCCAGACTTTTTGCTGGGTCTTTTGCACAAGGACCAATTTCACTGTAAGTGAAAAGCAGTTTGTATGCTACAACCAGAACCTGTCTCAGTCTGTTTTTTCAGTCTCGATAGTGCAGAGAAATTGACTGGATACGTGAGAGAAGGCATTTTTTCCTCAAGCAGTTTGCTGAAAATAGGTAGTTTGCAGAAGTAGTTAAAGAGAATACTGGAGTCAAAGGAGGAACTAACAAGGGTGGCCAGTGGCAAATGAGAGTGAGCTGGGCACAAATACATGGATAACAAAAGAAATAGTGAAGGAGACAGGGATGGGAGAGAAAAAAATCAAGTTACAGATGAGGAAAGATACTCAGAGAAGAATGGGGAGGTGGAGCTGAGACTAGACCATGGATTGGCATGGGTGATGTTGATGGGTAGAATTCAAACATTGTGAAATCAAAGCTTCCTGAACTTTTACACTGTGTGTTCTGAAACAAGAGGGATAGAAATTCGCCAAGTAATTGCAGTCCTTGGTGGCAACTTTGTTCTCAAGACTATCATAAATCCTAAAACTCTCTAAAATCCTTATTCCATTATCAGAATCTAATTCCTAATTTGGAGTCATGTTTGCAATCAGTTGCAAAAGCCTTAAAATGAGTTTCTCCTCTTCCTATCTTCCCTCCAAAACAAAAGCAAAACCCAAAAAATTCTAAGAACTACTGTTGGAGCCAAATAAAGTCGAGTATGATTTTTTTTCCCCTGAAACTAAAATAAAGACAGAAATGGAATGCAATTATTCTAAAATTATTAATTTTTCTTTAATCAAAACCACTGCTTAGAGCAATGGTTCTCAATCAGGGGCATGTATACCCCTGGAGATACATATAGGTCTCTGGGCTGGGGTTCATCAACTCATCTAGGGTGCATCTACACTTGTAAATTTAAGTCGACTTAGCATGTCCACACTTAAATTTTAAGTTGACTCAGGGGGGAACTTACAAAGTCGACCTAGAGCATCCACACTGGACACCTAGGTTGACTTCTAGGGGCTAGAGGGACCTTGGGCAGGTCCACAGTGGCGGGGGGGCACCCCTTGCCCAGTGCCAGGGGGCTTAGCCTTTGCCCCATTGTACCTGGGTACAATGGGGCAAAGGGGGACAGGGACCCTGGTAGGGCATAGGGGCAGGGTGGGCAGGGCTCTCCCCTGCCCTTTGGGGGGGCATGCCAGGCTCTCCCAGTGCCCCCCCCCCGGCAGGGAGGGCAGTGGGGGAGTCCTGGAGAGCCCTAAATCGACTTTAAGTTGACTTAGAGCTACTCCAGGTCTACACTGGCTTAAGTCAACTTTAGGAAGTCGACTTAAGCCTAAAGTTGAATTAAAAGGAGGTTTAATAAAGTCGACTTAATTTTCATTAAGTTGACTTTATTTTCCTTATGTCGACTTAAGGAAAGTGTAGCGTAGACGCAGATTAAATTAAGTCGACTTAAGCAAGCTTAAATCGACTTAATTTCTAAGTGTAGATGCACCCCTACATATTTGCCTAGTTTTACAAAGGGTGACATAAAAAGCCCTAGCAAAGTCAGTACAAACTAAAATTACATATAGACAATAACTTATTTATACTGCTCTATAAACCATACACTGAAATATAAATACAATATTTCTATTTATTTGTTTTATAATTATATGGTAAAAATGAGAAAGTAAGCAATTTTTCTGTAATGGTGTGCTATGTCATTTTAGTATTTTTCTATCTGATTTTTTTAAAAAAAAAATTCTTAAGTGAGGTGAAACTTGGGGTATGCAAAACAAATCAGAGTTCTGAAAGGGGTACAGTAGTCTGGAATGGTTGAGAGCCGCTGGCTTAGAGCCTAATTCTTCCTCCTTTTATCATGTTGAATTGTTCCTTATTCTTCAAATAGTTCTGTTGTTTTCAACATCATAAAACAAGACTCTGCACTAGTCCATAGTCGAACTGAAGGATGCCACAAAAACTTGTAACACAAGTCAACAGTTTGAATATATGTACCTTAGAAAAATATTGAATATGCTTGGATGTAAATGCAACCACAATTATTCCTATTATTAATCTAACAAACTCCACTTTTGCTAATGTAGACAGGCCCTTGAGGATTTCAACAAGTCTATTTTTGGATCAATGAGCTTTTCAGAGTCAGACTAGCAGAACTTGGGCCCTTTAGGGGAACATTAGAAGTAAATTTCCAAAGGCATATAGAGTTGGTTAAGAATTGGTCTTTCTTTTCCTCCCCGAAAATTGATAAAATTTCCTTGAAAAAGTTATACAATTTTTAAAAATATTTCAGGTTACCCTCTTTGCAATTTTCTAAAGTGGACATTTCCTGGGAAAATATTTGTTCTGACCAAAAAAAAAAATCATTTTTCATTCAAAGTTTTTACATTATTTTTTTGCCTTTTCCACTGCCACAGACATGCACTTTTGCATTTGATTAATTTAGGCACACAGTTCCAATACACATATGTAAGTCAAAATGCCATTTGTACATTTAACAAGTCATTTACCTCAGAGATTTTAATGCTCTTATCAGGAATGCACAAAATATATGCAGTTTTAGGCTTGTGTATCTGAGGCTATGTACACACGAGAACACTTGTCCCGCAATAAGTTATTGTGGGACAAGGAAAGCGCTATAAATATAGCACTTTCTTGTGTACACACGTGCTGTTTCTTTCGCAAAGGAGCATTCACCGTGTGAATGCTCCTTTGTGAAAGAAGAGCAGTGCATGGTGGGCACCTGTCCCACCATGCACTGCCCACAGCCAGCCCCCTAGCCCAGCTGCAGGGCTTCCGGTGGCAGTTGCTTAAGTGCTGTTGCTTCCGTTGCTTAAGCTCCGGAGCACCTGCTGACATCCGAACCAGCTCGGGGTTCGGGTGGCGGCAGAAGCTCCGCTGGTTCGGGTGTCAGCAGGCGCTGCGGCGCTTAAGCGCCGGAGTGCCTGCTGGCACCCAAAGCCCGGGAGCTGAGCTGGGGGCCTGGCTCGAACTGGCATGGGCAGCTGGTTCGGGCCAGCCCCCTAGCTCAGTCCAGGGGAGCTGCCAAACCGGGCAGCTCCCAAAAATACTCAATTTAACTGCTGTGCTAGAGCCGTGAAATTGACATATGTGTCAATATCACTGCTCAGCTAGAGCAGTGAAATTGACATATTTGACAGCTCCAGTGTCCCAGAGTGGCCTCGATTGGCACTCTGGGACATTTCCGGTGGCTGTCTATTGCGCAAAATGAGTACACACGAGCATTACTGCGGAACAGCTGTTCCGCGATAATGCTACCACTCTCGTGTTGAGTGGTTTAACTGTTGCACGGCAAGAGGGTGTTGCTGTGCAACAGAGAAATTGATTGTGTGTACGCTATTGGCTTTATTGCATGGTAAGGAGCCTTACCGTGCAATAAAGTGATCGTGTGTACATATCCTGAATGTTCAGTCCCCTATCACCAAGGACTAGCTGGTGCCACTCTTACTCTCACTGGCCATCATTTGCTTATGTGAGGAACTGTTTGTTGATGTAAATGAGCTTATTCCTGTGAGCAAGTGCTTGTTAACATGACTCAGAGTTGCCCAGTGTATCCACAACAGTTTGGAAACTCAGCAATTTAAGGTTGCTGGCATCATTCCACTTCCTCAGCCACCTTAAATAGATCCGAATATTAGCAAGGGAACCAAGTCAAGAGTTTTCTAAAAAGTAAAGGGATATAGCTATGTATTGCTCAGTTCAAAACTACCTGAAGAAACCAACTAAAACGATACCCTCACCTTCCAAGAAATGAGTCCAGCCAAAACACCATATGAACATCTCCTGAAATTGTTATTTACAGCCCCCAAAGCATGCACGGCTCTTTACAGAACATGAAGACAACAAGGTTCCTACCCCTCCCAATCCCCAAATTTGTCATTGAATCATAAGTCTTGACACAAGAAGGATGGAAAAAGAGGAGCCAAACAAGGGGTACAGTTTATTATGCAGGTCTGGTGGGTGCATTTCCGCATAGAAATGTAGGTCTGGAAGAGGCCTCAAGGTTGTTTAGTTCATTCCATCTCTCCCCTTCCCCCCCCCAACATGCTGAATTACAATCATGGCTATGCTGAATATTTATGACCTCAACTCAATTCATCCTCTAATATTGCTAGGCCTCACACAACTTAGTAAAAAGCCCAACCTTGTCATGTTACAATCAGCAGTTCCATAGTCATCGCCATCAAAGACAGCCAGATCTTCTTTGGAAAATCCAACTCTACTTAATATCCCCAGCCAGATACATTTTTTTAGTAAACCTGATATGCAACTACCTTGCTTTTCATCATGCAATGTTGTTGCTCTTTTACATTCCCCCCCTTTGCTGCTCTGGCAAGAATTCAGTTTGTAGGGCCAAACAGACACTACTGAACAATCGGAACAGTTCCCAGCTGCACGCTGGCAGATAATCTCTTCAATATTCTTCAATGTGCCACGCAAAGAATACCCTCTTGCCATTAACCTAGAAAAAGATTTGGATTCTCTTGAGTAGGGCCATTTATTCCAAGCACTTGAAATCTTAAAATATGGCACCTCTTGTCCCTGGTGGGTAATGTTAATACACATTATCCCTTTCTGTTCAGTGTACAGCAATTACTATGTGCCTTCCCACTTTAAGTGCAGCACACACGTATGCATGTTGTCCATTTGCCTATTTTTAATCACAAATTAGCATATTTTTGTTACATAGATACACACCTTAGCGCCTCAGAAGGATTTTCAGCTGGCATATCAGTAATGGTTTATTGCTGTATACCTATGACCTTCAAGTCTCTCTTTCAATTATTCTGGAAACAATATGAATATATTTTGTAAAAAATCTTTAGGAAAATATTGTGGTTATTTTTTAACAAATAAAACTGAACTCACACATCTTAATAAGTTTGATCAAACGCTCCCTAGAAGCTGTTAAATAGTGACAGATTTTTTTGACATACTGTATCAGCTGTTAATGGTTATGAAAAGGAGAGAGATATTTGGATTCAATTCTTCTGCCTCAAGCTCAGCTTCAGTAAATTGGTGCTGCTGTTATAACTTAAGGTCTGATCCAAAGCCAACTGAAGTCAGGTGAGGTCTTTTCATTTGCTTCAGCAAGGCTCTTCAATGGGCTTTGGAATAGGTCGATGTTGTGAAATCCTCCCGTTACAGATGGGATTAACCATACAACTGGGGGGCAGGGGGTCTGTTTACTCTTCCATGACATTGGGACAAATTCTACAGTCATTTACATCAGTGTAAATTCACCATAAGTCCAGGAGCAGGGGAGCATATAATTGTCATACAGTCACCTTCTCTTCTCTCTTGGGTCCTGTATTAAGTGCTTCTAGGACTGGCTCATGAACTGGTACCCTCAGCCTTATTAGCTCAGTGAGGTTGTTGCTGCAATAACAGGTCCTGGCTCCTGATGAGGCTGCTGTACGGTCTTTCCTGAGCAAACAGTGGGACTCCTATCTGTGAACAAGAAGGAAAAGGAGGGAGTCAGTGAAACATCCAAAATTAAATTAATTTTAAAAGACCATGATTGACTGTTTACTCTCCTTGATCAGTGGTTTTATTTAAAAAACCGACTCAGTAAAAATTAATCCACCCATGACCAAAACAAGGAAGGGTAGCGGGTATTTTTTTTTTTTTAGTATTTTATTTACTTATGTTGATTCAAATAAATTAAAAATCCTGTCCATACAGTTGACCCGTCTCAGATTTTGAAAGAGTTTTGTCTTTGATTAAAACTTTTAGCAAAGCTTTGGAAAGGTTCTTACTTTAATTAAAAATACTGACCTCGTCTGTCTCTAAGGAGAATATTTAGCACCAGGAGACTTTATGGGTAAAATACAGTGCAAATTGTCTTCTTGCGCCGCTAAATCCTCACTGGCCAACTCATGTAGTGCAGGCAAGAAGAACTGAGAGAAGAGCCTAATTCTGGCTTTCTGTCTTCAAAGACTACACAAACCATTCTGCAACAGGTTCCATTTTGGGGATATGATTAAATGTAGCCTTGTATTCACACCCTACACACCACTGTACTCAGTGCTTTTTTTCTAAAAAAAAAAAAAAAAAGGTGCCATTACACTGGTGGGGGAGAGGGGTGTCAGCAGGGGAAAGTGGTGTTCAACCTTTTTGCGTGAGGGGCCACATTCCAATATTCCAACCCCCCCACTCCACCACTGCTGGCCCCCAGCAGCCTTCCCAAGCATTGACTTCCCTGTCTGCTGGCTCCACAAAGTCCCCCCCCCTTCCCCACTGGTTTCCCGACCCCCCCCCCGCCCCACCCCTTCCCTGCCCACCCGCCAACTTCCCAACCCCACATCCCTTCCCCGCTGACTTCCTGAACCCCAGGCCCTTTCCCCGCTGCCTCCCCAACCCCCCCCCCCCCCTTCTCCGCGGCCTACCCAAACCCATCCAGGCCCCTCCGCACTGGCCCCTAACCCCCACTCCACCAGCTCCCCCCCTCCCCCCCCCCCCCCCCCCCGGCCTCCTCTCCACCTAAAGATGACAGAAAAACAGCCTTTGGTAACAGATCCTGGCCTGAGAATGTGGTCAGCAACGTTACCTGGAACACGTGGTAAGGGCTTTCATCTTGAATTAAGCCTAGTTTGTTATGTTTTAGCCCTAGAAAGCATTTTCTCTCTATTTCTCTCATAACCATTTCCAAGATTAATGTCTTACACTTATATTCACTTAGAACCTTTCTCCTTGTAGTTAAATAAATTTATTTTATTCTTTAATCAGAACTAATCCAGTGTTGTGAACTGTGTGGTAATTCCATTTAGGGTAGCAAACTGTTGTACATTCATTCCCTAAGAAGGGTATCAGACCTAATATATCTAGACTGTCTGGTAGAGGGCTGGACACTACAGAACACACATTTTGGGGACAAGTCTGAAACCGGGAGTATATACCCTAATAGAAATTGAGGCTGGTGGAAGCCAGCATTTGACTGAGGTGTGGCTGGCAGGTTACAGCTATACACAGAGACTCAGGTTGTGACCTGCCTGCTAACAGGCTGTTTGTGAGTGGCCCATGTGGGAGCTACAGCAACAAAACACTGTGAGGCACGTACATTTGCCGAGCAGGAATGCCACCACCCCTCACTGATCTGGATTGCACCCTGGAATGTCATAGTGCATTCCAGTTTAGAGGCACAGGCCACACATTTTTGCATTTGTATCCTTGGATATACCAGTGACACCTCTATCCTCCCTCCCACAGTGCAGGTTAGATTACCCCTCCTCTTGGCAGGAGTACACAAAGCAAGGAAACTCTGCATAGGTCTGCTGCCAACGAAAATAGGGATGCATGTTAATACTAGGTTTCCACCTGTTCGTGGTCAAGTGCCATTTCCTGAATTTGGTGCTTGCTCTCTTTCGACCCAAACAAATATGAAACTATGAAGATTTGCTTAGCGGCTAAGGTAAATTTTGTATAGCTCTTTTTTTTTCAAATTAAATCTTGTCTGAGTTATCAGTTAGATAATACGAGAAGTGCTGGCTTGCCCTGCGGAGCTAGCTGTCAATTGTTATTGTTAATCATAATGTAACAAATACCAGATACTGCTATTTGGCAATTGAGAAACAATATTTTTCTGATTTAAGATGATTGGAATGAAGGAAACATAAAACATTCATTTTCCCAATAACTGAAAGTACTTTAATACTTAACATTTGTCCAGATTTCAAGACAAGAAATTAATGTACAATACCAGAAAAGGTGCATTTTGAGTTGTTACTGGAGTTGGTATTTTAGATATACTGGGTCTAATACTTTGCTGGAGTAACTCCACTGAAGTGGATACAATTGTGCCAGAAAACAAGCTGGTCCAGTGCAACATCACGGAAGAATGTAGCTGAAAAGTAAGGCTAGATCTCTTCTGGTGTATGCTGACATCCTCTTGGAAGTCACTGTGGGTATGTCTACACTAGGGCGCAATCTAAAGTCGATGTTGATATGTTGAATTAATAAAACCAGAGGAGTGTGTCCACATCGCACTCCATGCTCTGCCATTGCTAGCTGTTACTTTGAATTTAGAAGTGTTGCATTGTGGGCAGGTGTCCCACAGTGCAATGAAGCACCCACCCCCCACCCGTCCCCATGCTGCTGCCCAGTTCCCCCACCCCCATCCTGGCTCCACACCACTGGCCAGTTCCCCCAACCTATTGCTGATGACATGGCCAATATGCAGCATATCAAGAAAGAGAGAATTGCAAGAACAGGGTATTCTGGGATAGATCCCAGAGGCCATTAACATCTCATTACATTGATCTCGTTACATACTGCTGTTAAAGTGCATTATTAAAATTGCTCTCAATGGTACGCCTTCTGCTGCGGTGGAGTTATGACGTTGACTTGCAGCAGCACTTAATTCAACTTTGCAGCCGTGTGAGCATGTACGCAGACTGCAGAAGGTCAATGTAAGCGACATTATGTCAACCTAAGCCCTCAGCGTAAACCAGTCCTCTGACTCTGTAGTTTACACCCACCGAAGATTTGCCTCTAATCTCTAGGGGTTTTTTCCCATTCTTTTTTTCAATCACTATGTTGAAAGAGTGAAAAGCTCAGAAGTATTCTGAAATATTTTACTGTCAGTGCTGATACAGCAAATCATTTCAAGCACGTAAGCAGTCCCACTGACTTCCATTAAATAAAAATAAGAACTAACACAGACCCTTACTGAAAATTTGACATCAGTGAGATTGCTCACATGGTTAAAGTTAACTTCATGATTAAGTGCATTGCAGGGTGGTGTTGTTGCGCATGTAGAATTGCACTTCCTGTCTGTCAGGCGTTTTTCTGAATAACTGCTGGGGCTTCCCAGCACACAATGAGAACATTTCCATTTCTACAGTCCCTCATGGGCTGCAGCATACCTTCACCCTAGCTCTGTGGACCCGTACAAAGGAGGTGGCCTCCTTCCTGCCATCTTTGGGGGGTTGACAAAACAATTTAGAAAAAATTTTCAGCCCTAGTAGAGGCCAGTCTCCCTCAACCAGCTATGAAATTGGTTTAGCCTGGTCTACTGTTATCTATGTTTATAACTGGAGACATGGTACCCAATGCTAAAAACATGCACACATTTTGTTCATCATGTAGACCAGGGAAAATCAATGGAAGCTGTAAGTGATTAGTATAACTGAAAGCCAAGTAGTTTATTTTTATGACTAATTTTAAGAAACCAAATTAAAACAAAAACAAACAAACAAACAAAGAAAACCTTCCTAAGTACCTACCTATTGCAGCAGAAGAAACAAATGTATGCGTTGGGTTTAGAACATAGGAGATTCCTAGACCCCAGACATAGATTTAGAAAACTAAGCCATGCCTTTCCCTGTCACAATGCACTACAATGTAAGCAACAGAGGGAGCAGCCTAGACGTCAGCTGCATGCAAGTACCTCTTTGGACCAAAATGGTGCCTGACTGCTCTAGAAGTGAGCAAGGCTGCCTATTGTCTTGGCATAATTGCAGTTCTGGTGCTCCTGGAGCACAGAAGGTTTCTACTTCTTCCCAGTACTCCCCATAGTGTATAAAAATTCCAGTGGGGCAAGGAGGAGATCAGGCTATGGCCCCACTAGCCAGTGGAATTAGCCCGACACACCCAGGAAGATACTTCACTTCCAAGAGTGTGTAGTGGCAGGAATGTTCTATCTGAAGTCCTGAGATCTTTCGGGTGAGTTCTTTCTTCCTAAGCCAGAATTCCTTCCAGAGCTTGCCTGCCAGGGAATGGCTCCACATGTCCCAAATACAGACCTGTGCCTTTGAAAAGATTTTTTTAAAAGGCAAGGACCCTAATGACCTTTGAAAATCATGAATCCTATTCTAAAGAAATCTAGGAATATTGGGACTGATTCTGAACTCACCCCACTGCTAACCAGGAGACAATTGATCTGGATTCCTAGCTGCTGTAAATCAGCATGTGCAGGTGTTCACTCACCAAGAAAGTGCATCCTTTTGGCTTGGCATGGCATAGCAGCCTTCCCTCTCTCTGGCACCCCACACTGACCATCACTCTCCAATGGTCTCTTTTCCTTTAATTCAGCCCTCTGACTAGGTCACAATTTAGTTCACCCTTTCTGGAGTAACAGAGTTCAACATAAAATAGTCCAAAGTCCAGTTATGATAACTAGCCTCTTATACAAACTTTTCCTTCTCTATCTTATTTCTTCTCTTTCTTGCTGTTCATCTTTTTCCTTTTGTCTAAACTTAGTCTTGGTTAGTCAGAAAAGACTGTATGTGCCGGAACACTGCTGTAACCCTGTGATAAGGAAAGGCAGCTAAAACCCATGCCTTAAAGAGCCTGATGCTGGTACAAGTTCGCTAGTTCTTGAAGTGGCTGATATGATCATTTGCTGGGCCTTTGTTTTTCCAGCAGTGATATTACAAGTGAGAGTCAATACCTGAGATAAAAGCTACATTTTCTACCTTTGCTGATCTTTTCAGTCCCCTTTGTGGTTGTCTCATTTTGTCTTTAAAAAAAAAGGGACTAGGCAGTGCTGGACTTAGGCACAAGCCAAGTAAGTCATGGTTAGGGCCTCATATTATGAAGGGCCTCCAAATATGTCAGAGATAGCTAAGAAGATTTATCATAATTGAAATTGCTTTGGTTTAAATAATCTTTCAAATAAAATCCACTGCCAAAATTCTGAACCCTGACCTCCCTAGCCTGATCCACACCCAATCCCATTAGTTTCCCTTCCAGGGCTGCTGGACTATTTGCATCCTTCACAGATTGCCCAACCCCACCTCAGACCTCAAGAGGAGACAATCAGACAGTTTATCATTTCTTTGTTCGTTCACCTTTCTATTATCATGTAAAGTTCCAAAGTGGGAGCAGTGTCAGTCTAGGTCAGCAAAACAAACAAGGAGTCCGGTGGCACTTTTAAAGACTAGCTCATGTGATAAAAACAATTTGTTAGACTTTAAAAGTGCTACTAGACTTCTTGTTTGTTCTAATGTAATACACTTTTTTCTCTTTTTATGATATGGGGCTTCTGAATCTTGACATAGTTTAGGGCCTCAGCATGTCTTAATCCGACCCTGGGGATAGGACTTTAAGAACCACAACCGTTCCAGGCCATATCAACGAACTCCCCTCTTTTCCTCAAAAGAGCAGTTATTACCATTCTGTTTAATCTAAGGTGTTTTTTCCCTTTCTAGAACCTCTCTCCAGTTAAAACGAAAGATCAAAGGATGTTGTTAAACTGCAAGGTATTAAGAAGTGCTTTCATTGTAAATGCTTGAATAGTTTTCCTTTTCTATACCTTTAATAAAAAGATTAAAAGGCTTTTTAATAATATTTGCCATTGTACCCAGCAGGCTGAAGTAGGTGTACCAAACCTTATTTAAAACTGTTTAATATAGGATCATGGCTGGGTCATGTTAACACCTTTGGCTCTTTAGGCCCAATTTATTCCATCTTAATTAATACAACAGTCCTCAAAAGAAGGTTTTCAACTCCAACTTCAGGCCCCATGTCCTCACACCCTTTCCAACATCCTTATTGCCTTACACTGGATACGGGAGAGAAATTGTTGCTACCTTCTCCTCTGGCAGGTGGGAGAACATGGCACCTTCCACCATACCACATTCTGCCCCAGCAAACTCTCACCAACAACCAAGCTCTCCTCACTCCCGCTCCTTATTGCTATTTCCCTGTGCTCCTTCCCACACAGTCTCTCTGAGGCCTTCTTCTCTACAACCTTTTTAGACTCATCCTTTCCTCGGGGCTAGGAACAGGACACTCCCCTGGAATTCTCAACAAAATCAGAGTATAAACATATAAACAAACCCAACTCTATCCTCCTTGGGCTTAACCTTAGGCCAGCCTTAAGAAAATGCCTCTCAGGGCTCCCCCAGGGAGATCCAGTTCCTGCCAAGGACATGGTTCACCCTGGGGGCTGCTTTATGCCTCCTCTAGATGCTTGCCAGACTTCTCTCACTAGACTAGGATACCGAAGACTTTACCTCACTATCTATTCTTAGGCTATGTCTACACTTAGGGATTTAGGCCGATTTTACTAAGCTGACTTTAATAATTAGACTTTAAGTCAACTTTATTAAGTCGACTTAGAGAGTCCACACAGGACTCTTAAGTCGACTTAAACTTGGCCTTACTAAGTCAACTTACTCTCTAAGTTGACTAGTTAGGTCCAGGGGGAGGCGAGGCTCCTTTGGAGCCTCAGCTCCCCAGGGTAGGAGGGTTTGTCCTTGGGAGAGCCAGCCCCATGCGGGGGGCCCAGACTGCTCGGTTCCCTTCAAGCCGGTACCGCTTAGGTCCCAGGCAGAAGGGAGCTCCCCCACTCCCTTCTTGCCAGGACCGAGCAGTCCCCGTGGTCCCAGCCAGAAGGGAACGTGGGGCTCCCTTCTCTCCAGGACCCCCGCGGGTCCCAGCAAAAAGGTAGCACTTAAGAAGTCGACTTAAGCATTAAAGTCAAATTTATACTAGGTTTTATAAAGTCGACTTTAAATTTTCTTAAGTTGACTTAAGCAGCAGCTTAAGTCAATTTAAGGAAACGCCATTGTGGACGCAGAGTAAATTAAGTCGACTTAAGCCTGCTTAAATCGACTTAATTTACTAGTGTAGATGCACCCTAAGAGAGTAACTGTAGAGCATCTCCCTACAGCTATAAACGCAGCCTGATCTGTAGATTTTATTGATAACTTAAGAATTCCCAGTTATCACATTCAGAATTTCTTGTTTTAAGATCAGGCCCAGGATTATTTTAATTATATAATTGAGAACCTCAACGTGCACAGTTATAACACTTCCACTATAGGAATTCTTTTATAATTACAAATAGTTTGTTACCCACCTACAAACACTGCAACTCAATTAGATAGACAGAGATGCATAGACCTTCAGCTCTCCTTTGTGTGATGTGTGCGTGAGCGAATTTGTATGTACCGGTATACTATGTATACTAATTACCCTGGGAAGGTATATCCCTCCCTCTGTTGCAAAGTTAATTTATTAAGAAAAGTAGAAATAATATACTAGAGGCAAAAGAATAGAAAAGAGAATCAGCTGAGGAAAAGAGGAAGTCCCTGGCAAGTTGCAGTATTTCTGAATAGCACCAAATTGCAATGACACTCTTGTGGTTGGATCATGTACCCGTTTCTCTTAAACACTCTAATTTCAGCTTTCTGATACTTGGGGTCTTTCATTGGGTCATTTATCTGTTCAGTTTGTAGCCCTTATTACTTATGCTAACTTCCTGAAGCTAATGTCTTACTTTATACAAGCCTGTAGGTTCCTTGCATTACTGCTGGATATAATGGAAAGAAGTGAATCTAATAAAGAAAAGCTAGCCCCATGGTCTACAAAACTTTCTCTTTTTGTACCAGTCAGCCTCTTCTGACCACCTTGGCACCATGATGCAAGTCTGGATCTCACTCCATGTGCAACAAAATATCATAATTGGCTTCTTAGGCCCTTAAGAACCAAGGAAAGTGAGATCAATATCAAGTTCAAGATCTCTAATACTGGAGATGTGGGTACCTAGCACCTTAAAGGTTTAGGCCTATATATTATCCCTTTCAATATTACACAAAGGAGAAATATGATTTAATAGATCTTTGTGTGACTTAGACGTAACTTATTGCACAACACTTCTATTTTAAACCAAATCTCCCTGACGCAGCACAGCCAACTTCCCCCTTACCACTCTAATCGCATTGTATTTTGTTAATATAATGGACTCTTTAAAAATCCACCGCATGCTGCTTTGTTGGCAACAAAAGGTTATTGCAGAATTTACCAGGTAAATGTCAAGAAAATCCTAATTTGAACATATAGGTCCCGATTCTCAGCTAGTGTAAATCAGTTTATCCCCATGAGCTACAAAATGATTTAGACAAGTTGGGAATCTTCATTAGAGCTTAGCCTATTCTTTTTCCCCAGGTGCTGGTACCTACTTTATCCCAATGCTACCCTAAAAAAGTGAGAAAATAAAGCTATGTTTTTTTCATTGTTTATATTACCCAATAAATAACGCTTTTACTCAGATAAATGAGAGTTCTGATAAATCAACATTTCTAGTGTTAATAACCAGATTGGTATATTTATGAACTCTTATTTCAAAATTAATGACTTATTATTGCCTATTCTATACAATACTTGTTCTTCTATATAAAGATTAAAATTTGGTAATACTTACTAAGATCATTCAATGCTTATCTAGCTTTGAATGTTAAGGAATAGGAATGCTCTCAACTAATTACAGTTTTAAAGAAAGAATACATCCATCTGTTATATTCTATTAAATAATCATAGAATCATAGACTAATAGGGTTGGAAGGGACCTCACGAGGTCATCTAGTCCAACCCCCTGATAAAAAGCAGGACCACTCCCCCTAAATCACCCCAGCCAGGGTTTTGTCTAACCGAGCCTTAAAAATCTCCAAAGATGGAGATTCTACCACGTCCCTAGATAGCCCATTCCAATGCTTCACCACCCTCCTAGTGAGAAAGTTTTTCCTAATACCCAACCTTGACCTCCCCAGCTGTAATTTGAAACCATTGCTCCTTGCTCTGTCCTCTGTTACCCTCGAGAACAGCCTAGCTCCCTCCTCTTTGGAGCAACTCTTCAAGTAGTTGAAGGTTGCTATCAAATCTCCCCTCAGTCTTCTCTTCTGTAGACTAAATAAGCCTAGTTCCTTCAGTCTCTCCTCATAAGTCATGTGCCCCAGCCCCCTAATCATTTTTGTTGCCCTCCGCAGGACTCTTTCTAATTTGTCCACATCCTTTCTGTAGTGGGGAGCCCAAAACTGGACACAGTATTCCAGGTGCGGCCTGACTAGTGTCAAATAGAGGGGAATTATCACATCCCTCGATCTGCTGGCGATACTACTGATGCAGCCTAATATGCCATTGGCCTTTTTGGCAAGAAGGGCACACTGTTGGTTCATATTCATCTTCCCATCCACCATAACCCCCAGGTCCTTTTCTACAGTGCTGCTACTTAGCCGATCGGTCCCCAGCCTGTAGCAGTGCATGGGATTTTTCCATCCTAAGTGCAGGACTTTGCACTTGTCTTTGTTGAATCTCATGAGGTTTCTTTCGGACCAGTGTTCCAATTTGTCCAAGTCTCCCTGGATCCTGTCCCTGCCCTCCAGAGTATCTACCATTCCCCCCAACTTGGTGTCATCCGCAAACTTACTAAGCACGCAGTCTATTCCATCATCAAGATCATTAATGAAGATGTTGAATAGAACCGGCCCCAGGACCGACCCCTGGGGCACTCCACTCATTACCGGTTGCCAACCAGACATTGAGCCATTGATTCCTACCCACTGAGCCCGTTGATCTAACCAGTTTTCGATCCACCTTACGGTCCACTTGTCCAACCCATACTTCCTTAACTTGCTGACGAGAATGCTGTGGAAAACCGTATCAAAAGCCTTGCTAAAGTCAAGGTATACCATGTCAACGGCTCTTCCCGCATCCACAAATCCAGTCATCTCATCATAGAAGGAAATCAGGTTGGTCAGGCATGATTTGCCCTTGGTGAATCCATGTTTACTGTTCCTGATGTTACTGATCACTCTATTTTCCTCCAAGTGTTTCAGGATAGATTCCTTGAGGACCTGCTCCATGATTTTCCCAGGGATTGAGGTGAGGCTGACTGGTCTGTAGTTCCCCGGATCCTCCTTTTTCCCTTTCTTAAAGATAGGTACTATATTTGCCTTTTTCCAATCCTCCGGGACCACCCCCGTTCACCACGAGTTCTCAGAGATAATGGCCAGTGGCTCTGCAATCACTTCCCCAAACTCCCTCGGATGCAGTTCATCCGGCCCCATGGACTTGTGCACATCCAATTTCATTAAGTGTTCCCTAACCTGACTTTCCATCACCGAGGGCCGCTCTTCTCTCCAATCAATCTTTGGCAGCAAAAAGTCTCAAAATAGAAAAAGGATTTGGTTCGTAGAAGAAAAAAAAAAAAAACAAAGAAGAAACTGGACAAGAATCCACCCACTCTCAAAGCAAGCCTTTTAGATTTAAAGTGGCTTTACTTTTCTCAAAGAATTCCAGAGCCACAGGGCTTGTCTACATTTAGAGCACTGCAGCTGCACTCAGACATTTGTACTGCTGTAGCGCGTAGTGTAGACACTCATAGGCTATGTCTACACTAGCAATTTAGATCTCCTTAAGAATGCTTAAGTCAACCTAAATCACTCCATGTCCACACCGGGCTTTCATTAAGTCGACTTAATAACTACCGCCTATTAGGTCAACTTAAGGTCTAAGTTGACCTTATTAAGTCGACCTAACATGGTGTGGATGCCCTAGGTCGACTTAATTACTTAAGTTGACCTAGGGCTGGGGGAAGGGAGCCACGGCTTGGGGACAAGGGAGCCCCAGGGTGGCTGTCTTCCCTGGTACTCCATGGACAGGGGAACCTCCGGGGATCCCCTGTCTGCAAAGCACCAGCAAAGACAGACTCCAGCACTCCAAGGACAGGGGATCCCCAGAGGATCCCCTGTCCACGGAGTGCCAGCGGCTGTCTTCACCGGGACCCGGCAAGAAAGGAGTCCCACTCCCCAGGACCTGAGCAGGTCCCAGCAAGAAGGTAGTATGGCTCCCTTCTTGCCGGATCTGTGGATCCTGGCGAGAAAGGAGCTGCGTGTCCCAGTGAGAAAGGAACCGCGGGTCCCAGTGAGAAAGGAGGCGAGGGTCCCTTCTCAGCAGGGACCATGGCTCCCTTCTCAGCGGAGAGCCAAGGTCTTGTCTACACTTGAGAAGTTAAGTCGACTTGTTAAGTCAACTTAACAAGGTCAACTTTAAGTCAACCTTGTTAAGTCGACTTAACAGATTCGACTTAACTTTTTAAGTGTAAACATAGCCAGAATCTAAGGTCAGAAGGGACCAATATGATCATCTCATCTGACCTCCCGCACAATGCAGGCCACAAAACCTCACTCTCCCACTCCTGTAATGAATCTCTAACCTATGACTGAGTTATTAAAGTCCTCAAATCATGATTTAAAGACTTTAAAATACAGAGAATCAACCAGCAACCACTCTACACTGACCAGAGAGCTTTTCCCATCGATGTAGGAATTGCACTTCCGCAAGAGGCAGTAGCTACTGTATGTTCATTGGAGAAACCGTCCCACAGACATAGCACTGTCTACTCCAGGGGATAGGGTGGCATAACTGTGTCACTCAGGGATGTGGAAAACCCACACCTGTGAGTGACACTGAGATTCTGAATGTCTCTGTTCATCTGTCATAAGTCACCCTCAAGACGGGTGGATGTTATTGTTCAGCATCACCCCAGTAATGGATAGGCAATGTTATTATTTGTGTTGCAGCCCTACCTAGAGGTACTCCATGCCCATTTTATCCCACTCTATTTTGCATTGTAAGAGACAGTCCCTGCCTAAATCTAAATGGACAAGATACATAGGAGAAAAGTCTTATTACCTGCAAGGAAAAATAGGAACCTGAGGCACACTGAATCATGTGACATCCCCAAGGTCACAGAGGAGTTCTGTGGTAAGATCAGCAACTGAACCCAGATCTCATAAATACCATCTCAATGTCAGCCAGAAGATCCTCCTCATGCTCAAAATAAATGCTTCACATAAGTAAATAAAATAAGCACAGAAGGGGCAACAAAATCTAATTTGCACAGTGCCACTCCCTCAAGCCCTAAGAAATAATCTTCAGTTAGAGCTCAACAAGAAATTAGATAGCACTGCCCGGTGGGAAGGGGCAGTGGTCAGATGAAAAGCAGCAATTCCAGGTAGGATGTCCTCTTGGTGAAAGATCTAAAATTCCACCCAAAGCCATTCAGACCATATACTTCTCATCAGTTAATGATGGCCATTAATTTCCCAACAAGAGCATTACCCACCCACGCACCCTCATGGTAAATCACAGAAAAGGTAGGCATTAGAGCTGGTGGGAATATTTTCAATGAGTATTTTCATCTAAGCCAAAACATTTTGTGGCAATTTATCTATCCTGACAAAGTTTTTGACAGGAAGCTTGCTGAGTTCCAGGGCTCTCTGGTGAGTGAGGATAAGGTTCTGTCATGGGTACTTTTAGTAAAAGTTAGGGACTGGTCATGGGTCACAAACAAAAATTCATAGCAGCCCATGACCAGTCCCTAAGTTTTACTAAAAACACTATGGGGGTGAGGGACAATAGATCACTACCAGGGGCTTGTACCTCCTAAAGTCCGCCACTGCTCCTACAGTTTTTTCTGGAGATTTGTTATCTATTTGTATCTGGTTAAGGCCAGGAAAATAACAAAAGAGAGAGAAATCACTGTGAGTAAGTCCAAGACTCACTAATGGGCCATATTTTCACTTGGCAAAAATTGGCATAGTTCCACTTGCTTCATTAGAACTTCACCAATGAATGCATGCTGCAGATATGTCTGAAAATCTCAAGAGAAACTTGTACGAACTACAATGAAAAGTATTGTCAAAGCGTGATATTTATCTTACTATCATCATCTCTGAAGACAGACTTTTAACTATTAGGCAAATCTCAGTTATAGAACCATAGAACTCTTTTGCTACTAGCTGTAGTTTCTGGAGAATTGTCCAACAAGCCCAGATGTCATAAACCTTGTCTAAACAAGCCAGTGATGGATGTGACATAAACTCTTAGGCTACACACAATCAGATTAAAGCGCAACATGGCAATCGCGCTATAAAAAACACGCGACCTTTATTGCGGGATAGTGCATACACACGTCACTCCTTGTAACGCAACAGAATTCTTTGCAATATCGCGGTGTAGCGCAATGAATTCTGGGCACCTATCCCACAGTTCAATTTTTCCTCAATCTGCGCTTGGAATCATGGGATGAAGGAAAGGAACGCAAAGCGCCATGGGTAAAATCTTAGTTTCCCGTGGTGCACTGTGTTCCCCTTGCGTCTTCCTCGTTGCCAATAGCAACTCGCACCTATTTTCAGCAGTGCAGTGATGCACTACTTGCGAGCAATCACAACAGCGACAGCATGGACCCTGCTCTGATCTCCACTGTTGCCTTCAGCATTCTAAATACATCTCGGCTGGTTGCTCAGTACGCAATGAGCTCCGAGTCAGACGAGGACGCTGAGGAACAGGGGCTGATCGATGCCATGCAGAGCAACAGCACCGCATTGCTCAGCTCCTTCACCGATCATCTGCACACGGTGCAACGCTGTTTCTGGTTGCGAGAGACGAGCACCAAGTGGTGGGATCACATTGTTATGCAGCTGTGGGATGACGAGCAGTGGGTACAGAACTTTCGAATGCAGAAAGCAACCTTTCTGGAACTGTGTTCAGAGTTGGACCCTGCCCTGCGATGTAAAGACACCAAAATGAGGTCAGCCCTAACCATGGAGAAGCGTGTTGCGATTGCTGTCTGGAAGATGGCAACTCCTGACTTCTACCGGTCAGTTGCAAACCAGTTTGGAGTCGGGAGGTCCACCGTTGGATTAGCCCTCTCACAAGTCTGCTGAGCCATCAATCGCGTTCTGCTATGGAGGATGGTGACGTTGGGCAATGTTCGTGAGATTGTGGACAGCTTTGCTGCCATGGGATTCCCTAACTGCGGGGGAGCCATAGACGACACACACATCCCTATTTTGGCTCCAGACCATCTCGCGACCGAGTATATCAACAGGAAGGGCTACTTCTCCATGGTGCTGCAAGCACTCGTGGATCACAAGGGGCGTTTTATGGACATCAATGCTGGGTGGTCGGGAAAGGTGCATGATGCCCCCATTTTCAGGAACACTGATCTGTACCGGAAGCTGCAAGGGGGTACCTTCTTCCCAGATCAAAAAATTATTGTGGGGGATGTGGAGATGCCCATAGTCATCCTTGGAGACCCAGCATACCCACTGATGCCATGGCTCATGAAACTGTACACCGGGAACCTAGATCGCAGCAAGGAGCAGTTCAATTACAGATTGAGCCGCTGCAGAATGACTCTGGAGTGTGCCTTCGGCCGTTTAAAAGGGCGCTGGTGATGTTTGTATGGGAGGCTGGACTTGGCGGAGGACAACATCCCTGCTGTGATTGCGTCGTGCTGTGTCCTTCATAACATTTGTGAAAGTAGGGGAGAAAAGTTTTCCCCAGGGTGGCCTAAGGAGGCACAGCGCCTCGAGGAAGCATACGAACAGCCAGCCACTAGGAGTATTAGGGGGGCCCAAGGAGAAGCTGCTCGCATAAGGGAGGCACTCAGGGACCATTTCAATGATGCCCTCCCCTAGTTAACTTCCAGGACACATCAGGTGCACCTTATGAGATTTTCAATGTGTACAAATAAAGCCACTCTTCAAATTATTTGTCACTGTTTTTATTAAAACCTAAAGGGGGGGTTTACAGATGGGTGTAGCTGTGGGTCTCTAAAAAGTAGCTCTGGGGGAGAGTGGATGTTGCAGCGTACCAGGGGGACGGGCGGCCTTCAAAGAAATTCTTTGAAGGACTACGGGGAGGCAGGCACGGCTGAACTGTATGGAGTGGAGCCCGTACATTAATCGCCTGGGTCTGCGAAGCAATCATGCTCTTGAGCAGTTCTGTTTGCTCCTTCATCATGCTTATCAGTTCATCCCTGTGTTTCTGCCTCCTCTGTTGGGATTCCTCTCTCCAGGCTCGATTCTCCCTCGCGGATTCCTGTGCTGTTTTCAGCAGGTTCTGAAACATATCCTCCCTGTTTCTTTGATTATGCCGCCGAATGTTTCTCATGCGGTCAGCTGGGGTAGACACCGGCCTTGTGAAGGTCAAATCTGAAAAAAGATAAATAAATAAAGCTGTTGTTAACACAGAGCCTAGATAATCAATGTAACCTTCCAGTAGCACATTCCACTGGAAGGTGCAGGGCAGTCAACATCTTATGCTTCGCTGAAGCGGACAAGGTACGTCCTAATAGAAAGCTTACTGGGGGCTAATATTCTGCACAGGGCACACAGATGGAACCCGATATCTCTCTCCTCAGAGTGCCCCTGCCAGCTAGAATACATATCCTACATGCCACTGGTTGCAAGCCAGGACTGTATGCTGCTGCACTGTGTGCTGCCATGGTTCCCAGGGCTGTGCTTTGCAGCTGGCGAGGCAGAGTATCCATCTTTGGGAGCGTAGACACAAACGCTCTCCCATCTAACCTGAGTAGTAGGCTCTGGAGGTACATCAAGGAAACCTTTACTGACCTAAATACAGGTGATTTTTTGACAATCACTGCTTGTGTTGATGCACTTCTAATGAATGCAGAGTAAAGAGTGTGCACAGCGGGGACTGAGACAGCAAACACCCCCGCCCCGGACAATGATATTTTAGCAGGAGCCATAGCTGCACGAAAGAGAAACTTACCGGAACCCCCCTCTGCTGCCTCAGAGGACACGCTGCAATTCATGTCTTCGGTGGACGTCTCAGCAGGGGTGCAGAAGAGCTCCTGGCTACACGCTGTTGCGCTTTCCTCCAGGTCATCCTCCATCTCCTCCTCCTCATCGATCACGTCCTCATCCTGCTCGGGTCTGGCATTCACTGGATGGGGGGGGGGGGCGATGTGTCCAAAGGACTCTTTGCAGTGGTTGTGGGGTCCCCACTGAGGATGGCTTTTATCTCCTTATAGTACCTGCATGTAGTAGGCGCTGATCCCGAACGGCAGTTTGCCTCCTTTGCTCGGTGATAGGTTATTCTTAGCTCCTTCACCTTTGATCTGCACTGCACAGTGTCTCTATCATAACCTCTCTCTGACATGGCCCGAGAAATTATGCCAAATGTATCATAATTTTGCCTGCTGTCGCGTAGCTGCGCCTGCACAGCGGATTCTCCCCAGATGCTGATCTGGTCCAGCACCTCTGCCGTGCTCCAAAGGGGTGCGTGTCTTCCACGACGGGCCGCCATTGCTACTGATGATCGGAGCTGCACTCCACTCCACGAGGAAGAGAACAGGAAGTGAAACAGACGAGAAATTCGAAAATCCCGGGAATATGAGCAGGGCGGGGACTGTTTCATCACGGCCACAGAGCGGGTGGGGGGAAGACCAGAGAGGACGACTTTGGAATGCTGGGACAGTTCCAGAGGCCAATCATTGTGCGGTAAGCGTACACACGAGTGGAAAGGCGCAACAGCTGTTCCGCGTTAACTGCTACCACCCTCGTCAAGGTGGTTTTTGTATTGCGCTACAACAAGGCAGTTAATGCGCAACAGCCCTATTGCACGTGTGTACGCTGTTGTTGGTATCGCACGGTAATGATTGTTAATGCACGATAAAGTGATCATGTGTACAAGGACTTAGAGAGAGAGTAGAAGTGGTTACATGGGAAAGGAAGACAGTACTTAGCTGGCTTTCCCTCCTGTGTTTGTCTCCCTCTCACACACCCTTTTTCCCATGGGTTCTCTGCGAACAGAGTCCACTCCAGCTTAGTACTGGCCAGTGGAAGCTGATGATAAAAGGTGTTAGGCACCTAAATACCTTTGAAGATCTGGGCCTAAGTAACCGGAAGCTCAAGTTCCTTTGAAAGTCAGTCCCATTCAAGTCTCATAAAAACATTTTGAAAATCCATCTTGTGATATGAAGTGCAAAAAAATAAGGAATTTGAGCTAGATCTTCAGCAAGTCTGGGCTGGTAATTTACACCATCTCAGGATCAGGCCTTCAAGTTATCATGTTTCTGCATGTTCACGCACATTTAATTGTAATGTAATTGTAATGAAAACATTTTAATCCAGTGATTCATATGATGTACTTCACCAATTCACCGGTGCCAAACGTCTTTACGTAGGAAATATCAACACAGCACACACTGAATGCTCTCAGAACCTTAATGGTGAAGAGTTAAATTGTTCTTTTCAATCTTAAAAATAACCTCAGCAACTTAATAAACCATACTCAGGAATGCAAATCTTATTGTGTCACCATTGCACGTTAAATAAGTCTAAAGTCCTGCCAAAGAATTCAGAATTTGCCCTTTTTTGTTAGGGGATACTTTAAATCATTTCGCAAGGTTTGATTCTCTAGACTACAAGAATCTAACTCAAGAGCTCAAGCTGCGGAGAGCAATTGTTATAACTGAAAGTATTTGTTTCAAAGCACTGTGGAAGTAAATGAATGTGTCATTTTGTGCTAATGTGAAAGGCAGTTACTCTGCCTTGTCAGAACAAGCAAAGTCCTGCAAGCTTTATCCCATTGCCACAGGCATTTGGGCACCTTTCTGAAAATCAATCACAGATTGGCGTGAAGAAGAGCAGAGCTGAAACAATGGCACCAGAGTAGAGGACTCTTAATGAAAGCCATTTGCTAGTCCACACCTAGGCTGTCTAGACAGCACCTCCTGTGCTTTGATCACTGATAAAACCTTCTAAATGTTACCAGTGCCCTTTTTGTTTACAGGCAATTCAGTGGGCCTCTGGGTCTTGCCTCTATTTCAAAGCAGTGCTTTTCATCTGACTGCAATCAAATCACAAGGAAGAAAGTGATGGTCATTTTGTACATGAGATACTTTTTTTTCCCTGTGATTTATACAACTCCAAATTAAGAGAGAAAACAAAAAAGCAATTGCAAATGTACATGTTATAAATGTTTCTAATTAGGGCTGTTCTTTTAATCAACTTGAAAGCAGATATAGACACTGTTTGAAGTAGAGCTATGGAAAGTGGATGACCCCAAACAAGTGAAATTAGCTTTGGTTTGAATGCAACCTGAATTATCAAACCAGCAGCACAATTTTTCAAGTAGAATGCAGTACATTTATTTATTATGAGTCATCCAAAGATTGTTGGACAACTTTTTTTTCCCTTTGCAGGTCCACAAACATTTGATGGCGGCTTTTCATTTGAGTCTGAGCTATATTTGATGAGACAATTCACATGGTATTTTCTGCTATGGCCATGATAGCCACTTCTGGAAATTCCATGGAAATGTCTGTTAAACATGAACTTTGTCCTTGGGTTTGCCATAAGATTTTACCATAGGAAAAAGAGACTCATGGGCACTCAAATCTTTGTGACATACAGGGCCCAGCTCCCCACAGCTGCTGGGCTCAGTACAGGAGGAACTGGGTAAAATTCTGTGGACTATGTTATACAGGTGGTCATGGTAGATGATCTAATTGTTCATATGAATAAGGTCTAGCTCCGACCCCCTGCAGTTCTGACAGAGGGAGAGAAGAATGAGGATCTTATATAAGATTTTTATGAATCATGAATATTTGAATACATAATCAAGTAGTCAATGATGGGTGGTGATAAAACAACCACCATATCCTGACACTGGTGCTCCTAGGGTCCAGCATCTGACCAGAGCTCAATGAAACACACAAAAAAGAGTTCACAAATTGTTTCTAAAAATGTTTTCCGTTTCCTGACCAAGAGGAGAATCAGCCAGATGCTACATTTTTTTAAACTAAGCATTTGCATGGTGGTCACCAGACCTGGGGTCTTTCTAGCCTGCATTGAGTTAATGACATGACATTTAAATGAAAGCCAAATTTTTTTTAAAAATCAGATTTTGTTTGGGAGGGTAGCTCTTGCCTGCTTTAAAGAGCTTGATCTTCTGAGTTAGAATGAGTTCATATCCTGAGAAATGTTGAATATTATGGCAAGATATAAAAATTGCACTCCGACAATTAATAAATTTGTTCTAGAGGGGTAGCCGTGTTATTCTGTTTCAGCAAAGCAAACAAGGAATCTTGTGGCACCTTAAAAACTAACAAATTTATTTGGGCATAAGTTTTTGTGGGTTAGAACCCACTTCCTCAGATGCATGAAGTAGAAACGACAATTTGCTAGATATATATACACATGCAAAAGAGGGTGTGTCTCATTATTATGTGGAGGACCAGTGCTGACAAGGTCAATTCAAACAATGTGGATATGGTCCACTCACAACAGTTGATGAGAAGGTTTAAAGATGGAAAAACTACTTTTTATAGTGAGCTAGACACTCCCGGTCCCTATTTAGACCTAGTCTGATAGTGTCAAGTTTGCATATGAATTCCAATTCTGAAATTTAATGTTGAAGTATGTTTTTAAAGGTTTGGGGTTTTTTTGCTGAAGTATGGTAACTTTCAAGTCTGTTTCTGACTGTCCAGGGAGATTGAAATAATCTTGTACTGGCTTTTGAATGTCGTCATTCTTGATGTCTGATTTGTGTTCATTTATTCTTATGCACAGAGACAGTCAGGTTTGGTCAAAGTATATGGCAGAGGGGCATTATTGGCACATGATGACATATATCCCATTGGTAGACGTGCAGGTGAATGAGCCCCTGATGGAGGGACTGGTTTGGTTAGATCATATGATGGTTCACTTGAGTAGATAGTAGTATATTTGTTCCATTTTTCTCAACGGAACTTAGTGTTATAGTACTCCAGCATCACACTAGATACTTCCAACTTCTGGATTAGTAAATATTTTCATTGCTAAAGCTTAGCCCATGTGATTGCAAGCATACAGCACCAACAATCAGCCAGACAACATCACCAGCCACAGTAATCTGCTGAAAGACTCACGGTTTTATCAGTATAAAAAATTAGGAGTGGTCAAATAGTTTCAAACATGAACATTTCAAATTTTGCCAAAAAGGAAAAGGAAAAAAGTCAAAGATTTTTCAAAATGCTCACTCCTCCCTTTTATTTTACCAGCAATAGCAAAAAAGTCATATGAAAATATTAAGCTAAATTAAAAAATGAGTACAGGCCCGACAAGCTTATGTCAATAGAAATTACGGGTTTTCCACACCCCGGAGCAACACAGTTATACTGACTGAACTCCCATTGTAGACAGTGCCATGTCAGCAGGAGAGCTTCTCCCACTGACTATGTTACTACTTCTCAGGGAGGTGAAGTACATATGCTGATGGGAGAAGCACTTCCATTGGTGTAGGTAGCATTTTCCTTAGGTCCTGCCCTGCACAGCTGCGCCAGTGTAAGTGTAGACAACCTTTAAATGATTTCTTTCTGGTTCCCTGCAGTGTGAATGTTATGCCAGTGTAGACACTGTATTCTCCCTCTAAACTTTAGACTTCCTTAGATTCCTAGGCCAAATTCAGAGGTGAGGCTTCTGGTAGATCTGCTTACAATAAGTTAGATTTTGCTACATTGAACTTCTTCAGCAGTACACGAACCCACATGACCGAAGTCCAAAAGAGTCTATTTGTTATATGCTTAGAAGCCAGAAATAGCCCCCATGCCACTTTAACCTACCCTTCTCCCGCCTCTGCTGTGTTTAAAATTATATTGATTCACATTCTCTTAAACATCAGTACAATCAGTCGGTATAGTCCAAAAAGAATACAAAGGAACTAAAAGTCGGTTACATTAGAACTAAGATAATGATTCCTAATATCACCTGATTTAAGCTCAATTCATATATATTTTTGTTTCTCTTGTAGGAATTCAAGTGTACATTGCTTAACTGGTAGAATCTCCATCTTTGGAGATTTTTAAGGCCCGGTTAGACAAAACCCTGGCTGGGGTGATTTAGTGGGAGTGGTCCTGCTTTTTAGCAGGGGGATGGACTAGATGACCTCGTGAGGTCCCTTCCTTCTCTATGATTCTATGATTCTATAAGAAGCCAAGAATGTCCTACCTTGCCTTCATTTACCTAAGTTTTGTCTTTTTCAGAAGTCAGAAACATGGCCAACTTTTTTGTCTCCTCTATAATTGCTAGATTTGTGTGCTATTAGTTATGTTTGGCTTCTTTCCAATAAGAGAATGAATCTGTTTAATTAATTAATTTTGATTGGGCCCTCAAAATTCCTCACTTTAAGTAAGAAAAAGACAGAAATAATTTGCATCTGATCACTGCTTTTAACTGAGTAAGTTTCCCAGACCCGAAGAAGAGCTCTGTGTAAGTTTGAAAGCTTGTCTCTTTCACCAACAGAAGCTGATCCAACAAAAGATATTACCTCACCCACTTTGTCTCTCTAATATCTTTTGACCAGCACTGCTGCAACAACACCATACTGCCTTTAATATATTCCTGAGCAACTGAATATTCTTTAGAGGATATAGTTAAAGTGTTCCAATCTCATGTCATGTTCGGGGTAAAACTAAAGCATATATCTGCCCCACAAAACTGCATTGTCCATCCCTTCATTATAAAGAATTCTTTAAACTAGTCATGATTATCATATGGTTATAGTAGAGTGACAATATTTGCGGCTTTGTAATAAATTCATGACAAAGCATTTTAAAAACCTCCAAAATATCAGGTTTCTCAGAAATTGGAAAAGTGAAAGGAAAAAAGTTAAAATAAATCTAACCAACCACGCAATTGATGAAGAACAGAGAAACTAAATCTCTTTCTAAGGGCTATAGAACATATCATTCATCTCCTAGGCTTAACTTGGTGCTACTTAACCAAATCCCCTACAAGCATGGGTTCATATCACCACACCATACCACTGATCACAAATGGGAAGGTATGTATAGAGAATTCCAAACAAAATCTTTAGACTTATTTCTTACGTGGCATATTCCTCCTGATTTTGAGAATGAAAGGACAACAAGCCCCCAATTTTTGCAAAATGAAGACCCGTGAATGCTTAAGAATGCCAGTATTTAAACCTCTGCTTACCCTTCCATCCTATTCTTATATGTGGGGTCTAGCATATGAATATACAGGACCTGATTTTCTTCTTGATTATTTTGGTGTAAATCAGAAGTAACTCCTGTGAAGTCAGAATTGCTCCATTGTAATCTGGTGGGCAGGGAGAGAACGGGACCCAATGGAGTTAAATCAGTGTAACTGACAAGAAAAATTACTAATATTCTCAGAACTTTGATTACTTAATTATTATTAGGCTCTGTTCCTAAGAATCAATGGAAAAACTCCCACTGACTTCAATGGGCTTTGGATCAAGACACACACACTATGTATACATAAGCTACACAAAAATAGGAGAAAGATTAATTTTTTTCCAGGTTCTACTGTAACAACCTTTCTTCTAGCAGCAATTTAACCATTTTATCTGTCATTGGTCATTTTCAGCTCATTAAGCAGTATTTTGGCAATTTCTGTAGACAGTAAGAGGTATTGAGCAGTTGAAAATGGGAAAGTCAGATAGTAAGAACAAAGCCATCATCCCTCATCACTTCCAATGAAAAATTCTTTGAATAATTCCTAACTGCCTTGAGCTGCTTTCAATGGACATATTCACTTTTTGCCAATTTCAATTAACCCTCGAGGCTCACAACTGGAAGTTATTTGGATAAGGATATGTAAAGTATTAGGTCAAGTAGTCATTCATTTTTCCTCAGTTTGAAATGAAGCATACATCCAGCAATAATGAGGAAAAGGGTTACATTTGAAGGATCAGAATCCTCTACTAAGAGTGCAACACATGCTTCAGTAAAACACCAAGTAAACATTCATAAATCACATCATTCTATATACATGAATACACACTCTTTGAGACATGGACCATCTTTGTGTTCATATAATGAGGCGGTGGCTCATCACTAGGTCTCCCACGTATTACAATAATACCAATGAATAATAAGAAATAATTATTATTTACCTATTCATTTACACAATTTGTTCCCAAGAGTACTCACTTACACATGTGCATTTTATTCATGTGAATAGCTCTATTGATTTCACCAGGACTGTGATGTTAAGCACGGCTAAGCAAAATTCATTTATTGGTACAAATGCTTGCAGTTGCAAACATGGGGTTAGATACTCTGCTGTCATAAATCAGCATAGTTATGGGATTGTGCCACTTTACTTAAGCTGGTCTTTAAGGGAAGGGGGTAGTGGTGTTGTGGCTATACCCACTACTACACCTAGGGTTGAAAGGAAGTTTTCCAAATACAGAACAAAGCTCCCAAATCACTAATCTTTCTTCTCATTTGCTATTTCTTTTAAAGTTATTTCATGAAGATTTAATATGTAGCTGAGAAAGCTGCATCAGTATCAATGCACTGAAAGAAGAGGGTCTGCTTGTCTATACAGAGATATTATCTGGAATGTCTACTAAGGAATAAACTAGTCTGAAAGTGGGACTTCACCCATGAAAACTTGTGCGAAAAATAAATTTATTAGTCTTTAAACTTGTCATAGGATTCCTTGCTTATTTAGTCTGGAATAGTTATTTAAGACTAGCTCCCCATCCTGGCTTATTTAGTCTGGAATAGTTATTTAAGACTAGCTCCCCATCTGGATACTATACTGGAATCCAAGTGACTTTATTCAGGAATTAGTCTGCTCACAAAGTGGAGTATTTATTCCAAAATAAAATTGACTTTTTTTTGCTGGTATCAGGTGTTCACTTGCAGAGCTATTCCAGAATAGTTTAGTCTGCTATATCTATTCCAGAGAATTCCCTCATGTAGAGAAGGCCTTAAACCCATATTGTTAAACCAGTGCAACACTGTGAGTGGATGCTCTTATTTTTGGTGAATCCGCTCCTAATCAATTTATGTGAAACTGAAATACGCCGCTTTTGTATTGATATAAAATATCTAGACAGCCTTTGCATTATACCAGAGCATCTTCCATGAGTTGACGAGATTTTAGGGACATAAATTAATCTACATCTTTGTAAATGATTTCCTACAACTGTATTTTTATCTTGTGTTTTCATTTGAAGTGTCTCTGCCCCCCCCCCCCTCCCCCCCCCCCCCCCCCCCCCCAAAAAAAGCTGTGGTAGATATTTGGAAGATAAAAAGGTAAATCAAAGGTTAATATTTTTAGTAATATTAAACTTTGCATATATTCTCAGAATGTGGTATCTTTTAAAACATTACACATATCCCTTCCCCTCCAACCCCCAAGAAAAGAAAAGAAAAGAAAAGAAAAGAAAAGAAAAGAAAAGAAAAGAAAAGAGGCGTGGAGCAGGGAGGGAGAAGTGGCCGCCACACTTCTTCCAGGACAAGCTGGACCCTAGAGGGAGTGGCCCAGGCCAGGGCAGGTGCCACTGGGCCCAGGAAGGAGGAAGGGTTGAGGCCAGGAGTAGGGGAGCAGCAGCCGCACTCCGGGCTGCCAGGCAGATCCAGCTGTTGGGCCAGATGAAAGGCTCATGAGGGCTGTACCCAGCCCGCGGGACATAGTTTGCCCACCTCTGATCTAGACCATGCCCTTAGGGATGTCTGTCCTGCAGCTTGGATTTTAGGAGTGTGGATGTGAGTGCACACCAAAATGCTGTGCTGCAACTCCCCCACTCCATGCGGCAACTGTGGGCATGAATTGGAAGTTTCCAACCACATTAATGTAGAGCTGTTTGAAAAGGGCTGTGGTAATGTGAGCTAAGAACCTTTTAGCTACAGTGCTGCACTTTGGGGCTCACTGCTATTCTTACCCCGTGCCCCAGGCCAAACTGTGGGACATGATAAATATGCCCTAAGTCTATGTGCTTCATTTCTCCAGCTGTGAAATGGGGACGATAGAGCTGCCCTGCTTTACCAGGCTGTTTTGTGGAGAAATACATTGTCATAGAATCATAGAGCAATAGGGATGGAAGGGACCTCACGAGGTCATCTTGTCCAATCCCCTGCTAAAAAGATTATACTGAAACACGCAGATGGGAGACCTTAGACAGGTGCGATACAATAATATAAATCACATGCTGTTAGACAGCCAAGACTAGAACTTCAGTTCTAAAACCAGACTGCTAATCTTTGAGCTAAACAGCTCTTCTTTGAGTACCACTAGTAGCCGGGTTTGGGGGTTTTTTTTAAACATTTCTCTGTCAACCAGCTGATAAGCAACAGCAACAAACACATGCCCGTGCACACAAACTACCTTAGTGCCATTATACAAAGCTCAGGAGCAAAGTCAACATACAATGGTTATGCATCTAAAAATGCCAAACACAACAAAATAACATCGCTGACTCAATACTTTGTTATCTAAAAGACTTGATACTAACAATACCAAAACATAATGGATGATTTTTTTAAAAAATGCATTCTTTCTGTTGATTTTAGTTCCCACTCCAGGCAAATCATGTCTGAACTAAAACATTTTTGCTGTATAATGTAACAAATGCTTTCATTGTTGGAGGAACTTAATTAAAACCAGATAAAAATCAAGAAAATATTTCTTGCATTCTTTCAAAATGGAACAAAAATGTGCTTGCAATTGTGGGCTGAAAAGGAGCTGTCTTTCTGTTTGTTAAAGAAGGACTAAAGGTGTATTGTGCAGGCTTATCTCTATCTGCCCTTTTGGTCATATAATCCTGTTAAAAACTGGGACGCTGATTCAAGATGAGGCTTTTCCAACAAAACCTCACTCTCTTACACATGATACTGTCTGTAGTTTACCATGGCCCCTTTTCATGTTTTGCATAATAAAAGCATACACCAATAAACTGCTGGAGAGATCATACAGTTTTAGCATGAAAAAATAATGATATCATGATGAAGGAAGGGGGGGAAGACGACAACAGGAAAATTTGCCCCTTATAACATAGTCGCCTGCATAAGAGATGTACCCAGAGGATATTTAAGGAAGACCAAAAAAATACGGCCATATACATAAAGCACCAGTAACCAACTTTCCACGGTGTTATAAAACAGTAAAGAAGACAGAACACTGCAAATACTTATCTGTTCCTGTAGAGCTACTGCACTGTTCCCCAGTGTTTTGAATCCTAACACCTATTTTGATTTGCTGTTACAGCCTGACCTGATGCTATGTCATACACTCCCCTGCATTTAATTTCCTCCCACTCTGTAACTTTCCTATCTTCAAAGCGTCTGACGAAGTGGGATTTTCTCCCACGAAAGCTCATGCGATTAATAAATCTGTTAGTCTTTAAAAGTGCCACAAGACTCTGTTGTCTTGCACAAATCCTGTAGTAGACAAGCTCAGAAAGAACCTGATATCATGCCTGATGTGACTATCATGGATTCTGAAGTTTCTTGTTTTACATATTTCTACACCGTGACTTCTGAGTATATGATACAATGAAATATTGCTCCCAGCTGTGATACACATAACCTTGCATTCCAAAGTATAGTCCAGTGGTTAGGCAGAGTAACAGGTTATCAATGAATTGGCCAATGGTTTATTTGTTCATACCTTTGTAACAGAGGCAGACAAGGAAAATGGAGTGGGTTTTATTTAAATGGTGGCATACACAAAACTAATTCTCATTAATTAATTCTGTCTTTGGTGACAGTTTCCCCGGGGATAGTGTAACCTGAATAGGATATCACAATTACATGGTTCTTTGCTTTTCTAAGCTTGTCAGCATTTGACATGAAGAATTTCTCAAAGAGACATCTCTGTACAGCAAATCCTTTAGCAGTTCCTCCACAATTGCTTTATTCTTTAACACTCTTCTACATTTACAAAAGGCAAGGCTGTCTCTTTCCCTGCACACCTGTGTAGAGGAATGAGAGTCCCTAAGATCTATCTTAGCTACTTACAAAAATTACCACAGTATCTGAATTCCTTCCAATTTTGAATGTATTTATACTCAACACCCTGTGAGTTAGGGCAGTGATATTATCCCCGTTATACAGATGGGGAACTGAAGCCCAGAGAGGCTAAGGGCCAAATGTCTACATGTACTTAAGCACCTAAAGATGCATATAGCTGCATCTTTAAAAATCTGGTCTGGAGTGATCTGCCAATGTCACAAAGGAAGTCAGTAACAAAACAGGGACTTGAGTTTAGGTCTCCATAGTCTTAAATACATATTCTAACCACTAGACTATCCTTCTTCAGTGATTTAGTCCTCTGGGGGGGTTACCTATACCACTAGTTGGTGTGCAAACTCCAATGGGGGCCATTTGCACCTCATCCCACAGAGGTGGGTAAACAGAGGGAGAGAATGGGTAAAGTCTTGGTTCTCACCAGCCCCAAATATGCTGACCAGCAGAGATGAGCTATCATGGAAGGCAAGCAGAAGTCAGCCATCTGTTAGTACCTGGAGCAAGGGGGAAGGCAGTAATGATAAGTATTTACCAGAACTGTACAGTAAGGGTACTGACAGATAGCACAATCATAGATTGAGGTCTCAATGTACCATGCGTTGTGCAAACAAAGATTGCAATCCTTGTCACACAGGGTCTAGTTGTCAATCACAACATCCTAGATGGGGCAGATTATGTATCCTACTAGCAATCCACAGATCTTTCAGAGTCTCCCTGCAATATCAAGGGCTATGTCTACACTGGCAAGTTAGTTCGAATTAAGGAAGCTTAATTAGAACTAACTAAAGCCATGGCTACACTAGGTTTAATTAGTACGAATTAAGGGCTTCCTTAATTCAAACTAAAAAATTTGAATATGCTATTCGAACTAAGGGTTAGTTCCAATTAACCAATGTGGCCATGTTAGTTCGAATTAATTGCTTAGTTCGAACTAACCAGCCCATTGAACTCGATGCAATTCACTAATTCGAACTAAGCAAGTGCCATGAATGGCACTTGCTTAGTTCAAACTAAATTTTTCTAGTCGAATAAAGTTAATTCGAACTAACTAAAATTAGTTCGAATTAGCTCGAATTAACTAATTTGAACTAACTTTAATAAGTGTAGACATAGCCAATGCGATTGGGTAGCCAATCATTTTAGCTGGATATGGGAGTTGCATGGAGATCATTTAACTGAAAACTCATTCTTTATTTCTGCAGAAACATTCTCTAACAAATGAGAGGGAATCCCTGCACTGATTCCAGTGCAGCTGAACAATCTTGCCTACCTTTGTTTGAAGTCAAAACAGTTTGATTATATATTGGGTCTACTTTAGAATTTTATGTGTCATCCATCACCATAATGATGGAGTGCCTTCCACATGAAATCATCAGCTATAGCAAAGTTCCTAGTGAACTTAATGGAGTCTCTGACACCCCTTCCTTTATACAGTCAGAACTCTGAGTGGTGTAGGGGTTTGGTATGTTTTTGGGGGAGGCAAGTTTTTGTGGAGAGGCTCTCTTAAAGAGGAAATATGTTCAACCTCATTTAAAGGCAGTCACTTTGGATTCTCTGCAATCACCGAATCATAGACTGTGTCTACACTGGTAAATTAAGTCAATTTAAGCTTGCTTAAGTCGACTTAATTTACCCTGCGTCTACACTACAGTTTCCTTAAGTCGACTTAAGCAGCTTGCTTAAGTAAGTCGACTTAATGAAAATTAAGTCGACTTTATTAAACCACCTTTTCATTAAATTTAAGGCTTAATTTGACTTTTTAAAGTCGAATTAAGCCAGTGTAGCCCTGGGGTAGCCCTAAGTCGACTTAGGGCTACCCCAGGACTACACCAATGCCTTCCCTGCCGGGGGGGGGCACAGGGAGAGCCTGACATGCCCCCCAAAGGGCAGGGCATGTGGGCAGGGTGTGACGCTGTCTGGATTTAGGGAAGCATTTATGATATTATTTTCTATGGTTATCTCTTAAATGCTATAATCCATAGGAACTATGTCATGTTTTGTATCAATAGAAAGGTAGTAATTTGCTGGGAATGATTATATAGTTTATGTCTAGGAATTCTATTTCAATTAGAAGTTAGGAATTTGATGTTATATCTATACTTTAACTTGTGTCATTCTGGAGGAATGCCTTAGACGGGAGGGTGTGAACAACCATTGTCTCCTTAATGTTATGGAAGCTCCCACCTACAATGGGCCAAACGGAGAAACTTGATGAGCCATTAAGGAGACAATGGTTATTCACACCCTCCCATCTAAGAAATTCCTTCAGAATGACACAAGTTAAGTATAGATATAACATCAAATTCCTAACTTCTAATTGAAATAGAATTCCTAGACATAAACTATATAATCATTCCCAGCAAATTACTACCTTTCTATTGATACCAAACATGACATAGTTCCTATGGATTATAGTATTTATGAGATATCCATAGAAAATAATATCATAAATGCTTCCCTAAATCCAGACAGCATCACACCCTGCCCACATGCCCTGCCAGGGTCCCTGTCCCCCTTTGCCCCATTGCACACAAGGGGTGCCCCCCCCCTGCCACCATGGACCTGCCCAAGGTCCCCCTAGCCCCACAAAGTTGACCTTGAGCATCCAGTATGGACGCTCTAGGTCGACTTTGTAAGTTCCCCTTTAAGTCAACTTTAATTTTAAGTGTAGACACACTAAGTCGACTTAAATTAACAAGTGTAGACATAGCCATAGAGTAGAATCATAGAAACTGGAAGGGACCATGAGAGGTCATCAAGTCCAGTCCCCTGCACTCATGGCAGGACCAAGTACCCTCTTAAACTGGTCAATAGCCATAGCTCTTTACATAAGACTATTTCCCCTCACCTCTCATATGCTTTGTCCTGGACTTCATGGTCTGTGTTGTCCCAAAGGAATGCAGCTGGAGCAGTGGTGGATAGATCTAAATTCAATCTTTGATGTAACTAGGCCTCAATCCATTAATTGATCTGTCATAACAGAAAAAGGTAAAAACACACCTATTTATATTTCTTTCCACATAGGTGTTGACTACTAACAATATTCCCTTCTACTGTGGAAATTGCTTTTTTTAAAAAAGAGTTAGAAAATCTCAGTACAAAATATTTTAATAGGTACTTTCTCCTGGAAATACTTCACGTAAAATAATTCTTTCAGACACCCCGGTTTATTTGTTTACAATTCCAAACACTGTAAAGCCCCATTGTGCAATGAGCTCCATGTAAGCAGGTCGCTGTGCACAGCACCTGGAACCAAAGTAAGCTCCGTTCACATATGGATTTGGAACTTACTTTCCTTCCAGGTTCCTGGTTTAAAGACTGTGTAGCTCAAGGTCCAAAGTGCTTCCACAGCAGCAGCAGTGAGAACTACACGTTGTGGACTCCAAACTGCGGCATGTTGAGAGAACTTCCTGGCTCCTGCCAGAAGCACCTCCTACCCTCCCCAGCAGGGAGTGTCTGCTCTGACTGAAGCTAGGAGCATGTGGCAGACAAGCAGGGAGGAGGCTGATGGATTGTAATGCTACTGTATGTTTCTTTCAGAACAAAACCCTATTCCTGGTGATCGGTCTCAGTGGGTCTGGTCTGAGTAAACACACACACAAACACAATGCAGAGCACACAGAGGAGCCTCAGGCCTAGTTTCCCTAACCTGTGTAAAAGGCCACAAGGCAGACTTCCCCTATCTTGAACACCTTCATGCTGGGCCAGTAGACAGGAGGGGCTAAAACTGCAAAAAAGATCTTGATATGCAGTGGAAGCTAGCGATATGTGAAAATGGGTAGATAAAGAAGAACAACCTCCAATGTTGATTGCAGAGCCTTGGTCTACCCTGTGGGGAAATTTTGGTGATAGTCAAAGGAAGAGACACAAGTTTCTTAAAATAACGTATGTAGCGCCCTTTGACTGCCTAATGCCTACTTACCGCAATGCCTTCTGTGCGCTGAGCTGATGGGAAATGGCCATTCATCGACTCAGCAATACTCCGGTTTGGGGCTGAACAATCTTCACAGACCCGTTCAGTTGATTGGGAAGTTCAATCTGACCATGGCAAATTTGTGAATAGGTAGGAGGGGATATGTGAGCACATTTCTCATTTTTTCTCTATTTTCCTGGTGAAGGGTGGTGTTCTATGAATACTGTTCTAGTCTCATAGGCTATGTCTACACTTACAAAAGCTAGTTCGAATTAGTTAATTCGAACTAGCATGGCCCCATTAGAATGCTAGTTTGAACTAGCCATGGCCATGCAGGACACTTGCTTAGTCTGAATTAGTCAGTTACAGGAAGGTCAATCTGCCAATTAGTTCGAACTAAGCAGTTAGTTAGTTCGAATCGAATTAACCGTTAATTCAAACTAAGCAATCGAATGTATTAGTTCGAATTAAGGAAGCCCTTAATTTGAACTAATGAAAGCCTAGTGTGGCCAAGGCTTAAATTAGTTCGAATTAAGCTTCCTTAATTCAAACCAACTTGCAAGTGTAGACATAGCCATAGACTCATAGACTCTAAGGTCAGAAAGGACCAATATGATCATCTAGCCTGATCTCCCGCACAATGCAGACCACAAAACCTCACCCTCCCACTCCTGTAATGAACCTCTAACCTGTCGCTGAGTTATTAAAGACTTCAAATTATGATTTAAAGACTTTAAAATACAGAGACTCAACTAGCAAGTGAGCCATGCCCAAGCTGTCAGCTTTAGTTGGTTTGTTTGTTTGTTTGTTTTTTAATGTATTTCCCACTCCTAAAAAAATATTTTCTTTATAATAGTTTCTTCCCCTGATACAAATTCAAGCTGCAGCCGGTAGTGGACTCAAACATCTCATCTCAATTTGTCCATTTCTAACTCAAATTATTCTTCACCTGTTCCTCTTGATAAAGAAAGTGATTACCAAATTCCCATCCCACATACCATCTAGGGTTTAATCCTAACAATCTTTACTTAGGGGTATGAAAATTTCAGTTGAAACCAGTGAGACTATTCATCTGAGCAAGAATTTGTGGTATTGTGCTCTTAAATTTGCAAATTGCAATGAAACCCTTTCCACCCACTTCCCACTCGATGAAGCAATGAACTAGTACAGTTTTATAGCTTTAATATGCCACCTGTTGTGTAGGATGCAGTTCCTCTTATAGGAATGTTATCAATGTTAATTCATGCAATTCACCATACAGGGAAGAGAATCTTCTGACAGAAAAATGCTGCTTTTAACTATTTTAATTTAAATGAAACAAGCAAACCTTTTCAAATCTATTTTTAAACTTTCACTTTATTGTTTTAGTGGTTTATATTTAAGAGTACTGTTTAACACAGTATTTGGGGTCATCTTGATTACTTGATTACATACTGCTTGATTACATTCTTCCAGTCCCAAATGAGGTGTGTGGTTGACTGGTTAGTTCATAACTCTGTTGTTCATAACTCTGAGGTTCCACTGTATTTATAATATTAACTACCAATATTACCAATATTGACAAGAGTTGCATCTATCAACTTAACCAGATAATTTTGTCCACTGGAAAAAAAGAAATCAATATAGTTTATAAGTGCATGTCTTAATAGCCAAAGGGCAACAACTAATATTGTCATTAAAGACATTCTGGCCTTTATTAATTTATGTTTTGCCTCTTAAAGAAAAATCTTTGTGAGCAATAATCATAAGGGAACACCTCTACGCTCATTTGCTTTTCAAATATGTCTAAATTATTCAGTTTGTCTAATGAATTTATCTTGTACAAAGATCTTAGATATTGGTACTTGCCCTGCAGCTCTTAGTCAGGCATATTCAATGTCTTCAATGCCAGTTTAGAGTGAGTGAGAATTCACATTTGCCTGTAGGCAGATTTCTAAAAGTTAACAGCTGAGGTAAATCTGTGTCTTGGCTAGAAGTGCACAAACTAGCTGAATATAACGAAAGTACTTAATTTTTAAGAGTTACTCTTCAGTGTTTCATATTATTTGCTGGAAAATATTTTCAATCCCACTTGTGGGTTTTAGATGCTCACTTCCTATTAAAAGCAAAGCTAATTGAGCACCCAAATCGCCTGCATAGATGTATAATTCTCAGCCTCTGTCAACAGAATTTGGAAGCCCCACCATAGTGATGGGAGCTAGAGATGTCAGAATGTATTTACTTGGTGACTTCTTATTTTTCTTTAGACATTGTAACACCAATACTGGGTAGCACCTAATGGACTAAATATTCAGGCATGTCCTCTACTTGAAGCCCAGTCCAATCTCCTCTTGGTTTATATAATCGAATGAGATCACACTCAGAGGCGGCATAGCTTCAAGTATAATTTTCTGTGGCCAAGATTTTCAAAAGTGACTAGTGATCTGGAGGCACTCTACAGGGAACTAATTTTCAGATGGTGTGGGTGACTGGCATTTTCTGAAAACCTTTTAAGGTGTCTCAGGTTGGGCACCCAAAAACTGAGGAACCCCAAATTCCTAGTCACTTTTGAAAATCTTCACCACTATGTAATTTGTTCTATTTATGCTAGTCCTGTATCACTTGGATCAGCAAGGACTGATTCAGCTGTAGTTACTCTTATTATTCTTGCTGCCCAATGAACTAGCAGAACGAAGGAGGACACTTATCTTTGGAATGGAGAAGTCAATTAACCTGCTATTGTCTACTTCCCCTTATCCTGGCTGGGAATGGCCGCTGACATGGATCACTTGATGATTACCTGTTCTATTAATTCCCTTGGAAGCGCCTGGCATTGGCCACTGTCAGAAGACAGGATACTGGCTAGATGGACCATTGGTCTGACCCATTATGCCATTCTAATGACTAAGGAGTAGTGTTTGACTATGATTGCAGAGCCGGCGGATTGTGGCTCTTAACAGCAGGGCTGAACGAATACAGTACACAGCTGCAGTGACTCAACACAATCTCTCCTGAAGGATCTAATCTACAACCTCCCAACAGATTATGCAGCATGCTCTTCACCCTTGTGCCAATCCAGTCGATGGGCTGCTGCAGAGAAGGAGCTGAGTCCTCATTGTTCCTCCTACCCATCTCTTTTGAAGTGAATTGCTTTCCTGAGCTCAGGAGTTGATTTTATTCCTGTCACTTTTGTGGAAACACAGGTGAAGAAGGTTCTTTGGGACTCATGATCCCAAACACATCCAAAAAGGATTCAGGAATGATCTGTTCTTTAATGTCCTTTAGTCCTCCTTAGGCCAAGATCCAAGCAACTGCAAACTGGCATAGCTTCTTTGACTTGAGCTGAAGTGCTCCTTCTTCTATCAGACAAAGAGCACGAAATTCATACTTTGCTGAAGTTGTGTGTAACAGCATGTATCACTCATGTAGTAAGCTATATTTAGCTATATCTAAATGGTTTAATATTTAGATCTACTCACAAAATCATAACTTTTTAAATGTCAATTACCCAAATGATACTTAATGGAAATCAAGTTATATGCCCTGCATATTTCATTTACATCCACTGTTAAAGGTGTCCAATTAAATGCTAAGTGTTCAGAAGTGGGGATGGATGTGACCATTTCATCATCAAGTGAATCTGTTTCTAATGCAAATGTATTAGTGTCCATGAACTTGTGCTAACCTGCCATTTTACATCAGCATTCTGTATGCCATTAAAATGCCCTGGCATATCAATGCAAAATTATTTAATGTGTGTGGAAAGGGAAAATTTCTAGACTGTTCATTGATCATGAAACACAGGTGGGATTCCCAGGCTGCCATCTTCCATTTAATAGTTTTATGGGGATATTAAGATGAGAACCCTGAAATGCTAAATAAGAACCCCCAAATGTGGGGACAAGCCACAAGATGGGAGAATAACTGGCAGCAGCAGATGGACCATCAAAGCAGCTCAAGGGATTCCTGTGTTTGCCATCAAGGGCAAGACACTCCAACATCCCCAAGTTCAATGTCACAGGAACTGGTAACTGGATACCCTATCAATGCTGAACCAAGGAACAAGAAAGTACCACTGGATTCCTTAATCTGCAGTAGGTGAAGAATATGTTCCTGTGCACTCCTGATCTAATGCACCATGAAAAACTCACTGAGATGGATCACTTGATGATTACCTGTTCTATTAATTCCCTTGGAAGCTCCTGGCATTGACCACTGTCAGAAGACAGGTTACTGGCTAGATGGACCATTGGTCTGACCCAGTATGCCATTCTTATGTCAGATGTAAAAATCTCCTGGGCAACCCAACATTCTCTGAACTCAAGTTGGAGCCTATAACAGACTGGTTGTACCCACACAAGTTTTGAAAAAGTCTGTTCATACTGTGTTGTCCTGCTCCCACTGATATCAGTAGGAGCAGAATGAGAGGACCAATTTCCAGAGACACCAATGGTAGCAAAATTGGATCCACAACAATTTGTGAGAAAAATATAAACAATTTAATTTAATCACAGATTATTTTCTTCAAATATAGTCAGCACATACATTTTCAAGATTTATCCACACAGGAGGTTTGAAAGGGCTGTTTCAAGCTATTTTTTGTGCTAGGGAGAGACAAAAATACAAAAGAATGTCAGTTTCAAATCAGGGTAATTTTTCAATGGCCTATAGCTTAAAAGTAGCTGGACAATTTTTTTTCAAACTTTGCAGAATTCTTTTCCTTTTCCTTCAAAGTAAATATGACAATTTTGAGGCCAAAATAATTTTCCAAACCAAACTTTTAGTGGTGTTAATTAAGAAAAATGTTAATGGAAGAGAGTTAAAAGCTAAAGCATGTAAGGCAACTGCCTTGGTATATAAAAGATTATCTGTTAAAGCTCACTGGCTGATGGATTCTCTGTACCTTAAAATCTTTAAGGTCTTTATGATTTGAGGACTTTAAGCCTGTGATGTAAGCCTGGTGTAGATGTGGAGTAATTTAGGTCGACTTAAGCCTCCTTAAGTCAACCTAAATTGCTAGTTTAGACATAGCCATTATGAGTCTATAAACCAACTTAAGTCATTGATTCTGCCACAAAAGAACAAAAGAATATAGAAATATTATGAGGGTGCTACACAATAATGTAGGACATTTGGGAAATGAAGGAACACTTTAATTATGTTAATTGTCCCAAAATGTCTGAGGTTATCAAAAAGAAATGCAGTTACAGGACATGTGCACACTGTACATAAAAATACACTTTTCAAAAAAGTCAGCCTCCTTTAAAAACAGTGCAATATTAAGCCTGTAAAGTTGATGTGCATCATTTGCTGTCTTGCTAGTGACTAATAAAAACATGAAAAGAGGCATTCTGGAGATGACTACTCATTTTAATTGCTATTGATAAGTGTACCGATGCAGGACAGAAAGCTATCTTCTTCTGAAGATCTCTCACAGTAGTAGTTCTTTGAATATGAACTTGCTGCTCATATTCATCAGAGTAACATCTTAAATTTGAAAGTCACTTGTTCAAAGGAGTGCTCAGTATGGCTGGAATTAATAAATCCTGGATGATACATTCAAGATAGCCTGCAACCAGATAGATTTAAATCAAATTCTTAAATATGCAGACCTATATCCTAAGCAGAAGTCCAAATGGAAACAGCATGTTCCTTGTCTTGTACATCCCTACAGTGACACAAACAACACAGCAGAAAACACTCCATAGTTTTCTTACATATAGTGGAGAATTCAAACTACTTACAGATTTATGGTTTTGTGTGTGGTTGGGTGGGGACATCTCAGAAATTTCCTGGCTGGTAACAAGGCTTGGATACAGCTTCATTCTGTGCCAGTCTCAGGAATTCCTAATGGAGCTGTGGTCCACGCTAGGTTCTGAACTCCTTCTGGGGCTCTCTGGGTGCGTCTACACTTGTAAATTAAGTCAACTTAAGCCTGCTTAAATCGACTTAATTTACCTTGCGTCTACACTACAATTTCCTTAAGTCGACGTAAGCTGCTGCTTAAGTCGACTTAAGGAAATTTTAAGTCTACCTTATAAAACCTAGTTTAAAGTCGATTTTACTGGGTAAGTTGACTTTATTAAGTCGACTTAGCCAGTGTAGACGCGGATTAGCCCTAAATCGACTTTAAGTTGACTTAAAGGGCCCCCAGGGCTCCCCCATTGACAGCCACTTAAGTCGACTTATTTGGCCAAGTGTAGACATAGCCTCTGTGACTCTTGCATTTCTTGAGCAATGGACCTTTACTGGTTCCATTTTGTTTAGGACCTGCCCTGGATGGGAAGGCAGGATTTGCTTTGAAGTGCAGAAAACTGATATTGAGAATATTATGAACTGCAAGATCCTGTGTCTCAACATTTTAAGAAGGTTTTTACTTGGAAACAAACACTGTCCTATTCAGAGGGCCTGACACAGAGCTCCTTATTTGAACAAAAGCCCAGTTAATATCAATGGGAATATTGCCCCAGTAAGGATGTCAAAATTGAATCCAGAATCTATGCAGATTTATGGGCCCAGGAATCATCTGGTGAGTGTCAGTGACAAACTCTGCATTCATATGGTAGCAATGCTGTCAAAGATAATGGCTATCGCAGGCACAGCATATTCATACTAAGCATAATCCATTATATTAGATAGCTCATTAAGTTCTTTCATGCTATAGAAAATATGCTGGGGATGACAGATCAAAACTTGGCCACTTCAGCCACTCTGTCAAAGCTGTAAAACTCCTGAGTGAGCAACAGGAAGAAAAAACATCTTGTCATAATATTGCCTCAAGCAGAAAGTTCCATCTCATTGGACCTCTACTTACCCTATGCTAAAGCGTCCTCTGGAACAGCAGAAAGTGGTGTATGTGTACATCCACATGGACAAAATACAGATGTTGTACTGGTAACCACTCACTGGAAACCGATAGCCCATCTGATTGCCACATAGAACTCTGCCAGCAAGGGCTGCTTAAGTAAGGCTCTGTGAATAATAATAATAATAATGACTTATTTGAAAAAAAAAAAAAAAAGAATTAGAACATATATAAACCCAGTTAAAAAATAAAAGGTAGCTCTTTCAGTCCAAATGGGTGAATTAACTGTGAATTTACTTTTTAAAGTACATTCTTCATTTTTAAAGTATATCTAGTTACTTACTCGGCCGCACTGCGTGTCTCAGAAATGTTATTTTATTTATCTCATCCCACCCCAAAGAGGAAGGGAAGTGCAATACTTATTTTACAGATGAAGATGTGAACACAGAGATATTTTTTTGTCTTTTAAGCACCTAAGATATTTAACAGCCTATTGCCTGGTCTACTCTTAAAGGCATCGATGGCATAGTTATATCGGTTAAGAGTGAGGGAGAAAAATCACATCCTTAACTGACATAGCTATGGTGACAAAAGCTAGCGTAGATGCAGTTATACTGGCAACCCCCCCTCCCCTTTATGATATAGCTTATTTTGTCGGGGGAACTGGTTCTTTTACTGATACACACCTAACTTTAGGCTCCTTGGTCCCTAGTAGAATCCACAGCAATGAGTTACCCAGGCTCTCTCTAAAATGCATCGAGAGAGTTAGGGATCAAAGAATGGGATAACAAAAGCCAGCAAATAGAATAGGGAGCTGTCTAAGCTAACTAGTACGAAATCCCTGAGAAAAGGAGTATTGCTTAGGCATCTAACCCTGGGCTGGGGGGATGGGCTTCCCTGCAATTGGCATTCGCAGCTGTGTACCTTCTGCTGAAGTTAAGAATCTAATCCAGGCCAACTCTTGAAAAGGTAAGGAGGAGGCAGTCTTACTCCCAACAGTCCAGAGGTTAGCCTACTCTGTCAGCATGTTAGGGACCCACATTCAAGTCTCCTCTCTATCCACGGTAGCACAGGGTCTAGAAGCTAAATCTCTCTTCTGCCAGCTGGGTGCCTAACCAGCAAGCTACAAGTAAGCCAGATATAAAGTGCTACTATTGAAGCTGTTCCACTTTCTACAACAAAACTTAAATCTGAACTGGAGAAGGTGCATGAGCCTCACTCTTCCACATCCCAGTGGAGTGCCCTAACCACTGGGCAAATAGAAATGGTGAACATAACCACATATTCCACTGCACCGTATTGGCTCATCCAGATGTCATGTAAGCCTTCATCATAGAAGTTCCTGTACTGCAGCTGGCTCTGTCCTCTTCACAACAACTTGGTCCTGAACAAGTATTACACCCATGTGCTTGCTAAACTATGAAATACTGAATAAATAACTCCCGACAATAAAAATTGCCTTTGCAGAATGATGGATCTATTTGGAAGGAACTCACTACTAGATATTCACTTTTCATAAAAATCTGGAGTACCTTTGTAGGCTGAAAGCCTCAAATCAACAGCAGGGGGCCCTATTTTTCTTGCAATTTAATTTCACCATTACCCCTGCACCAAAAGCAGAATGGCTGATACCCTGACACAAAGATCCAGTACCAACCAGCCAGGAAGAAAAGGTTGCTTACCTGTAACTTCTGTTCTTTGAAATGCGTGTCCCTGTGGGTGCTCCACATCAGGTGACATCGCGTCCCGCGGCGAAGAGCGGAGTCTTCCTAGCAGTAGTGCAGGAGGGGGCTGCACGCGCCGGCCACAGCTCGTGACCGTTGGTGCCTGCCTGGCGCGCGCAGCCCCCTCTCCCCTCAGTTCCTTTTCTACTGCAGAGCAAAGGTAAGTACTCCGAAGTAGAGGGGAAGGAGTGGGGGGTAGTGGAGCACCCACAGGGACACGCATCTCGAAGAACAGAAGTTTCAGGTAAGCAACCTCTTCTTCTTCTTCGAGCGATGTCCCTGTGTGTGCTCCACATCAGGTGACTCTGTAGCCGTTATCCGTCAAGGAGGAGGGACTTCGGTGTACAGAGGACAGCACTGCTGATCCCACTCTAGCATCGTTGCATGAGGCCCTATCAATGGCGTAATGGGTAGCGAAAGTGTGCGGCGAGGACCATGTGGCTGCCTTGCAGATATATGGGAGTGCTATGTTAGTGAGAAAGGCTGTTGTAGCCGCCATCACACATGTGGAATGGGCTCTGACCCCGTCTGGGGGTTGCTTTCTATTTATTTGGTAAGAAGTGTGGATACAGTCCTTTATCCACTTTGAGAGCCTTTGATTAGAGATCGACTGACCTTTGCATCTTTCTGCAAAGGAGACAAATAGTCTGTTTGACTTCCTAAATGTTTTTGTTCTTTCTAGGTAGAAGGATAATGCTCACCGAACGTCCAGTGTATGGAGAACTGACTCGTGACGGGTGTTGTGAGGCTTCGGATAGAAGGTAGGTAAGTGTATTGGTTCATTTATGTGAAATTGTGTGACTATCTTGGGTAGGAATCGGGGGTGGGGACGTAATGTGACTTTATCCTTCTGGAAGATTGTATATGGAGGATCAGTCATGAGGCGTTAATTTCCCCAACTCTTCTTGCCGAGGTAATGGCAACTAGAAAAGCTACCTTCATTGACAAGTAGTATTCAGAACAGGATGCCATGGGTTCAAATGGGTGTTTCATAAGTGTATTAAGGACCATGTTAAGGTCCCAAGCAGGGGGAGGGAGGCGGATGTCGGGAAATAATCTCTGAATGCCCATTAGAAAGCGTTTAATTATAGGATGACCAAGGATTGATGAGTCATTAAGATGGTCATGGAATACTGAAATCGCTGCTAAATGAACTTTTAGGGAGCTAATAGCAAGGCCAGAATGTTTCAACTCTAAGATGTAATCCAGGACCTGTGGGACTGAAGCCAACGATGGTGCAATATTGGCACGCCCAGACCAACCTTGGAACCTGCACCATTTGAGCAGGTAAGTCTTTCTTGTGCTTATTTTTCTGCTATTCAGTAGTATTCGTTTAACAGGCTCTGAACATTGCAATTCGTCCCGAGTGAACCATCTAGGAACCAAGCCGTGAGATGAAACTTCTTGATCTCCGGGTGATGAGACTGGCCGAGATTCTGGGTTAATAGATCTGGTGTTAGGTGTAAAGGTATCGGTTTGCGTCGCGATAGAGCGAGCAGGTCTGCAAACCACGGTTGCCTTGGCCAAGCTGGCGCTGAGTATAACAAGTGCTTGGTCTATCCTTATCTTCTGGAGAACTTTGGGAATTAGGGGAATCGGGGGAAAGGCATACAGAAGAGATTGGGACCACATGATGAAGAAGGCATCGCCCATCGATTGGGTCCTATGCCTGCTCTGGAACAGAAACGGTGGCACTTCCGATTGAGGTGGGTTGCGAAGAGATCGATCACCGGGTATCCCCACTGGGTAAATACGCTCTTTATTTCTTTGTCGTTGATTTCCCACTCGTGAGTCAGAGGGAAGGTTCTGCTTAGGATATCTGCTGTCACGTTCTGCTTCCCCGGAAGGTAGGCTGCGGAGATGGTGACACTGTGTTGAATGCACCAGTTCCATAGGTAGACCGCTTCTGCACACAGGGAGGATGACCTTGCTCCTCCTTGACGATTGACATAGAACATGCATGCCATGTTGTCTGTCATTACCCTTATTGGGTTGTTGCGTATGACTGGCAGAAAATGTTTGCAAGCATAATGGACTGCTCTTAGTTCGAGAACATTTATATGAAGGGTGGATTCGGCCTTTGACCAGAGGCCCTGAATGGTCGCATGGCCTATATGAGCGCCCCATCCTACTAGGGAGGCATCTGTAGTTAGCATTATTTGTGGTTGAGGTGGAAGGAACGGAATTCCTGACAAGACGTTTACTGGTCTGGTCCACCATAGAAGGGAGTCCCTTATGTGTCCTGGGACCGATACTCTTTTGTTTAGGCTGTGAAACTTTGGTTTGTACACCGTTGCCAACCAGTGTTGTAGTGCTCGCATGTGGAGTCTGGCATTTGGGACTACAGACGTGGAAGCAGCCATGTGCCCCAGGAGCTGTAACATTGTACGAGTAGTGACAAGTGGGGCATTCCGTAGGATGGTAATTAGATTTTGTAGTGTAGTGAATCTCTGTGGAGGCAAGGACGCAATGCCTGACACAGAGTTCAGAAGGGCTCCGATGAAAGTAATTTGTCTGGTGGGGTCCACTGTTGACTTTTCTGTGTTTATGCACAGACCCAGCTGTTTGAATAGAGTAACGGTTTGAGTGGTGGCCTGGATGGTCGCTTCTTTTGTTTGGCCTGCTATCAAGCAGTCGTCCAGGTAGGGAAAAATCTTTATTCCCTGAGTCCTGAGGAAGGCAATCGGAACTGCCAACAGCTTGGAGAAGGTTCGAGGCGCTGTTGAAAGTCCGAAGGGCATCACCTTGTACTGATAATGAAGATTGTCTACCACGAAACAAAGGAACCGTCTGTGGGAGGGATGGATGGTGACATGAAAATACGCATCTTTTAGGTCGAGGGATGAGAACCATTCTCCTTGATGCAGCATGGGAATTATCTTGTTTAAAGTGACCATCTTGAACTTCTGTTTTCTGACCTGCTTGTTTAAGGATCTGAGATCTAAGATTGGCCTCCATCCGCCTGACTTCTTCTCGATGATGAAGTAACGAGAGTAAAAACCCTTGCCCCTGTGTTGATTTGGAACGGGTTCTATTGCTCCCACTCTCAGGAGCTGTCTGATCTCTTGATGAAGGGCTTGTACGTGAGTGTTGTCCCTGAAAAGGGACGGGGAAGAGAAATGTGGGAGTGGGCGGGAAGTGAATGGTATGCAGTAACCCTTGGTCACGATTTCCAGAGCCCACCTGTCTGATGTGATGATTGACCAGGCAGGGAGAAATCGTTTCAGGCGAAATTCAAAGTTCAGGGGAGGTTGGTCTGATGCTGCATGCGAAGTTGGAGGTCTCAAACCCTCGACCAAGACCTCAAAATTGCTGTTTCTGAGGCTGGGATTGAGTATTTGAGGATGACTGGGGTTGCTGTCTCCTCCTGTATCCTCTGTGGCTTCCTCTCAGTGAGGTATCGTGATGCCTCTTCTGGTTTTGAGGTTGAAAGTAGGGATGATATCTACGAGTAAAAGATTGCAATCTAGGTTGCTTCCTTCGATAAGTAGGAGTGTATATTCCTAGGGTTCGCAGCGTAGCCCTAGAGTCTTTCATGGTGTGCATCGCTGCATCTGTTTTCTCAGAAAAAAGATTTACCTTTTCAAAGGGTAAATCCTCAATTTTAGACTGAAGGTCTTTGGGCAAAGCAGCTGACTGGAGCCAGGAAGCCCTTCTCATGACGATGGAGGTGGCTAATGCTCTCGCTGCTGTGTCAGCAATATCTAATGACGCCTGGAGTGAGGTCCTCGCTACGAGTTGACCCTCATTGATCAGGGATTTTTGCTGTTCCCTTCTACTATCTGTTTGGATGTCTGAGATTTGTGCCAATTTTTCGAAGAGTAGATGAGTATAATTCGATAGTAGGGTGGAATAGTTGGCAATTCTGAGCAGCAAGGTGGCAGATGAATAAACCTTTCGGCCGAGGAAGTCAAGACGCCTCAGATCTTTATCCTGAGGAGTGGCTTTAAAATTTTGCTGTTTTCCTCTCTGGTTGGCTGCATCTATGACTAGCGAATTCGCTGGAGGGTGGGTGAATAAAAATTCCATCCCTTTTGCCGGAATAAACCATTTCCTATCGTTTCTTTTATTTGTTGCTGACGTTGAAGCCGGATTCTGCCAGATTACATTGGCTGGTTCCATCAGGGCTGAGTCCATTGGTATCGCTATTTTTGAGGGTCCTGAGGTATGCAATATCTTGAGGAGTTTATGTTGTGACTCGGTGACATCCTCTAGTGGGATCTCCAGCTCCTTAGCTACTCTTTTGAATAATTCATTAAATTGCTTGGCATCATCACTAGAAGGTGCCATGGATGGTATAACCGCTTCCTCTGAGAGGGGGTTTAGATTATGGAAATGGGACATGTTGTCCACAATTGAGACTGAGCATGGCGGAATTGAAGAGCGCTCAGAAAGAGTAGATAAAGGAGGGCTGGGAGACCATTGCGGTGAGTGAGAACGATGATGATGATACCAGTGATGAGAGTGTCTACTCCGGCATGGGGAGCGATGGTTGTGCCTGGTAGAAGAGCTATGATGAGAAGAGGTGTGATGGCAGCATTATGATGGGTGCCGTGCTTCTCTAGAACATGCTCTCGACCTCACGTGGATGAAATTATCTGGAGGAGATCTGCTTCGGGATCTACAGTCGTAGGACTGGTAAGTTAGACTGTGATCTGAGTAAGGAGAGTAAGGATCGGGCCCCGAGCTGCCAGCTGGTGAATGAGGAGGGGAGATATGTTCCTCCTTCCTGCACCTCTTTCGCGGTGCCGAGGCTGGAACCGGGGTCGGCACCGGGGCCGATTGTGACTGCACTGCCACTGAGTGGGAGCGTGGGGCCGGCGACAGCTGTTCAAGCGGCGGTGGCACCGCGCTGTCAAGCAGCGCCATGGACGGTGCCGGGGCCGCGCGGTCTGAGGCATTTGGGGCCGCTCTCCCCGGAGCCGTAACTGACGGGGAGGTCGAGCGCCTACCCCTAACCCTCAGCTGTTCAGAGGAGGGTTTTTCACTCCTCGGCTTGTCCGCCAATCCTGTGCCCAAGGAACCTGAAGCTTTACGGGCACGCTTTTTAGGGGACTTTCTCGAGGGGGAGTGTCCCCTTTTTGAGATATTCGTCCCTGCTAGTGAAGCCGGCGTTGAAGTGGAGGTCCAATGGGACTTGTCCGCCGCAGCTGAGCCGGGAGCGAGAGACTTTTCCAAGAGAAACATTTTTAGTCTGAGGTCCCTCTCCTTTCTGGCTCTCACACTGAGCTTGCCGCAGTGGGAGCACTTCTGAGGGACATGAGAGTCCCCTAGACACCGGACACATTCTGAGTGTCCGTCCAAAGTGGAGAAGGGATCATTATAGGAAGCACACCTCTTAAACCCCGGAGAGGAAGGCATTTTAAAACGGGGTCAAGCAGGAGGCATTTAAAGAGCCGGCCGGTCTGAAGCTGGCTCGCGGCTTTATTTTATTTTATTTTTTTTTTAAGTCAATAGACGATAGAAAGGGGTTAAAGAAAGCTAATGATGAATGAAAGTCCTCTTTTTTTTGTTTTGTCTTTCAGATTACAGTCTGTGGTAAGGAAGAAAAAGAGCTCCGTCTTCACCTGAGGGCGGTTGAAAAGGAACTGAGGGGAGAGGGGGCTGCGCGCGCCAGGCAGGCACCAACGGTCGCGAGCTGTGGCCGGCGCGTGCAGCCCCCTCCAGCACTACTGCTAGGAAGACTCTGCTCTTCTCCGCGGGACGCGATGTCACCTGATGTGGAGCACACACAGGGACATCGCTTGAAGAAGAACCAACCTTAACCTCAAATCCCATAACTTCCTCAGCACAGCTCACCACTGAGTTATATTCCCATTGATTCACTCTGCTTCTGCCTTAGGAATTTATCACAGAATCATAGAATAATAGGGAAGGAAGGGACCTCACGAGGTCATCTAGTCCAATGCCCTGCCAAAAAGCAGGACCACTCCCACTAAATCACCCCAGCCAGGGTTTTGTCTAACCGGGCCTTAAAAATCTCCAAAGATGGAGATTCTACCACCTCCCTAGGTAGCCCATTCCAATGCTTCACCACCCTCCTAGTCAGAAAGTTTTTCCTAATATCCAACCTCGACATCCCCAGCTGTAGTTTGAAACCATTGCTCCTTGTTCTGTCCTCTGTTACCATTGAGAACAGCCTAGCTCCCTCCTCTTTGGAGCACCCCTTCAAGTAGTTGAAGGTTGCTATCAAATCTCCCCTCAGTCTTCTCTTCTGTAGACTAAATAAGCCTAGTTCCTTCAGTTTCTCCTCTTTAGCCTGATGAAGAAGTTGTTTTCAGCAAGTACCTGCATGACTCTTAGGAAGGGAATCACATAGGTAAGGGACTGCATCTATGTTCCTTCAGGATCCACAAGAGTTGGAGTCCTGCAACTATGACATGATTTTCTCCTTACAGGACACTTGATGACCTGTAAGATCCAATGATTAATACCCCACTCTTTTTGGTGGCCCTGGATTCATCCCATGATACAGTCATTCATTGTTTCCTGTGATGTTCATGCCACATCATGACACTATCCCATAAGCTTTGCACACTTGTCCAGCTCCTGGCCACCCCCATTCACACATTGGTTCGATATCGCTATAAATGTCATTGTTGAATTCCTGAAATCTACAAATTTACAAAAATTCTGACCATAGCAGACCACTTTACCAAACTGACTCACATCATCTCCTGCACAGACATCCCTTCCATTGAAGTGATGGCTAATACCTGAATTAGCCATGTAATGCACCTCCATCAGGGGATCTCAGTTTATAGCCTGGGGGGGAGAGGGGGGGGGGGAACAAGGAGTCTTACGACACTTTTAAAGACTAACAGATTTTATTTATTATTTATTGTTAGTCTTTAAAAGTGCCACAAGATTTCTTGTTTTTTTGGCTGACCTAGACTAACACTGCTAGCCCTTTGGAAGTTCATAGACTGGTTATAGCATGAGGCTCTATGCCTGCTGTGGGTCTGCAACATGTCTTTCCTCTTCTTAACATCCCCAGCCCAATGGTCAAATTTCAAGCCAACCAAATCCTCAAATACTATCTGTGATGTTTTATTAGTCATCAACAGAATGATTGGTCCTTGGCTTATCCCTGTGTCTATGAGTCAAAGTCCACTTCCCCTGCCCCGCACCTTTTTTTTTTACTAGTTATGGATATCACCCTTACCCCTCAATTCCACCTCCAGTTACCCTCATGTTTTCTCCCAACCCAGCCACCTCAGATCTAATCCAACAAATTCATCAGACACAGGAAAAAGTAAAGGAACACCTGGAACAGGCAAGAGCAGATTATAAACAGTATGCAGACCAGCATCTACAGCAAGATCCCACCTACTCAGTGGGAAGAAGGCATAGTGCTCCACAGAGCAGCTCCATGTAGGCAGACCCCACGTCCAAGCTTATCATTTGGTTCCTTGTCCCTTTTAGGATCCTACGACAGGTTAACCCATTCACATTCGAACTTTAACTACCCCACTTTCTGAAGTTTCACCTCTGTTTCATGTATAACAACTTTTGAAACCCTATGCAGAAAACCCTTTCCCTCACAGGACCCAGTCACCTCCTCCCTCAATACATATACAGGAGCACGAGGCAACCCTACACTCTAAACATAAAAAGGGCAGGCTCTGGTATTTTATCAACTGGGATAGGTCTCAGTGGAGCACACCTAGAAACAGGTGGAGAAATGTACATACCTCCTCTTTCCTATGAATCAATCTATTATCATCTGTAGGGTGCCCCTTGGGAAGACTATGACATTGGGGATCATGGGTCTCAAACCCCAGTCTACCAGGCTCTTGGGAGCCTGCACGTGCCAATGTGCCACTCAGTGGCTTGTGAACAGTGTCTTGCGCTAGAAGCTCAACTCTGACAATGGACTCCAGTCCTAGGGTCCGATTAACCAAACTCTGGAGGGTCCTGATTAGTTTAAATAGAAGCAGAGAACTAAGCACAGGAATAGGAAGTTGTCTACGCAACAGAGTTCCCCTGGCTTAGGGCAGCTTCTCTCTTGCTTCTGCTCCTATTATCTGACCCTGATCATCTGGTAACTTGACCTTGCCTGCCTTCTGACACAGGACTCTTGGTCTGCCCTCTGACTTATCTCAGACTCTTAACTTTTGGTATCTGACCCAGCCTGGCTCTTGATTCCTGCTTTGACCACAAAGTCAAACTACCCATATTCCAGCTGTGATTGGCATAAAACTTCTCTTTTGTGATCACTAAAGTGAAGCTCTAAGGTTCCATGTTCATTATCTTCTAAAGATTTCCAGTTCTCTCTATTTAGAATACAAGTGAAAAGATGAGCTTCCAACTGCCAGTCCTGCAAATTCACCCTGCATTCTGACAGTGGGTTCCTTTTTCTCCTCTTCTCTCCATCACCTGCTATGAAGATCATGTCAGTGGAACACCACATTCTCCAGATCATACCATCAGCTACAGCTATGCAACCTCAAATGCATTAAACATAAAAGGAAACACAAAACATGCAGAGCTTACAGTACACACTCCACTGAAGTACATTGTCTGTTGTGACACATCCTTAGTATATTTAATGCAATTTTCCTGTGTTTATTTTACATTATATCATAGGCTTGTGGGGAAAAGTCAAAAACTTCAGTTTAATTTTGTGAGCACAGTATTCAAAGTGTATATACAACATGACTTTTTTTTTCTTTCTACTTCCTCACAGAACAACAAATAATATGATTCGTTGCTGGTTTCTCCAGCAGTGAAATTTTTTACCCCCCTTATAACTGTGAGCTTCCCTTTCAACACAATGGCATTCCCAACACCTGAGTACTTTTAAAACTAGATTCTCGCTTGACTTCTTAATTCCCCCTATGAACCATTGTTATTGTGTAGTTAATGAATGTATAGTAGGATAGTAAAGGAGTATGATTTCTTCTAGCTGTATGATTCTAAGTTCCCCTTGAAATTTCATCTGGATATAGTATCCTTCACTTCCTGTTCTAAGCTGTTATACAGTGTTGCTGTGAACAGTTGCCATATTTCAACCCAGAGGTGGCTGCATTTCAGCCTGAGTTAAGCTGAGGAGCCATTTTTTACAAAATTCAAACCCTTCTATTCAGAAATAGATACCTGAAAGTGAAACATGCACCATACTGTAGTGTGCTTTTCAGTATGTGGTATATATATTTCTGGACAGAAAAGTTTGAAATATGTCCTCAGTTACTCCTCATACTGATTAGAACTTCAAATTCTCAATAAATTCTGCATATCACTTTTTAACACTATACCTCCAATTCTGCCAACTTAACTTAGGCTGAGTAGTTAGCTTACTCCAAATGCATTTGGAAACAAAAATATAAGACTGTGATTAAGGAAATACATTTCTATGGAGCTCTTGTAATAGCACAGTACAGATCACTCTACCAAAACAAATTTGCTAAAAGCCTTGCTTTTTTTTTTTTTTTTTTAATAAACAGAGAAATGTGTTTGGATTACTTTTTTGCATTTCCACAGAACTTAATATAGAGACCACATTTTTAAAGTAATCCTCTAAAACTGTAAATTCTCTGCAAGTAATTTTGCATGCAAAAACCTGTTCATGAAAGACTGGATTTCTCAGCATGTGTAAAAGGTGCAAGCGTCATTTTTGATCCACAGTTTGTGTGAGTCAAATATTCAGCTGGTGTAAATGGGCATAATTCTTAAGAGCTTAATGGAGCTATCTGATTTATAGCAGTGGATATCTGCATATATGTACATGCAGATACATAGGGTTGTAATAAACTTCTTAATGTATCTATCCTATTTTGATAAGTAGATAAATGTATTCAGAATTGCATTTGCAACTGCATTTTAAGTAGAGATGGATCCAACCCAAACCCTAGTTCCAAAAACCCTCTTTGGTAGGATCCTAATTCAGATTGTTAGAAAAAATTTATAGTTTTAGCTCATCTGAGTATACTTGAACATAGACTATCCCCCAGAATCTGATTTTTGTCACTAGCATTCAATGCAGTCTCATTCAAATATTTCTGCCCATATAATAAAAATATTTATTACCAGTGAAGTCACTTAATGGAAATACTTTTAGCTGCAGAGAACTCAGTCTCATTCACAGCAGTCAGGGCTTTGAAAACAACTGTAACCCATTAATGTAGCTGAAATGTGTTACTTGTCTAAACTATATTTGTGAATTGTATAAAACCTATTATGTTTGATGGCATGACTTTTAAGGATGTGTGCCTAAGTAAAAATTCCTGCCCTTGATAGCATATCTCCTCTAGTGCTTAATACTAAACAATGCCCGAAGAAATTTGTTAGTCTTTAAGGTGCCATAGGACTCTCGTTGTTTTTGCTGTACACAGATTAACACGGCTACCCCTCTAGAAAATGTAAGTAGGATATGAAGTCTGGACTAAATACTTTTTGGAGATGAACTGACCGTGTTATTAGTTATCAGTAGTGAATATGACACTCTTTTTCTGCTCACTAATTGTTAAATTGTTTTTGTTCAGTACTGTGCAGGATATTTCTGATTATATAACATTGCTTCAGCTCACACAGGAAATTATGGGTTTGATGCAGATGTTACAGTGTGAAATTCTATAACCTTTGTTATGCAGGTGAGGCTATCTGACCATAATGGCCCTTTCTGGCTTTTGTCTATACATTTTCCCTCATGCAAATTTATTGGATTGGTCTGTTTGATACAACCTAGTGGCCAGGGAGAGGCCAGGAGCTGAGGCAGATTGCTGACTGAATATAAGCTTGGGGTAAAAGGGGAAATAGACTGCTACTCTAGTAGATTTTAGGAGATTATTCCTCTAAAGTCCACAGCATATACACAGAGAAGTTAGATTAAAACTATGCATATTCTTGCAGGAAGGTTGGAATGTCACCCTACTTTATTCCTTGGAACAGAAAATAACAAACAAGAACTAAAAACAGAGACAGTCAAAGCAGGCTGCTCCAAAAAACAAAGAGACATTTTACTTTTCGTTACTGGGCTCTTTGAAGACTACCCCTGCTAGACCAAGGGCTTGTCTTCACTGACAGCAGCAAATTTGCAGCTGTCAGATCAATCTCCCTGATTGACCGATCCAGTCTGTGAAGACCTGCTTAGCTGATCAGGAAGCTGATGCTTAAAGATCACCCACACAGAAGGAGCAGTACTGATTTGGAGGGAAGGTATTCTCTCCAGCTTAGGCTATTGAAGACAGCGCTGAGTAGAAAGTAGGCAATTGGAGGGAGATACACAAGGAATTTTAAGTACCTTGCATAACTCCCTTCGATTGCAGCTGAAATTGTGTGGCAGTATAGGCCAGCCCCAAGACTGCAAACATCCCTTCTGGCAGGACCAGGAAAACCCCAAATGTAAAATGACAGCTTACATTTTAACACAGTTTTCAGTGCACCCAACCTCCCATTACTTTGGTGCAAGAGGGAAACCATAGAGGAACTGTGACTCAGACCATTATCATTCAGTCCCAGCATTTCACAGGACTGCTTCTGGGATGGGGCAATTTATGGACCATCATTTGCTCAGGGTAGAGCTATGCCTAAAGGCAAAATCTAGCCCTATGTTTTTGTGATGTTGCTTGTGTAACAATACAGCTGGGTGAAAAAAAATAATTTTCAGAAGCCAAATAATGTACTCAATAAAGATCAAGAAATTCAATTAGCTAAGTACATGAACGAGTATTACTCAGCCCCACAGTACGTGCACCTTGTGAGGAAGAGAAAAAGATGTGAACTTCTGAACCTGCTGGATCTTTTACTGCATAAAAGGCTTTGGTCATCAGGCTTTGTAACCAGTTCCTGCCTGTGCTCATAGCATAGCTGTGAATTGGCTATGCTTGACAATGCTACAGTACCAACACTCAACTGTGAGGAGGGATCCTGCTGAGGCAATTCTAAATGAGAAAAAGATATTTTGGAAATAGGGACAGGACAGTGAAAGAACCATTTAGAAAACTGGCTAGAGAAATACAGTAAAAGCTCTGGTGCTCCATTACTTTAACAAGTTTCTGATCAGACTCTCCACAGTGTTTAAAAACAGGGGGAAAAAATCTTTCAAATTCAATCCTTATACATTGGACAAACAGGACAGTCTCTGCACAAAAAATAAATGGACACAAATCTGACGTCAGAAATAACAACATTAAAAAACCAATAGGAGAACAGTTCAATTTCCCTGCTCACTCCATTGATGATTTGTTAATAGCTGTACTTAAATAAATGGATAACAAATCAAAGCTTCAAAAAGAAAATGAAGAATTGGAATTCATATGCAGATTTGACACTGTTGATTTAGGGCTAAATAAGGATCTCGTAGAGGGGGTGGTTTCTTATTACAACAGGTGATTTGACTTCACCCCCCTCTATATGCTGTGCCCCACTGTTTGAATTTAAACAACTGCTTTGATTTGCTGTAACAGTCTGACCTGATCCTATGACTTACACTTCCCCGCATTTATTTTCCTCCCATTCTGTAAGTTCCCCATATTGCAAGGGTCTGATGAAGTGGGATTTTCTCCCATGAAAGCTCATGCGATAAACAAATTGGTTAGTCTTTAAAAGTGCCACAGGACTCCTTGTTTGTTTTGCTGAAAATTAAAGGCACCCACCAGTTGGCAATGATCTGTCATAAATTCTGAATGTCAAACTTATTCTTTCTCCCTTTAAAGAAAAAAAATACCTGAGCATGATATTAAAAAATTGAGTACCATGAAAATATTAATTTTAATCTGAAAACTAAAGCAGTGAAATAAAACCACTCACTACTTTACTTCCTCCTGACCCTGAAAATGAAAAGGTGGAGGAGAACTATAGCCTGGAAAGTGCCCCAGAGTGGTGGAACACAACTCCTGGTTCTGCTGCTGAATCACTGCTCTCTATGCCCCTTTCTGTCATTTCCACCAACTTCTCCCTCATCCTCCTTATGTCCCATTCTTTGTTTGTCCATTTAGCTAGTCACTCCTTTCTTTTCTTCCCTCCCACCTTAATATGTGTAATGTAAATACTGAAATTAAATGCAAAATAAACAAAACTCCACCCAAAAATCAGATAAAACATCAACCAATAACAAAAAGCATAGAACATGTATGTCTGCTGATGGTCCCTCTGCTCATATATTGTGTCTCATTTCCCAGTCCTGTATCTGGTCTCATCTAGTTTGGCTGTAAGCTCTTTGAGACAGGGACTCTTTCTTATTTTGCGTTTGTACAGTGCTTAAGCCTACCATGATGATTGGGTCCCAATCTTGGTCTGGACTTCTAGGCATTAATCCAGACAAAATGATCTACCAACAACAATAATCTCCTTCAGGGTCCACCTCTCCTCTTGCAGGGCTCTCTCTCCTTAGCCGTAGAGTTGCTCAAGACAGCTGACCTCACTCCCTGACAACTGCTGTCTCTCCTGCAGTTTCCCTCTGGGTGGATGCTGTAGCTACAGTTTGTATGGAGGAGGAACAGCTTTCCCAGTCATCATTTGAAGCTGGAACTGTAGTAGGCACATGTGAGCGTAAACTACTTAGATGCAAGTACTTTCTCCTACCCTGCTTTTTCATCCCTCTCACACCAATCCCATAAACAACATTCTCAGATGCTACATGACTGGAGCCATTTCTTTCTCATCATGTAATAAATGTGGGTCTGGCCTCTAGTTTTCCACCCACTTTTTTCAAACAAGGCATTGTGCATGGGAGGTTCCTGTCATTAGAAGTAAGGACTTGGGAGACTCACATTCAATTACTTGCTTTTCCAGCATTCCTGTGTGACCTTGGGCAAATCTCTCAGCCTCTCTGTGCTTCAGTTCCCCATCTGTAAAACAGGCATAAAATAACAAAACTTCCTTTCCTCACCAGGCTATTGTGAGGATCAATGCACTGAAGATTGTGAGGTGAGCAGGTCCTATAATAATGGTGACTATATAAGTGCATAAAATAGATTTACACATACATAGAAAACACATTTAAAAATGTAGGAATTTGGCATTTCAGAATTACTGATGTGCAAATAATTTATTTTCTCCACTCTTACCATGGCTCTGACCCAATTAGACTGTAAGCTATTTGTTCTGTGGTTGTACAGTACGTAGCACTGACTGGGCCCTCCAGGTCCTAACACAGTACAAATAGTAAATAAGAACAATAATCAATAAAGTGTCAAGATTAAGAAAGCAAAATAAATGTCTAGAATTACTATAGTTTTAATTTAATCTTGCTGATCTTTCACTGTTAATATTTTTGCTGTGCTATCCTCTCTTTGGAATTACTGTAGAAAGCTCTTCTGTATGAAGACTGCAACGTTTTATATAACAATATCTTTATATTTCATACTAAAAGGTAATTCAAAGCTAGTGTAAGACATTAGCAAAACAATGAAAGTCAATCATATTACCACTTGCCACTACCTCTTTATCTTCATTTTTACCCTCCTCACTTTACTTTATGTATTTTCTTGATAAAGTTACCTACATGGCACATACATTTAGAAATGTGAATGCTTCATATAATGAATAGACTGCTTCCCCTCCCCAATCTTCTATTTCATCTTATAAACCTAGATATTTTGGAGATGTGCATAAATTTTGTATTATAGCATGAAAAGCAATTAATCCCATTAATAAGCAATAATTCATATAATTCAGACCATGGGCTGTCACTATGAATGACTTCATTAGCCAGCGTTTTACCCTAGGCTAAAAAGCCAGCTTCATTAATTCTGTAGAAGGGTTATTTTCTTCTGCTGAAAAAAACAGTCAAATCCTTTTAAAGGAATACTCCCTCACAAAGCAGTATCACCCTGAAAAATATCCCCAAATATGAAGTTCCCATAAATGTTAAAATTATTTACAAGATCAAATATTTTGATCACATTTATATATGTAATTTATGTCAACAGAATGCTATTTGTTATGGATAATGAGTTTTCAATCTGACAGATCTCAGGTAGGTCTGGGCTTCATAGCGGGCATATTATATTCACACTGGTTTGAATATTCTTATTACAAATCATGTTAATGATGTATTAACATTTAACTAGATCTCTGCTGAGCTCTTCAAATTAAATACACAGCAAGGTGAATTTATAATTGGTACTGTGGGGGCCACTTGAGCAGAGAAGTTCCCTGCAATGTTTTTGTATCTTCGGAGCTGTGACATTATCACATACTTTACTGAACACCATCATTAATATGTGACATCACGGGAATTAAAACAGAAGAGGAGAGTATATGGCTTGCTCTTATTTTAAGTCATACGGTCTCTATCCTGCAACTTGTAACAAATTGTAAACTGTTTGTTTATTTCAGTGGGGTTCCACATGGGCATATCAGTTCATCTACATGTTATGAAACATAAGACTGGGACCTCACTAATGTAACATATAACAACCAGATTCGGCTCCCCTTATTCATGTTATTAGAGCTAGATATTTATTCTTATTGGGTAGCAGCTTACTTGGCAAACAGCATAATTGAGTTCATTGGGGCTGCTTATGCAGTAAGCTACCACTCTACATATATAAATGACCAGGATCTAGCCTTACATGGTGTATAATTGAATACTGCCCAGCAGATAACATACATTATTTTACAACATAGTCAGAAAACAAGTTTCCATTAAAATTGCTGCCTTGCAAAACATAATGGGGATCTTGTGCCTTCCCTTATAGGTACACATTCTGGTGTTTGCAAAATGTTCCATGAATTATGAGAAAAAAAAGATCATTTTTCAGTTGTTCAATATGAACAATATGGTTCAAAAGCTATAGAAAGTCAAAGATACTTGTGTATTTTTAATACAAAGAAAAAACTATGTGTTTTTTCTTTACTGTTTGTAAAGGTTTGAGGTTGGACATGGCCCTGAAGCCCATACTCTATGTGATTTTTTAATACTCCAATTTTCATTATTCAGTATGTCTGAATGTTCCAACCTGCGCTGAAAAAGTGTATAAAAAAAAATCACAAATTCTGCCACATTTTAATTAAATTAAGTGCAGGTTATAAGTTTACCTTAATTACCACAAACATTTCAGCTCCCAAACAAAACAAAACAAAAAAGACTCTTTTTTTTTTTTTTTTTAATGTTTCCAGATTAAAGGTTTAGGGCTTTTTATTTTCAAAGGAAATTATTATTTTCATGCTGCTGTGTACGAATGAAGTGGTGAGAAACGTTTCCTCTTATTGAGATAACTCTGGTGTAGCAGCTGTGATACAAACACCACGCTGGATGAGCAGCAAATCCGGCACTGTAGAATTGTTCCAGTAAACGTTAAGTGATTTGAAAAGACCTGACAGGCGAGAACAGCAACCCCTGGAGTCATGTAAAATGCAAGAGAAATACCACTTTATGGATGCTTTATGATGGCTTCAGAAACAGAAACAACAAACTGGCTATTAAAGTGTAGTTTAAAAATAATATTTTCCCTATTTTTGAAAAGTATCTATAAGAAATAAACTCTTTTACATTTAAGAACAAGCCAAAGGCCTTAAAAGATGTTCTTATTTGTTATAGATTGTTGCGTGTAGACTGAATTATATGGAAATAACATTCAATTATATGCTACATTGGTACCAGTCAGTAGTGTTTATAGCTAGAGAGGCTTGTTCCTGGCCCCTTCCCCCACCCCTCCCAGTAGAATATATTGGAGTAATATTTTAGTAAATCTCTTGCAAATTCGACACGCTCCTGTTTAAGGTCCATCCCCGGGATGTTATTTATCGGGGATTGCGTGGGGACCAGGGTCCTTTTGGCCATGGCGGTTATAGCGCCACTTTTGTTTGGTGACTGATTGGAGGCTCTTGATATGAGACAAAGGATCAGAAGGTATGAGCAATAGAGGATTGAGCCAAGCCAGCCGGTGACCCAGACCAGCATCAGGGGGACCGAGTATTGCTCATATGCTGGGAGAAGGGGGAATGCAAGGGGTGCAAAGGAAATTAGCAGGAATAAGAGTAGCATCAAAAGTATCAGGGCAGTTATGAACAAAGGAGGTTTATTTTTATTTACCATGGTTACAAGTTTCTTATTAGAGAAAGCTTTTAAAGGGTTACAGTTAACAGAGTGCGAAAGAGTTACAGTTGACAGTGTGTGATAGCTGTGATACAGTTTTAAAAAGCAGAAGTCTGTGTGTGGTGTCTATGCCTTTCTATGTTCCTTATGCTGTAATGCGGTTTCTTTTATATTTTTTAGGCTGCAGCAAGTCTTAAAGGCAAAGATTACATGTGGAACTTAATGCCCAGGTTAAATGCTAAAGCTACTCTTATTACACTGCTGTTTCCCCTACCTTTAAAGGGGATTGCAGTCTAGCCAACCTGTCCTTCCAGGCTCGGGGTTCTAACCTATGTGTTCCCTAGCCTTATCCCTAGCCAACCTGTCCTCCCAGGCTTAGGGGTCTAAACTGCTTTGGTCCTTGCCCAAGGACCCTGGGTGCTAGATACTTCCCGTTACTGCTTCAAAGATCTGTAGCTACCATGAACCAAAAGTCACCGAGGTCTCTGTGTGCTTGTAACTAGTTACTCACCAAGCTCAACGCCAACGTGTCAGATCTGTCACACCTAGGATCGTGGCCTGACCTTTTTGGTCCGCTCCTTTATGCCAGTTCCGTCACCTGCCTGGATCGGGGGTGCTGACGCTTTTGCCCTGGCTACCATGGTCCTCACTAGCCAACGACCCAAGGGCAAGCCCAGAGATCGGGGCATCATGAGACCACAGAGCTTTATCGCTAACCCCCCTCTTGGGGATGTGGGGCTATATTTATAGGGTTTTAATCCCTTTTGCCCCCACTTTTGTCTTAACACCTTTTTTTGCTGACGTTTTTACACCTTTTGCAGACGGGCGCTTTGCGTCCTAGTTTTTAGTCTGTGGGCAGCCAAATTCTTGGTATAGAGACGGCAGAGTAGTTCTAGGTATTGTGACGGCCTGAGTTCTTGGCATAGGTTCAAATATAGGTGCAAGTTGTTTGTTACTGGGCAAAGAATGCAGAGACCTTTGAAAATTGGTTCCTTACTTGGGCCTAATCTATTCTAACTCTATGCTTAAAAACTATTACAAATACCCTTAATAAACCCCCATCTAAACTCCACTTTCTACACAAATGATAAAGAAAATCATTTGAGAGTGTTCAGGAAGTGGGGGAAAAGAAGAAAAATTAACTTACAATTAATTAATACCTTATGTTTATATAGAGCCTTTTATCCAGAAGCATCCCAAAATGTGTTACAAACAGGGATCTCTTCATTAATCACCACCAAAATGGAGCCATTCCTGGTGTGGATTCATATGGTAGCCATGCTGAACTAGCACCACCAAATACAGTTATTAGGATGAGAAGTAAGGAAGAATGTATCCAACTGCAACACCATGGGGATTTAAGGTAGACTAGATATAATTTATTTTCTTTCTTGGAATTTGGCAAGAATACTGGAGTTGTCACTCCTATGGCAGCAGAGAGTACCAAGGACTCTTAATGACCAAAAATTATCAGGACTTTTATTTTGCAACTAATCCAAACATATTCAGCATCAAAAGTGATCCTTGGACCTAAGCTATAGTAAAACACAAGTACAAAAAAGCAAAAAGAGATGTGCAGATAAGCTCAAATGTTCATAGTTCCTGTTATATATTCTCTTTCTACAAGATGTCAGTTTTCTGTGGCAGAGAACTCTGTATGCTCTATTAATGTACACTAATTATGTTAAATTAATATTAAGTTTGGAATTTAAACAGGAATAGTAAGGACATCATTAAAACATGGCAATGGATCAGGATATCAGGGGCCAGATTCTCATTTATTTTAAGAACCCTTTACACAAAGTAAAGGAGCCTTAAAGCAAATGTACTGTGTCCATACATATTTATTCTCTTAAATCAGTTGTCTTCCTTTGAGTCTGTTGACCAAGAGGTGTTTGTAACACACCTGTGGATTGCTCTTGAATGGCTCTACTGCTTTTTTTCAAAGAAATTCCACTAGATTCCATTCAACAATTACTTGTCACAGGCTTGATCATGATTCCATGAGATTCCCATGACTTCCATATTACTACTCATGTTTAAAGTTAAGCACATGCTGGATTAGAGGCAGAATGCTCAGCACCTATCAGGACTGAATTCTATTTTCCATGTGGAATTCCACAGGTACCAGTTTTCCAACCCCTGGGTTCTAGGAGGGTTAGTGAAGAAAAATGTCTTTGATTTATCTGTATGCTATGGAACTAACAGCTTTTATGCGTATTCCAGCCAGGTCAGTTCAGTTGAATGATTTATACACAGTGCCTAACAGAGATTGAAGCCTGGATAGCTACCTAGCTAAGACCCAAGTCAGACAAGACTGAAGTCATTCTAATAGGTTTGAGAAAGCAATCAGAAGAACTGGTGGTTGCAATTATTTCTGCTTTGATTGACAAGAGTATAGCTTACTTTGTTATGCACATTTGCAACCTAGAGGTCTTAATGGAAAGCCAGATGCTACAGACACCCAAGGAGCTATAGTGGCCAAGACTACTTTTTCCCCACCTGCATGTGGTGAGAATGCTGCTGTTTTTTTTCATTTGGATAACTAGCTCACTACAGCTGTCCATGTCTCTGTCACCTCAAGATTTGATTACTGCATGGTACTCTATAGTGGGCTGTACTCAAAGACCAGTTAGAAACTTCAACTCGTGAAGAATGCAGCTGTCCATTTCCAAAGTGATGCCATTCGCAGAGAGCTCTATGATCTGCTCTGGCTTCAATTATTTGAGAACAGACTTCTTGAAAAACCATCTGTTTGGAAGATGAGAGGGTGATGAGCATCACTGGAGGAGTTTGAATGAACAGCTCCCTGGTTTAAAAATGATGGGAGTGGAGCATTTTCAGTAAGGGGTTTTGACTGTGGAACCTGTTTCACTTCTGAGTCTAACACAGCCAGTTTTGCTGCCCGTCCAGACAGGGTGGTCACTGAAAGACTTGATGGGTTAAGTAAGAAAGAGATAGTTTGCAAACATTTTGTAATGGTTTTTACCTACATGCACATACAACATGGAACTAGCTAAGAATATTTAAAAATCTAGATAAATAAATACTATCGTTAGAGGGGAAAGACATTCCATTTGGATAAAATCCAACTTTTCAGGCACCACGTGGCTATAGTGCAGAGATTCTTGAAAGATTAAATCCAGTCCTCTCCATCTGTAACCTTTCTTGCTATTGTAACCTTAGGGTAGGCTAGAGTTCATGTCTTTGCTTTCCTCCAGTGCCTGAAAATACCCAAGCTTCATGGAAAAGCAGCTGGAAATCCAGAATTAAGTCTTTAAAGATTTTCAGCAAGGATTGCACATGGTCAACCTCTCTATGTTCAAGTCCCAAAAAGAACAAAAAGGAATGGACTTGATTAAGTACCACCTTTATACATCTTATGACTAAAAAGGAATAAATAACTTAATTTTTACATCACAGCATGACTATTTTATAATTCATATACATTATCTTTACAGTTTTACATAAACAAAAATGAATTGAATCTGAACAGGTCAGGCCCCACATAAACACCATGAGAAGAAACTTAAGAAATCCCAGAGCTTAGATTGAGTTCACCTGATCACCAATTTTATAGTCTGCTAAATCAAAAGCAACATTTTTCCTTTGCTTGCTTATAGGAAACTTCAGCTAGAATCCATGTAGATTGTCCTTTGCTGAAATCAGTAATTAACCAATTAATCAACCAGTTAAGTATATGGATTTTTAAAAAACTGTTACAAGAAAATACAAAACTGAGAATAGCAAAATATAAATGTCTTTCCCCACTATTACATTTAAAGAAATGTTGGTGAATCATATTAATTGAGACAATTTAACAAACAGTTTGACTAAAAAACAAACATTTAAAGTATACAGTAAAATACATTTATTTTTTTCCTTTTCTATAATTAACCCTGCAAGGGCTTCCCTGTAGGAGAGCTAACAATATCACTAACCTGATGCAAAATGCTTCAGAATTAGGAAAAATAGCCTACATTCAGCTCCAGGGAATCACCATCTCCCAACTTACACACAGCACGTGGCGTTTTGTAAAGCACCTGACCTGATTGCTTACCCTCATGGAGTTTGTCCCCAGCAACTGAGAACCTATTAGAGTATACCCAAAACCACCACAACCAATTTCAAAACTTCTGGTTTTTGAGTCCTAACTCTGCCTATCAACCATGACCCAGATAACCTCCTACTCACTTTGGCCAAGATGGCCATATACAATGCCAGGGAGAGGATGTTGGCTAAGGAGGTGCTCTGTGACTGTTGGACCAATTTCCGTTCCTCTGTCCAATCACATGTCTGGGCAGAGTTCCTCTAGCCTACATCCGCTGACTCCTTGGCTATTTTTCAGGATCAGTAGGTGCTGTCTGGAGTTCTCTATTCAGTGTCCCCTTCAGGTTCCCTCAATTTAACCCTTTGACCTTCATGCCTGTTCCTGTTTTCTCATTTGCGGCCCCCCAAACTTAGCTGAGTCCCATTCTAAGTAGCTCCTCCCATTAGGCTGGGAAGGGGCTTTTAGCTATGGGTGGGCACAAATAGGAGCACTGACTCAGCCACAAGTTACTCCAACCAGTCGCCCTCCCTGCACTAGAGCTCTTAAAGAGATATACCCCTACTTGGCACATGGATTACACTATTCTAGCCATTTGGACTCATCTTCATGCAACTTTCTTGACTGTAAATAGCATGCATCAGTTATACGTTCCATTCACATATATTCCTTCTTATCATTAACATTCCACCCTCTCCACTCCCTATTTGCTGATTGTTTTTTTCCCCCCTTCCTTCTTTGAATGCAACATGATTGTGGTCTTCTTGTATGTTCATTCAGAAATGTCTCTGGTCTTCAGAAGTTTTTCTGTGGTCTTTGTTTTAGCAAAAGATAATAACCTCACCTACTCTTTTAAATAGTTTGTCTCATTTTAATTCTTCACATTTTTAAAAAAGTATCATCTACAAGAACAGCAGAAGATCAACAGTCCAGGTGAGCTGGAGTTTACTTGCCTGACAGTTATAATTCTCTGATTAAAGGGTGTTTTTCCCTGCAAATTGTCTTGCTTTTTTTTTTTAATCTTTCACTGACTCTTCAGTTCAGTTGTGGTTGAACAATCAATCATATAATGGCCAAAGCAAAAAGAAATTTCATTGTGCCTTTATGTTTATCTACCATATATCTGTCTTTTCTCCTTTTATGTTTATCCCAGAAGAGTAATGGAATAAAAGATGGTGTTTTATACTTACTATATGTCTCATCATCTGTATTTCTTTTCAATTAACAGAAAAATTACAAGTAGTTAATGACTTTTTAACATACAAAAGTTTATTGATTTTATCTTGATATGTGATAATTCAGACAGTATACTTTGACCCAAAGAAATATCAGAGATAGTACAAAGTACAAGGTATAAGCATTCTATTCCCAGTTCTACCACTCACTGTTTAATGTTGGGCAAGAGAGTTAACCGCTTCAGTCTTCAGGTTAGCAATATGCAAAATGGGATAAGTAATAAACTACAGGTGCATTGTGGAGCTCATTGAGACCCAAACTGTACTGCAGATAGGGCTGGTAGTGTCACCTATTGATAAGGTTTCCCAACACTTACCTTTATAAGATGCTATTTTCATTTGCTCATGATTTTGCCAATTTTTAACCATTTGGGCTGAATTTTTTTATGTCATCTATCTTCCTGTGAATTGAGGTTTTTTTGTTTGTTTGGGGTTTGTTTGTTGTTTTTTTTTGTTTGTTTGTTTTTTAAATATTTTGAAAATTCCAGCAAAAATGGTTTTGCTATTTCCAAGAACAAGTTGGAAGAAAATAGGTTGTTAAAAAAATGTTGGCAACCTTTTTATGAGTTCTAGCACCATCATGAAATTTGGCCATGTGGTGACATCTGTCTCAGGAATGTGAGTTTGCCATACCCATAAAAAGCCATTCAAATGTGGCCAAATCATAAGCTTTTTTGCAAATAATAAATAATAATCACAGTTCACACATTCTCGATGGAGACTTACTAGGATTTAGCAGCTTAATAACCCAAAGAGTCCATCAACACTGGACATGCTACAGCCCAACGCTGCAGGGAGCTGGCAGGACTTCCCTCCAACTGCAGTTCCATGCAGCAGAAACAAGAAGAGAGAGATGGTCTCTTTGTGTTCTCAATGCTCCCCACACTCCACTGACCGCCAGGCAGTGAGGAGGAATAAGCCCTCTGTACTGAATGCAGAAGACTGGGGCTGGGGGCTGGCAGGAGGGAGGGAAAATGGTCCTTGAAGTTAAGAAGAGAGACAATGATCTGAAGCCAGTGGGGTATTAGGACTGGTTGGGAAAGGAAACAGAAATTGGAAGAAAAATAAGGGAAGACTGCCTGGGCAAGAAGTCTGGGATTAGTCAAGGATTCGGGCTCCAGTCCCTTTTATGGATAATTTTGAAATGCTTTTGTTTTCATTTGAAATATGGAAATGCTCTATGAAAGGGAATATCTTTCTTCACCCAGCTCTATTCCTATGTGATGCTGGGCAAATCACTTAAACCAAATTCCACACAGATGGCCAGTAATTGTGTAGCCTTGTTTTTTCCATGCCTGACTTGAGACCCCGAGTCTGATATGAAGCAATTCTGAGCTCTCACAACCCTAGATGAAATCATTGGGATCTGTGATCATATACTCTGAAAAGTCAGGTCTTAGCCATGTCAGATTGGACACCAAGAATTAGTGGATGCTTCTGACCTTGAGCCCTCTGGGCCTCAGCTCTCTTGTCTGTAAAATGTGGCTGATAACATCCCTTTACCTCACAAAGATGTTGTAAAGATAAGTTAATTAACGTGAGCAAAGCATTCAGCAACAGTAGTGGTGAGTATCAGGAAAGCCCATGAGGAAATCAATAAATCTGTCCTCAAAGCAGGCTTGAATAGCATGCAGTAATGAAGGTGTAGGGCCATCCATTCAACAATGAGGGAATAAAACCAAAGTATTTAATAGTTTTGCCCATTAATTGAACACCATCCATTCTGTGTGCTGAATGAGGCAGGGGTCCAGAGGGGAAAATAGCATCTGATTATGTAATTAAAGAAATCTTCTAATGCATATACAGAAGGGGAGTGAATTAAGATGCATAGGCAACCTTAATTTTGGCATTTCCTAACCTGAGTGCTTGACTTTGCAACTTTCACATAGTGGGTTTTTGGTGTATTTATCTATATGCAGGTCTGTGCAGAACTGTACTGTCCCAAGGGGAGCCCCAGGAAGTGCAGTGACACCCAAAACTCCAGCAAGTGCGGCTTGCATTAAGAGGACACTCCTTTCTACTGCTGCTCAGCTCTCCTGGCAGTCTCAGTTGAGTAGGTGGGGGCAGGATGTCACAGTCAACCTTCAGAGTAGTCCGCTTCTCTAGGGCTGTTATAGAAGAAAGCAATTCTTTCCCTGCTCTGAATGCTGGGCTGGCTTTGTGCTTGATGGGCATGCAAGGTGTGGATAGGAAGGCTTCCTCTGCATTCTGTGCAAGAGGGAGGCACAATTTAGTCCTAATTATTCAGCAGTGCACTCTGTGATCTTCAGATCAAGGGCAGCATATGAGTGTGAACAATTACAGCTAATGGAAAGAACTAATTTTGCTACATTTAGAACCAATTTGAAAAGTATAAGTTCTAGACTATGGAACTTCAAAGATTCACATTTGCCTTTGACAAACCTAAGTTCTGGCCTATTGTACTTAACTATCTTTTATTCCCTTGCTAGACCGAGGTGCAGGACAAAAACTGCCTTCCAACAAGAAACAATGTTTGCACAGCATAGGCTATGCTGCAGTCGGACATGCATGATACATGTTTCCATCTTTTCTCTAGTGATTTAAGTTCAATTGAGAAAAATTTCAATTATACTCAAGAAAGAGTCATGACATGGCAGTTTTTGAAGCATTCGGGAGATTTTGAAAATCATCAGAATTTCTTGTCCCTATCACAAAAAGCATAAAGACAGTATATTTCCAGAGGAAGGAATTACATGAATTTTATGTGTTATCTATATGAGTTTGATGCAATGCTCACTGAAGACAGAGACAAGATTCCCCTTGAACTGAGTAGGCTTCATATCTGGTCTGGTATAGTTTTAGTTTGTACAATGAAAACAACCAATCTCTATGCACTATGCAATCACGGAGGCCTTTGGTATAAAGTCAGTATGAATTTAGGGATGTTCTATGTGGGTATTATATTTATGGGTATAATCTAGGGAAAATCCTCTTCTCATATTGGGAATCCAAACTAAAGTGCATGCTCTGCAAAACTCCATTCAGATGACAATTTGCTGCCATGTATTTCAAGGGTCTTTTTTGACAAGTTTCACCCAGTGAACATATTGTTCTACCCTGCAGAAGAAGCAGATCTGCATAATATACATATATATTATATATATTTGTGTACGTTAAGTTGAAAAATGAGAAGGAGGGTCTTATGGGTCCCTTCATTATAGTTTCATTTTGTATTCTCTGTAATAGCCCATATCATAATAAATTCATGATGCAGTCCTGTGAATGTCACAGTAATTTAGCATTAGTTAAGCACTAGTTAATAGACACTTAAAATGTTGTCTCTCTACATAGAATTTATACAGGGTTTAATGGAGCCTGCTCTGAAAATATACAAAAGGAATGCACTGGGCCTGATTTAAAACTCACTTCCGATGATTACACTTGTGTAATTCCACTGACATCTGTATGGCAGATCCTGCTTCAGACCTACACAAATAAGGAAAGAATCAGATACTACCACCAAATGCAGCTATGCAATCCCACTACCTTCAGAAAATTTGTCCTGGTGTAAGTGTGGACAAAACTTGTCTCCTATTGTCTAAGCACCAATAACTGCATATCAGTTATTTACTCCAAAATTGCACAAGTATCTACCATGTAATACTTCACCAAAATAATAAAACCACTTAATACCAACAGCAGAATTGAGATTCTCCAAAAGGAAGAGAATTGCTGGACTGAGTTTCTTATCTGTCCTCTACAGCAGCAGTAAAGCTTTCTTGCAAAAAACCCCCAAAAACCCCTGAATTAGGGTGCAAAAGAATCTACCTTTCTTGGCTCGTTACCTCCTCCTATCATTTGGTCTCTCTCTCCTCCCTTCCTCCTTATATTGCCATCTTTGTTAATAACTCTTTTTCCTTTAATGTCTTTCCCAGCCCTATAAAGCCTTCCATTAGACTCTAGGAATGGACAAACTTTCGAGGTTTTGACCAAGTAGCTAACTGTTCAGTGAAATGCTTTTTTCCCTCCATAAATTATACTCATGTTCATTTTCAGAAAAAGTTAATTAAAAATACTGTTTCTTAGTGAAAGAGAAGCCTATGTTATAGAAGAATATCAGAAAACAATGAAGAGTGAGTCACCTTGTATGTTACTTGCACTTAGGAAATTAACTAAGAGCTAGCCAATAGCAACCTTTAACAAAAAATAAAATTAATGCCAGAAAACGCACGCTACAATTGTAGTGAATAATCACTAAGAAACATGGCCAGAGGCCCTTACTCAGTTTTCACTCTGTCCTTATTCAGGAAATCTCTCATTGAATTCTCTAATGATTCCAGCATAGTTTCACCTACATGATATAGAGCTCCGGCCATGGAAGTTACTAGCCTACGGGGGGGGGGAAGTCTAACAGCAGAAGTATTACATTTATGGCCCTGCTGGAATAATAATATTATCTTAAGTTAATGCATTTTTCTGATCCAGACTACTTCTACACTGTTGTTTAAAACATAAGAGGCTGCTGTTCTAAGCAATATGCTCTGGTTCAACACAACCACAAGTTAAGGGACTTAATACAGGAATTCCTGGATGGAATTATAGGCCTGTGTTATTCAGAGGGGTCAAACACTGATCAGAGAGAGATCCTTTCTGGCCTTAAAATCTATGCATCTCTGAAACAGCCCATAGGCTCTAAGACCAAAATTTTCAAGCCTGGATAGTTAAAATTGATGTCTATTTTGATATTTCAAAGCCAACTTTGAAAATTGTGACCCCTTTTTCCCCCAGGCAGTTTCATCATTTATGGTTGAAACATTTTTTCCCTTCCTGTTGATCAGGAGGTGTCATGAGCCTGCTGTCCTTTTTACTGAGGGCCTGTGGACCCACCCAACCCTAGAGAAACCAGAGCTTTGCCCCTCTCCTCTTCTAGCCACCTTTATTTTGCAGAGGAGAAAAGCATGAGTCTTCAGAGCAGAATATCCATTTTGTTCCTCACTGGGTCACAAGAATAGAACACTCAGAAGACCACTATTCATTTGTACCATGATTCTTTCAAACAGTGCTTTTTCTGTGACAGTACACAGGGGTATGGAGTACTGGCACCTTTTTTGCCAGCCCCATTGCCCAGCTGGGGGGTGGGGTCAGCAGGGGAAAGGAGCGCATCGCTGGAAGAAGAGGGGTGGTGCAGAAAGAAGAGGGGTGGGAGAGGCCTTTTCCAAATTTATTATCAAGATACAAGTACCGGCACTGTTTTTTTAAAAAAAAAACAAAAGGAGCATTGGTTTCAAAATTCTTTCCATATTATCTGAGATCCCATAAGGTAAGGAAGAATCTGCCATCATATGCAGTGTTTCTTAGTGTGACCGGGGCCTCCTGGGATACCCTCCTGGACGTGCAAAAATCAGGGCAAGCTGCAAAACCGGGAGCCAAACTCCCCACACACTGATGGGTGGTACTTAAACCAGTCTCCCTATCAGTCACAACCAGGCTTCTGGTTCCCCACACTGGGTACCAAGAAATCTGCCCAAAATAGAAACAGCTCCCTTTATTGCACTCCAGTTCCTCTAGCTACCACCTAGCCGCACGGTCCCTTAAAGATATAGGTTCTCCTGACCCCAAAGGGCCAGCCACAGCACACAGAACAATATAGGTTTGGATCTTACCCAAAATATCACACTGATAGCCAGTCCTTTAGCAACTACAACTAAAGGTTTAATATAAAATGAAAAGCAGCAAAATATGAGAGATGTTAAAGGGTCAAAGCGAATCACATACATACAAATCATTTAAAGTTCATGAAAAGCAGTTTGCAGGCTTGTTCCTCTGGTAAACACCCAGCACCAGGGTGGGCCTCAATCCTTTGTTCAGTCTCAGAGGAATAGTTCCAGAGATGGGTGTTGGCTGTACACTGGGGACTTGAGAGCAAGATGGAGTTGGGGCTGCTGCCTTTTATCACCTCTGGCCTTCTCCATGCTGTGTGCAGTTCTCTCCAATCAAACTGGAGTTGAGTCACATGTTCAAGTCCTAGTGGCTCAACAGGTTTTCTCCTTTGGCCCATTATACTGGGGAGCTTCCTTAATGGGCCATTGAGGGGACAATGGCTGGGTAGACATTCAGTCTGGGGAGTTTCCCCAGACTCACACAAGTTAAAATATAAATATGACAATCATATTCCTAACTTCCAATACCAACACAATTCCTGCACATAAACTACACAATCAATCCCAACAAATCACCACCTTTCCACTGACACCAAACATGGCATAGTTACCATGAATCATAACAATTATAAAATATTAATACAAAATAACATATGCTTCTAAGACCCACTGCTATAACTCGTGATGCTGCTAGGGGACCCTATGACTCCACCCTGAAAGTCTAATCTCAGGCCTTGTATACACTACAGAGCTATCGCGCGGTAAAGCTCCTTACCGCACGATAACAATCAAAGCGTCCACACACTAAAGCTTCTTGTTGCGTGGCAACAGCCCTCTTGCTGCGCAACATGTAAACCACCCAAACAAGGGTGGTAAGGCTTACCAAGGAACAGTTGTTCCATGATACAGCCTGTGTGGACATTTGTTGCATTTTTGACAGCCTCCGGAAATGTCCCAGAGTGCCAATCCAGGGCACTCTGGGACACCAGAGCTGTCAAATTTGTCAATTTCACTGCTCTAACAGAGCAGTGAAATTGACAAATAGTGGCTTGAGCCAGACTTTGGCTCAAGCCAGCAATGGGGCTCAGGGCTCAGCTGGCTGGTGCCCTACTGAGCCCCGGCTCCAGCTCCAGCCCCAAACAGCTGAGCCCCACAACCCACCAGGATCCAGCTCTGGCAGGGAAGCCAAGCAGCGCTCAGCTGCCACCAGCCAGCTGAGCCCCGCTGGAGCCCAGTGGGTGGCGGGGCTCAGCTGCCACCGGTCAGCTGAGTCTGGTGGGTGGCGGGGCTTGGCTACCACCGGCCAGCAGAGCCCTGTTCCTGGCCACCCACCAGGGGGCTCCAGCGGGGCTCAGTTGACCGGTGGCAGCCGAGCCCCGCTATGGATCAGGCCCTGCTGGGCAGCTTGACAGCCCTGCCCCAGCTGCAGCGGGGCTCCAGCCACTGGCCAGCTGAGCTCCGCTGGACCCCAGTGGGTGGAGGGGCTCCGCTGGGGCCCGGCTGTGGGGCTCGGCTGCCTGAGGTGGATAGAAAACTGGCTAGATCATCGGGCTCAGGAGGTAGGAATCAATGGCTCGATGTCTAGTTGGCAACCAATAACGAGTGGAGTGCCCCAGGGGTCGGCCCTGGGGCGGGTTCTGTTCAATATCTTCAATGATCTTGATGATGGGATAGACTGCATGCTTAGTAAGTTCGCGGATGACACCAAGCTGGGGGGAATGGTGGATACTCTGGAAGGCAGGGACAGGATCCAGGGAGACTGGAAATTGGAACACTGGGCCGAAAGAAACCTCATGAGGTTCAACAAAGACAAGTGCAAAGTCCTGCACTTAGGACGGAAAAATCCCATGCACTGATACAGGCTGGGGACCAATCGGCTAAGTCGCAGCGCTGTAGAAAAGGACCTGGGGGTTATGGTGGACGGGAAGATGAATATGAGCCAACAGAGTGCCCTTGTTGCCAAAAAGGCCAATGCCATATTAGGCTGCATCAGTAGGAGTATTGCCAGCAGATCGAGTGATGTGATAATTCCCTTCTATTCAACACTGGTCAGGCCGCATCTGGAATACTGTGTCCAGTTTTGGGCTCCCCACTACAGAAAGGATGTGGACAAATTAGAAAGAGTCCAGCGGAGGGCAACAAAAATGATTAGGGTGCTGGGGCACATGACTTATGAGGAGAGACTGAAGGAACTAGGCTTATTTAGTCTACAGAAGAGAAGACTGAGAGGAGATTTGATAGCAACCTTCAACTACTTGAAGGGGTGCTCCAAGAGGAGGGAGCTAGGCTGTTCTCGATGGTAACAGAGGACAGAACAAGGAGCAATGGTTTCAAATTACAGCTGGGGAGGTTAAGGTTGGATATTAGGAAAAACTTTCTCACTAGGAGGGTGGTGAAGCATTGGAATGGGCTACCTAGGAAGGTGGTAGAATCTCCATCTTTGGAGATTTTTAAGGCTCGGTTAGACAAAACCCTGGCTGGGGTGATTTAGTGGGAGTGGTCCTGCTTTTTAGCAGGGGGTTGGACTATGACCTCGTGAGGTCCCTTCCATCCCTATTATTCTATGAAAAGTGAGCTTGATAAATTTATGGAGGGATGATATGATGGGACGGCCTAGTTTAGCAATTGACTGATCTTTGACTGGTGGTGGTGGGTATATCAATGGCCTGTGGTGGCACATTTGATGGGGTGGGTTCTTAGTTCTTACAGAGAATGATTTCTTAGATGTCTGGCTGGTGAGTCTTGCTCATATGCTCAGAGTTTAATTGATCACCTTATTTGGGATCGGGAAAGAATTTTCCCCCCACGGCAGATTGGCAAAAGCTCTGAGGCTTTTCACCTTCCTCTGTAGCATGGGACACAGCTCACTTGCTGGTGGATTCTCTCTGTACCTTAAAGTGATTAAACCATGATTTGAGGACTTTAATAACTCAGTCATAGGTTAGAGGTTTATTACAGGAGTAGGTGGATGAGGTTCTGAGGACCTGCATTGTTCAGGAGGTCAGACTAGATGATCATATTGATCCCTTCTGACCTTACAGTCTGAGTTTTTCTGTGCCTGCAGATGCAGGGAAGAATTCTTCCTGAGCCTAAACCCTAAAGCAGCATGTTACTCCCATCTGCATCAAGAAGGGATTAATAAACAAAGGTATAATTAAATGTTAATTAACAAAGTCAAGAATAAGCACTTTAAATTTTAAATAAAACAATGCTAAGCAACATAATAAAAAGTTACTATATTCATAATGAGTTATTAATGAACAACTATTATTGTAATTTAGGAGATGACACTGATGACTCAAGGAAACAACTGAGCCCGGTTTAGCATAGTGGAGATTTCAGCTCCCTTCAAATCTTTTGGGTCTGTTGGTCTCAGAGTATGGAACAAATTCTCAGAGTCACACAGATGGAAATCCTTTGAAGTCAATAGATTTACTCCAGATTAACCCCACTGTCATTATCAAGCAGATGAAAACATTATAATATTCATGCGCAACTTGCAGGTGATTCTGTAAATTTCTAGTAAAAAATATTACATTGGTTTAGGGCTGAGAACTGCATTGATTCACTGAACATGAGGATGGTAAGTGTGGTAACCTGTCAATCACATCCCCAGTGTTACTTTAAAAGGAACCATAGGCTAAAAGCCTGAAGCAATTTAAATGTTGACTCCTCAGGATTTATTAATAAAATAGAGTGTTGCTGAACAGTGTTTTAAATACATATTAAGAACTTGAGGTCTAGAAAATTGTAGGCTTGATTCACTTCTCACTTACCCTTGTGTAAATCACATTAATAGATTTTAAGGCCAGAAGGGACCATTGTGATTATTGAGTGTGACCTTTTGCATAACACAGGTCACAGAATTTCCTCCAGTAATACATGCATCAAGCCCAACACCTTGTGGTTGAATTAGAGCATCTCTTTTAAAAAGGCATCAGTCTTGATTTAAAGATTTCCATTGATGGATTATCACCACATCCCTTAATAAATTGTTCCAGTGGTTAATAATCCTCACTTTAAAATTTGCTTTATTTCCAGTTTAAATTTGTCCAGTGGTAACACCATTGAAATCCCAGCATAAGAAACAGGAGAATCAAGCTCTATATCTTGCTTTCCCCTTTTCAGCTGGTATCCCTTTCCCATTACCCCTCACATTCTCCCTCCTACATCACTCCTGAAAGTCTACCATCCTGCCAATCATCATTTCTTCTGTTTCATGTTTAACTTCTCAAACTTTCTTTCCCCTCCGCACCTGAGTGCTGAGTTCTTACCATTCTTGTATCTCCCTCTGTGATAATATCAAGCAAACCTTCTCTATTCATCCCTACCATTAAACCCTTGACCAGGCCTTGCTCACATCTCACCTCAGCTACTGCAATATACATTTGTAAAGCACTTATCGTGCTAGTAACTGGGTAACCCAGTCATAATCCTGTTCCTACGAGATCAAACTCTAATCTTCTCTCTTAGTTTAGGCAGCTTCCAAAGATGAATAAGGTTGGTTAGATATCCTCTAAGACAAATCATACTGCTTCTCATTTCTCTTATAAGCATGTCAACTTGCCTCACTCTACTCTACCTAATATACAAGCTGCTTCCTTTCCACTTCTCTAACCATGTTGCTCCTCACTCTAAATCTGTTTTCTCTTGTCTAATTGTCCAAGTTAATTATATAGTACCATCTTCCAGACTGCGGGGACACTGTGGATTTATCTTTCAGGATTGTTAAGTACTTTTGGAAACAAAGAGCCAAATTCTGTCCCCAGATGTGCATGTAAGGCCCCTACTGAAATCTAAAGATAAGTAAAAAAAATGAAGGCAAATCGCTTACTGAATGGTACTTGGAAACCATGGGTATGAATGTGGCATAAGTATATATAGATCAGTCATAATTTTGACTCCATGAATTTCACATAATTAAAACTTTCTTGCAGGTAATTTTGAAATTCTGTGCTTATCACAAATTGGGGTCACAGGGATATGAAACGATATGCATTGTGAGATTTTGTAGCAAATCTTCTCTTGAGCATGTTCCAGTTAGATCTCTCATGAAGTTAACCTCTAAAACATTACAGATTCTGATTTTATAATTACTAAAATAACAGCATTACCTTATTACTTTCATCTGTGCACTGTGGACAGAAGAATGGTCTAGTCATAGCCAAATTTCTTATTCTTCCTCCAACACTTCATTTATATTCAAGATTTCTCCAGCAAAAAAAAAAGGTAAGAAGTTGGTTCTTCAAGCAAATGCATATGATTCTGGGAAAGAAAGGAAACAGAACATTGTAGGTTCAATTTAGTGGTAAAAATTATTTTATTAAGATTAAGATTTGCAGAAAGAAGCCCAACATTTCAATGTCTTAAACAACTGCAGCACAGTGTTATATGAAACTTACGTTACCTTTCAATCAACTTACAATTTAAAATTTGTATTAATAGCACTGTAAGACCTTAAAAAGCACAACAGTTTCCACCAACTTTCAAATCCTGGGTAATTAGGGTTTTCAATCATGGCAATGTTCTTCTAAAGGCGATTTTGGCAAATAGGTAATTATAGCTCAATGAGGAGCTATAGTCTCATTTGGAAGCTGCCATTCCCAGTCTAATTGCTTCCAAGTGAAATAATAGCATTTTTGTGTCAACTATCATCTTTTGTTGTTGTGAAATTGGGACTAAATACCGCAGAATGCAACTGCACTTTCCTGCTCTTCTCTGCACAAATCCTTTTAAAATATGATTATAAAATGCAGGAGTGACCAGGATTTTTTTTTCCTTTCTGCATTTATACATGAAATGTAATGTTTAATTTAAACATTTAATGTTTATGAAGCACAAATATATGCAGTGACCATGCTCGGGTAAAAATGTTAAAAAATGTAAGCCCAAATAGTTGCTATAAGCCTCAGAAAACAGGTAAGAGGAAAAATGAAAAGAATCTTAGGCCTTGATCCGGCAAATACATGACACACACAAGTAATTTTACACTGATGTCAACAGAATTATTCATGTGTAAATTAACTCACATGTATGTCTAAAGGATTGAGGTCTTGTTATTTAATTATTAATATTAATATTATATAAAGGCTTAGAGGTGTAACTCAGACTGAGACCCTATTAAAGTTGGCACTGTAGAAACATAAAGTGAGAGACAGTCCCTGCTTTACAGATCCTACACTTTGGGTACATCCACAATGCAGAAGGCAGCAGGTCTCCGAGCATGGGTCAATTGACTCGGGCTTGCAGAGTTCGTGCTACAGGACTAAAAATAGCAGGGTAGACAATCCCACTTGGGCTGGAGCCCTAGCTCTGAAACCTGGAGGGGGATAGGTTTCACACTCACAGCCCTGGCACTGGCCCAAGTAGGAATGCTGGCAGAGCAGGTGCCACCTCATGCCAAGACCCCAGACCTCACTGAACACTGGCAAAAACACAGTTGGAAACCAGTCTGGCTTACTTCTTGGTTAGCATAGTCAAGAAAGGAATTAGTGTTATAAAAATGTGTTTAGACTTTTTTGAATGCTTGTAGGAAGCTGCATCTATTAACTCTACTTATAATTGTCTGTAACCCATGCTCTATGGTAACAAGCTTTTGCTCTGTAACTGTAAAATTTTTGTTCTACTACTCTAACTCAGTAAAGAGGAAAAAACTTATCTAGTGAAAAATGCTAGATTGCTACAGAAGGTGTAATCTCCTGACCAACAGGAAGGACTGCTGAATCTAAATGGGCCATTGTGGAACAAAGACTTTGTCATTTGCGCCACCCATAAAAGGTTACATGCAGAGGTGCTCATCCAGTTGTGGCCTCCAGTGCATGGGGTATAAAACTCCCTGAACAGAAGGAATGGGGTCTCAGTACACTGTCTAGACTTGAGGGGTCAAAAAGGCCTAAGCATAAGCAAGAGATCTCCATGCTGCTTCAAATTGGTCAGCCCTAAAGAACATATAAATCTACTTATTACAGAATCTTATATTGTCTTTTAAAATCAAGGGGCATGTCTACACTAGAAAAAGTTATGTTGACTTAACAAAGTGGACTCAGTCGATTTAAAGTTAAGTCGACTTAGTCCACTTTGTTAAATTGACCTAACTGCCCTTAAGTCGACTTAATAAAGTCAACTTAAGGGTTACTCCCCGTCCACATCGTCCTTAAGTCGACTTAAGGAGTTGATTTAAGGCTTAAGTCGACCTAATGGGTGGTTGTTATTAGATTGACTTAAGCTTTCATTAAGTCAACTTAAGGAATTTCTTAAATTGACTTAATGAAAGTCAGATGTAGACATGGAGTAATTTAGGTCAACTTAAGTGTCCTTAAGTCGACCTAAATTGCTAGTGTAGACATACCCAAAGACTATAACTCATGTATGTGTTTCTTGTTTTAACCCTGTAAAGGACCCATTTCATTTCTTAGTTCATAAGTCTTTAATTAGTTTACTGACTACAGGACTGGCTATAGGCACTGTCTTTGGTGTGGGGTCTGAATACAATTGACCTGGGACAAATGACGGGTCCTTTGGGACTGCAAGAGACCTGACTGTAGTTGTGATTTTTTTGTGTAAAGTGACCATCTATCACATAGTCTAGTTTGGCATTGTAACAGACTTATCCAGACTCCATGGTGAGACTCTTCCAATTATTTAGGAGTTCACACTTGTTATTGGTTTGATGAAACGTAATTATAGAACACTCAGTCAGTTTGAGGTCTCTGCCCTGGTTTTGGACAATCTGTCCTTAGGTTGGCACTCAGAGTTGTGAGCCACTCCAGAGAGCATGACCGTCTACAGCAGTAGTATTCAACCAGTGTGCCACGAGAACTGTCCAAGGTTCCAAGCTTGCTTAAGTTGACTTAATTTACCCTGCATCTACACTACAGTTTTCTTAAGTCGACTTAAACAGCTTGCTTAAGTTGACTTAAGGAAAATAAAGTCAACTTAATTAAAATTAAGTCGACTTTATTAAACCTCCTTTAAATTTGACTTAGTGCTTAAGTCGACTTCCTAGAGTCGACTTAAGCCAGTGTAGATGTGGGGTAGCCCTAAGTCAACTTAGGGCTACCTCAGGATTACACCAATGCCCTCCCTGCTGGGGGGGTCACAGAGGGAGCCTGGAATGCCTGCCCACCCTGCCCCTCTGCCCTGCCAGGGTCCCTGACCCCCTTTGCCCCATTGTACCTATGTACAATGGGGCAAAGGCTGAGCCCCCTGGCATTGGGCAAGGGGTGACCCCCCACTCCCATGGACCTGCCCTAGGTCCCTCTAAGCCCCTAGAAGTCAACCTAGGCATCCAGTGTGGACGCTCTACATTGACTTTGTAAGTTCCCCTTTAAGTTGACTTTAATTTTAAGTGTAGACGCACTAAGTCGACTGAACTAAGTCGACTTAAAGTCAACTTAGTTAAGTCGACTTAGTTAAAGTTGACTTAAAATTACAAGTGTAGACATAGCCCAAGTGTGCAGTGAAATTTTGTACAAAGGTAATGAAAATTAACTTAAAATAAACATTGTTTCATCTTAAACAATATTCTATCCAACCAAAATTACAACTCATAAAACTTGTGAAAATTAATCATCAAATTAAAAATGAGGTATCGGTCTTTCAATTCTAAAATGTGAACATTCTAAACACAGGTAGCCAAAGGGCAACATTGAGAATTTATTTATTTATTTATTTTGTGGATTTGAAACATTAATGCATTTGATCCTTCTTTAGCTTCTTGTATGCACTATGTTGCAAACTTCCCTGGTAAGACTGTAACCATAGTAAATGTAAGTAAATGTGATGTTTCTGAGCAATCAATTCAGCTGAAAAAAGTGGGTGTGCCATGGAATTGTTTGTCTCACTGAAGTGTGCTCTGTTACTGAAAAGGTTGGGAACCGCTGGTCTACTGTGCTATTTGTAGCTTCCTACTGCTAGCCTCACAAGCCTAAGTAAATTGACTTGGGCTCCAAGGTTTGCTTTATTTATTTATTTTGGCAGTGTAAACATATCTTCTAAGTTTACATCTAAACTGCCTGTTTCTTTCAGTGGTAGTCTCCCAAGCAAGGGTTGAAATAGCAGCATCAGTGAGGCACAGTTTAGTTGAGAGAAGTAGAAACTGTCCTGTATATACCCTAATGACTATCTACTTGCCCAAGTCATGGCTTTTCATTGACACAGTTATTTTTAGCTAAGTGGCATCTTGATGCCTTCCAACTGAAGGAGTCTTTCTCTATTGTAGCAAAAGACTCCAGCAGCAGGGAAAGGTTCTGGCAGCTCCCTACTGTTTGAACCTTTTTCCTTCAGGATGAGGGAAAAATTCTGGCAGTGGGGAAATGCTCTGGCAGCCAGGTATGGCTTTGCCAGAGGGGAGTTAGTGGAAGTGGAAGGTTCCTGCAGCAGGTGTGTTTCTAGTGGATTCGTGGAGGAATCAGTTCTTGGCCCTATGATGTTTAACATTTTTATCAATGAGCAGGAAGAAAACATGAAATCATCACTGATAAAGTTTGCATATGACACAAAAATTGGGGAGTAGTAAATAAGGAAGAGGATGGATCACTGTTTCAGAGTGATCTGGATTATTTGGTAACCTTGATGCAAAATACATAATGCACGTTTTAACACGGTTAAATGTAAATCTATATATCTAGGAAAAACAATGTAGGCCATAGTTACAAGATCAGGGACTCTATCCTAGGAATCAGTGACTCTGGAAAAGATTTGGGGATTGTAGTAGAAAATTAACTGAACATTATATCCCAGTGTGATGATGTGGTTAAAAGAGCTAATGCGATCCTGGGATGCAGGGCCGGATTAAGACATGCCGAGGCCCCAAACTATGTCAAGATTCAGAGGCCCTATACCATCAAAAAATAAAGAGGAAAAAGTGTATTGCATTATAACAAAAAAAGGAATGAAAAAATAAATTACAAATCATTATATTTGCATATACACATAAGCAAAGATGCAATGGAAAAACAACTAAATAAAACATACATCTTGCAAAAAAGCCTTATTTGCATTATCCATTGCCATTATGATAAATCTTCTTAGTTATCACCGATATATTTAAGGGTCCCTCGTAATGTGAGGCCCTAAATCATGGCTTACTTGGCTTATGCCTAAATCTGGCATTGCTGGGATGCATAAAAAGAGGAATCTTGACTAGCAGTAGAGAAGATATTTTACCTCTATATTTGGCATTGGTATGAGCACTTCTAAAAAACTGCTCAGTTCTGGTGTCCGGAATTCAAGAAAGATGATGATGATAAATTGGAGAGAATTCAGAGAAGAGCCAAGAGAATGATTAGAAGATCAGAAAACTTGCCTTATAGTGATAGACTCAAAGAACTCAATCTACTTAGCTTAATAAAAAGATGGTTAAGAAGTGACTTACTTACACTCCATAAGACAACAGAGTCCTGTGGCACTTTTAAAGACTAACAGATTTATTTATCGCATGAGCTTTCGTGGGAGAAAATCCCACTTCGTCAGACGCTTTGAAGATAGGAAAGTTACAGAGTGGGAGGAAATTAAATGCAGGGGAGTGTATGACATAGCATCAGGTCAGGCTGTAACAGCAAATCAAAATAAGTGTTAGGATTCAAAACACTGGGGAACAGCACATAGAGGAGGGGGAGGTCAAATCACTTGTTGAAGTTAGACAAATTCAGACTGGAAATAAGGAATACATTTTTTAACAATGAGAGTAATTAACCACTGGAACAACTTAACAAGGTCATGATGGATTCTTCATCATTGACAAATTTTGAATCATGATTGGCTGTTTTTCTAAAAGGTATGTTGTAGGCATTACTTAAGGACATTCTATAGCCTGTGTAAAGAGGCAAAGGAGTTAGTAGATTAGGTAAGGGTTATAAATCCAGTAAGTTAACTGACTTTTATAATAATCGTATACTTATACAGCACTTTTTGCCTTAAAACATCCCTGTTTGCTGCTATCTATCTGCACACAGTTGCTGAGGATGTTGAATGAACCACAAACCTCAAGATTTTGTGAATCCTTGCTAACATAAAATTTGTTCTATAATTTATACCCGGTCTCCAGGCTGCCCCCCACTACGGCCCCCCTGCCTGGGGCCCCACCCCCCACTGCAGTCCTGCCCCCCAGCATGGTGACCTGCTGGGGGGAGGAGGCACTGGGGCTAGAGGGCATCCTGCCCTGGTCCCGCTCCAGCCAGTCTGCCCCCAGGAGTGGGGCCAGCTGGTGCATGATGCAACCCTTGATGCAGCCCCCCGGGGCCATGGTCCCTGGAAGGCTACATTGAAGTGGAGGCTGCGCCACACGCAAGCCAGCCCCCCAGGGAGAGTGAATAGGTGCTGGCCTGCCCTGCCCCTGGGAACGGACCAGCCAGCCCAGGGATGGGGCAGGAGCACAGAGCCCAGCCTCTGGCCCCAGGGCCCCGCCCCACAGCACCCGCAATGCAGAAGCACTCTCAGCGCTCCCCCAAGCCCTGCTGGCATGGAGTGGGGTGGGGGCATGGATCAGGCATTTTAGGGGCTGGATCCTGGGGCCTCCCTTTGGGCTGGGGCCCAGGGCTTAAACCCCTGCGATTATCTGGCCTTGCTGTTCCCGTATCTTTCCAGGATGATTCTAATTTAAAAAAAAAAAAAAAAAGCCTGTGTCCCAATTTTGTATTGTTTTTCTTGTGCTTGATTTGAATGAAATAACTCTCCCATCTAGCTAGGTATAAGCAGCACGAGGGCGTCTTACAGGGCATAGTTGCATACAGTGGGACCTGACTAGAAATGAACCTACTCACTCTGTCCCTTTCCACTGTAACAGTCAAGTTTTTAAACCACTTTCCAACAATGTACAAACTACTCCTCCTTGGACAAGCTCAGTTCTTAACACTCATGCTTCTGGTGTGTTCCCAGAGCTGCTAAACTGCCATTCTCATTAAGAACCTGGTCCAGCTCCCACTGATGTCAGTGGGCGTTTTTTTTTTTATTGTGACTACAGTGGGAGTTGAATCAAGTCCAAATATTCCTCTGACAGTAATAGACTGTTGGCATTCTCCTGGTACATTCTGAGGCACAGCAGATGTGGTCTACTTGGACATATGTACCTAAGAGTGTTCAATAACATTCGAGGGATTTGTGTAAGGTAAAAATATATCAAGTTGGCAGCAATGTACATTGCAGTTTTACAAACTGGCAAAGTGTGCTGTGTCTGATCCATGTATTCAGAGGATAAAAGACTCTCTCTACCACCCTCTAACAAGGTTACTCTTTAGCTTAAGTCACGCAGGCTGGTGACTTTGGTGCTGAACGTTCTATGCCCACAAAGGGGGATTGTTACACGGTACTGGATAGTGTATAGAAATGCATACTGAAGGTGGTAGATGATAGAAATAGACCAAGATGAATCAGTCCTCTCTCTCCTATGCCACATGCTTCCCTGCTGCTTGGCCCTCTTCTTCCTCTGAATGTGCTTCCCAGCACATAGCGCCTGCTGCCCAGACCAGTCACATGGTCTTCTTTACAGCTGGTCACACAATTCTATCTAATTTCTGTGAAAACTTTCAAATGAATTTAAAAAATTGTTTGAAACATTTCATGGAAAGATTTGAGGCTTCTTTTTCAACAAAACCAAACCTGAAAAAAATGCTCAGTTTTCATTTTCTCCCCCATTCCTTCTGTTTTTCTACTGTATGGGGGAAGGAGGTAAAAAAGGAGAAAAAAATTAAATTCAAATCCCAGAAAAAAATCATTTTAAAAAATGGACAATTCTGAATAAAATGAAAATTTCCTGTGCAAAATTTGGTAGAAAAATATTTTTGTCAAAATCTGCACTGACAAAAACATTCTGACCAATTCTAGTTCTCGTTTTAACTTCCCCATGGACATTGCTTGTTGAACTCACTCCCTTTCTCCCCTAAATAGTCCTCTGAGGCTTATGATTGAGAGTTCCAGTCCCAATGATTGCTCTGAATCCTGATGGCACCTCCTTTTTCCTCTTGTGCACAGTAATCCTAGATAGAGATAGCTAAGCTGTTTTTCTTCATTTCCAGCTGTTTTTACAAGAACCCATCATCTCCTTGACAATGAAGAACTTAAATCCCCCTGGCAGAGGTGGTTTTTGGGGTAGGTGAAGCTGGTGCACCTCTAGGGCCCTGAGCAATAAGGGGCTCAACCTGCTTCACCTACCTCAAAAGCCACATCTGTCTTGGTCGGCAGCAGGAGGAGGAACTGGCCCCGATACCAGGGCCATCAGCAGGAAACTGGGGCTAGCGCTGCGAGAGGGGAGGCAGGGCTACTGGTGGGGAGCTGGGACTGGAGGGGGGGAGACCGGGGTGGCAGGGAGCTGGACCAGAATCACAGGGGGAGGAGCTGGTAGTGGGGAGCTGGGTCTGGAGGGGCTGGCCAGGGCAGCGGGGAGTGGGACTGAGGCTGCAAAGTGGCGGGGGGGGGGGGAGGGCTGGTGGTAGGGTGCTAGGGCTGGTGGTGGGGAGCTGGGGCCAATGGTAGTGGAGAAGGGGCCAGATGGTGACTGGGGCAGCGGGACACAGGACTAAAGTAACAGGGCAGGGGTGGGGCTGGTGGCGGGGAGGTGGGGCAGGCGGCAGGGGGGAGTGGAACTGGGGAGGTGGTGGGGAGCTGTGGGTGAAGCCGTGGGAGGAAGCTGGTGGCAGGGAGCCAGGGCCACAGAGGGCCCCACAATGGGCCTTCGCGCAGGACTCTCAATTACCAAAGGCCGCATCCACCCTCTGGAAACAACACTAGCAAGTACGTGTGACCTACCAGCTATCAAGGAACCATAAGGCAGCGCTCTGCTGGCCACAGGCAATAGCCTTGGCATTGCTGCTGTATACTCTCCAACTTTTACCTGCCATAAAGCAATACACCAAACAAACGGGTCTCACCAATCCAACAAAATTGAATTCATTCCTTGTCACTGATTGGACTCGTGATATGGAGCGAGTATAAATACCTGAGATTGGTTTATATTCTCTTGCCGTAGGAAGGAAACATACAAAAATAATCTGCAACAACTGCTTCATCAGGTCACTGCAAAATTCACATGGTCCCTGTGCAGCAATCAATACAACAGTGGAAACCACAACGCAACATTTGGTTCAAGATCGCCATCATGATATCATACTCAGTGTAATTTGTTTTGTGATGGTGAGGAGACTTGGAAATCCATTCTGATGAAGAAAGAGGAGGAGAAGTAGATAGAAAAAGCATGAGCTGTGCAACAAAAAAAACCTCTCTTTTAAGCATCTTTACTTCCTTGAGTATAGAGAGAGGAAGAGAAGAGAAAGGGGGAGCATGAATGAAGTCCCAAAAGAGCCCTTTTAAGTGCTTTTTGTCTTGAGCATTAGGAGGCTGAGAGAGGAGTGGGACTTGGGTTCAGTGCCAAGAGTTTATTTTAAGTGCTTTTTCCCCCTCGAGAGCCAGTCTGAAAAAGGAGGATGAGAGGGAAGGGAAAGTGTGCATTGAGCCCCCACAGAGCACTTTTAAGTGCTGCTTTTCCTGACTCTTTCCTCTTACCTTGCGTGTTACTAACTAGGGAGAGAAGAGACTTTGGGGCACTGGAAAAAACAAAATCACATAGACCAGCACATTGAAGGGCATGAAGAATTTTTCTCGGTTTTCGTTTACTTGTCTCCAATCAAGAGAAGTGAAGCATTTGTCAGAGCATGAATTTACACGGCCCCAGAATGACAGCACCACATACAGTTCCACCGCCACCATGATGTCGCTTTCTTCTGCTGCCATGTGCATGGGATCACTCCTGACAGCCTTAGGCCTTGTATACACGATCACTTAATTGCGCTTTAAAAGTCATTACCGCGCGATATCAATCACGGTGTACACACGTGCAATGGTGATGTTGCACGTCAAGTGCCTTGTTGTAGTGCAATCCAACAACCACTTCGACGAGAGTGGTAACAGCTGTTGCGGATCATCTGTTGCGCATTTTCGCTCGTGTGTACGGTTACCACGCAATGATTGGCCTCCGGAACTGTCCCAGCATTCCCAATTCGTCCTCTCTTTACTTCCCTCCACCCTCTCTTTGGCAGTGACGAAGCTGTCCCCGCCCTGATTTGATTCCCGGGATTTTCAAATTGATCGTCAGTTTCGTTTCCTGGTCTTTTCCTCGTGGAGTGCAGTGGAGTGCAGCAGTGTTTCCAGTAGCAATGGCGACCCGTCGCGGAAGACGCGCACCCCTTTGGTCCACAGCAGAGGTGCTTGACCTGATCAGCATCTGGGGAGAGTCAGCTGTGCAGGCGCAGCTTCGCGTGAGCAGACGTAATTATGATACATTTGGCATAATTTCACGTGCAATGACGGAGAGAGGTTATGACAGAGACACAATGCAGTGTAGATCAAAGGTGAAGGAGCTCCGAATCAGCTATCAGAGAGCGAAGGAGGCAAACCGGCGATCAGGATCAGCGCCTGCTACATGCAGGTACTATAATGAGATCGGCGCCATCCTCAGTGGTGACCCCACAACAACTCCAAACAGCACAGTGGACACATCAATAACCACACAAGCAGTCAGTGCCAGAACAGAGCAGGATGAGGACGTTGAGGAGGTGCCGGGAGAGACAGAGGATGAGCCAGGCCTAAGCGCAGCGTCGTGCAGCCAGGAGCTGTTCTGCACCCCCGCTGAGACGTCTTCCCAAGAAGACATTAATTGCAGCGTGTCCTCTGAGGCGGCAGAGGGAGGCTCTGGTAAGATCGGGATTTCTAAATCTTAAAGTCTGTCTCAAGTAAAAATGTCATTCTGCGTTGTGGGGGTGCCTGTAAACTCTCCCCGCTGTGCACGCTCCTTACTCCCCAATCATTAGAAGGGCATCAACACAAGCGGTGATTGAGAAGTAATCATCTGCAGTTAGGTCAGTAAATGATTCCTGAATGTACCTCCAGAGCCTAGTACTCAGGTTGGATGGGATGGCGTTTGTGCCAACGCTCCCATAGATGGACACTGTCCCCCGCCAGCTGGAAAGCACTTCCCCAGGAACCATGGCAGCAAACAGTGTCGCGGCATATGGTCCCGGCTTGCTCCCTGCAGCATGTAGGAGATGTATTCTAGCCTGCAGGGGCACTCGGAGGAGAGCGATATCAGGCTCCATCTCTGTGCCCCCCTGTAAAGCTGTTTACTTGGACGTACCTTGTCCGCTTCAGCGGGGCATAGGATGTTGACTGCCCTGCACCTTCCGGGGTAATAAGCTACTGTAAGGTTAATTTTGTTATCTTGCCTATGTGTTAATAGCATCTTTACAATTCTTTCTTTCTTTAGAACACAACTTGACAAGGCCAGTGTCTACCCCCGCTGCCCGAATGAGAAACATTCGGCAGTGTGTACGAAGGAACAGGGAGGATATGTTTCAGGACGTGTTGAAAGCAACACAGGAGTCCTTGAAAACTGCACAGGATTCCTCCAATAAGACTACAGCGTTCAGAGCAGAATACCAGCAGATGTGGAAAACACACAACCAGGAACTGATAAGCGTCATGAAGGAGCAAACAGAACTGTTCAAGACCATGATCGCCTTGCAGTCCCAGGCGATTAATGTTAGGGCTCCACTACAGACATTGCAGCCGCATGTGCCTCCCAACCCCCCTAGTCCCTATAAGAATTTCTCTGAAGTGCACCCATCCCACCGCAGCTTTCCAAGAACTAGCTCTCCACCCCCATACTTTCTAGAGCCCCGCACTTACACACACCTGTAACCCCAATCCTCTTTGTTTGAATAAAACCAGAATAAATCATTTGAATATGTCTTTATTTTTTAACATGTGAAATTTCATAAGGTGCAACAGATGCGTCCAAAAAGTTTTAATAGGAGAGGGCGTGATTGAAATATTCCTGGAGTGCCTCCCTTATGCGAGAAGCTTCCCCTTTAGCCCCCCTAATACTCCTAGTGGCTGGCTGTTCGAATGCCTCCTCGAGGCACTGTGCCTCCGTAGCCCACATGGGGCAAACTTTTCCCCCCTACTTTCGCAAATATTATGGAGGACAGAACAAGACGCAATCACAGCAGGGATGTTGCCCTCAGACAAGTGCAGCCGCCCATACAAACATCGCCAGCGGCCCTTTAAGCAGCCAAAGGCACACTCCACATTCATTCTGCAGCGACTCAGTCTGTAATTGAACCGCTCCTTGCTTTGAGCTAGGTTGCCAGTATACGGTTTCATGAGCCATGGCATTACTGGGTAGGCTGGGTCTCCGAGGATAACTATGGGCATCTGCACATCCCCCACTGTAATTTTTTTATCTGGGAAAAAGGTACCCCCTGGCAGCTTCTGGTACAGACCAGAGTTCCTGAAAATGCGGGCATCATGCACCTTTCCCGACCACCCGGCATTGATGTCGGTGAACCGCCCCTTGTGATCCACGAGTGCTTGCAGCACCATGGAGAAGTAGCCTTTCCTGTTGATATACTCGGTCGCGAGGTGATCCGGAGCCAAAATCGGGATGTGTGTGCCGTCTATGGCTCCCCCGCAGTTAGGGAATCCCAGGGCAGCAAAGCCATCCACAATGTCACTGACATTCCCCAACGTCACCGTCCTCCGTAACAGAACGTGATTGATGGCAGCACAGACTTGAGAGAGGGCTAATCCGACGGTAGACCTCCCGACTCCAAACTGGTTTGCAACGGACCGGTAGCAGTCAGGAGTCGCCATCTTCCAAACGGCTATCGCTACACGCTTCTCCACAGTGAGGGCAGATCTCATGTTGGTGTCTTTCCGTCGCAGGGCAGGGGCCAACTCTGAACACAGTTTCATAAATGTTGCTTTTCGCATTCGGAAGTTCTGTACCCACTGCTCGTCATCCCACAGCTGCAGAACAATGCAATCCCACCACTCGGTGCTTGTCTCCCGCGACCAGAAACGGCGTTGAACCGTGTGCAGATTGTCGGTAAAGATGCGGAGCAACAAGCTGCTGTTACGCAGCAGGGCATCGAGCTACCCCGGATCCTCCGCATCATCCTCTTGCAGGGAGCTCATAGCGTAATGGGTGGCCAGCCGAGATGTGTTCAGCATGTGGAGGGCGAGACTGGAGACCAGAGCAGGATCCATGCTGTTTCTGGTTGTCTTGCTTTCCAGTGGCGCGCTCTGTGCATAAACAGTTGAAATTTGGCACGAGTTGCTATTGGCAACGCGGAAGACGCAACAGAAACGAGAGGCACCTTGGGAAACATTTAGTTTTCCCATGGTCCTCTGTGCTCCTTTCCTTCATCCCATGATTCAAAGCGCGGAGTCAAGGAAAATGGAACGCTGGGATACCTGCCCAGAATTCAGTGCGCTAATGCGCATTTCGGCAGGAAATTCTGTTCCACAACAAGAAGCGACGTGTGTACGTGCTACAACGCGATAAACACCACGTGATTATTATAGCACAGCTGAGAAGATGCGCTATAATCTGATCGTGTATACAAGGCCTTAATCACACCAAGTTGTACCTTACAGCAGAAGCAGTCTCCATTGATTCCACTGAAGACCGCTTGTGGAGTAAGGTACCGTGTAACATGAGTAAGGATAGCATAATTACATCCTTAGGCAGGATTCCAGCTTTCTTAGGTTCCAAGCCCCAACTCTGGAGAAGATGCAGATTCAAAAGTGAGATAGAAGCAGATTCTGTGGCTGCCTGCCTGGTAAGGTGCCTTGATCTGCTTGGTTCAGCTGTGTAATTTGGAAGACATGCATGGGAGTGGGAGGAAAAGGCTCTCCGTGGAAAGGAGTGGTTGGAAGAAAAGCCTTGACGAGGCCCCCTTCCATTTTGAAGCTCCAGGCCTCATTTAGCTTTGATTTACCCCATCTATAACAGAAACTTGTATAAGTAGTGCTGCTTATCTAAATAATTATAAACCACTGACAGAATAAAAAAGATCTTTTGATGACTATAATAATAGAAGCTCTCTACAGCATATGTAACAAACAGTACAGTTTATTAGCCTGGTGCAATACAGTTGAAATTTTGCATAGATAAGGTTCAGATGCCAATTTAAAAAATAAATAAATAAAGAGTAATAACCATGTTAACAGGTTTATACAGGGCTCAAATCTTCTAATCTCAAAAACCACATGCAGACTTCAGTTTCATGCTCCCACCAGAGCTCTTTATTTATAGGTTGTTACCCACCACCCATGTATCAATACACAGTTTGGCCTAACAGCCCTTGTGACCTCACTGTTTGTCATTGTTTAAAGGACACTTACTCGCCTGTTGTGACATCTCCCTTTGCTGGCCATTTGCCCCTGCACTTCCTTCCTATGGACCTTGACAGTGGATTGCTAACAAGCCCAACAGCTATTCCTCATCAGTACACACCGTGCAGGTTTACCGAGCTTGTTCCAAGGGGTTGACTCAGCCTGCTTTCTCCCAGCACCCTGTCTCAAATCTGTTTTTGGCGAGCGGGTAAATGGGATAAAATTCTGTCCCCACTTCAGTTCATGGCAAAACTCCCATTGTCTTCTATAGGGTTAAGATTTCACCCATGGAGTTTTATCCAAAATATCTGCTTCTTCCAGTATGGAAATACTGGAATGGGAGCCAAGAATTTATTAAAATCCTGTACATTACTTATTCTGAAAAATATAGCACCTACCATAAGGAAAGGTAATAAAAGGACTTCCAAACCGACATCGAGTGCCAAGATTCATATATAGCAGAAAGTTTGCAGAATAGCAGGATGTACAAAATGTTCATACTCTTGTGGCCAAAAGTTGTTCTCCTTTATATCTAGGTAGATGTCATACATGGGTGTAAATAAAGCTAGAATTTAGCACTTGCACCTCTACTTTTTACCTGAAGAAACATTCACTCACCCGCAGCAGATCAGTTACTTGTTGTCTTCCAGTCTAGCGCTGTAATTATCTCCAGAAAAGAAGATGGATGTCAGTCCTAGAACCAGAGCAATCATCTCATTTTACTGCCACAGATTTTGGTTTCGGTCTCCAAACTACCGTATAATTTGAGTCATGTGGGCATTAAGGAACTTGATTTCCTAACTCTCATATAGGTTATTAATATAACCCAGAGCCATAGATGGCCTCATCTCATTTAGAGAAATAGAGGTGCTCCGGCCCATTAGTACCTATTTAGTTTTGTGGCTTGTATTTGGGTACGGTTTCTTTTTTCCCCCACATAATCATTTCCCAAGGAAATAATCTGATCTGGTTGGTTCCTTTTGTAGGAACTTTGGTGTTTTCAAGCATTCCTCAAAAGAGTTATTTAAGGGGTGGGGACTTTCTTTTTTCTTTTTCCAGTGAACCCAAATGCTAGTTTTGGTTGTTGCAGAGTTTCATTCATCGTTTGCAATTAAGATTATCTGTTTGCTTAGAAATCACTTCAGTTTTGCCCCTCTTTCCTTGGATTCTTCTTGTAGCCAGAGAGTAAAGAATTGGTGGAAGTGGGAAGCCATTTCATACATACACAAAGTAGTCCCTAACAGATGAAGCTTCAGGCTGAGATTATAAAAGAGATTTTGCCTAAAGGATGGTATGCCCGCTTCCCACTAAAATTCATATAGAATTTGGTATGTCTAATTTTATTGTTCACAAAAGTGTCAGATTGATAGAATGGGAAACTGAAGCCATCTGTTTATGCACAGAACTGGGGATACTTACCTACACATTAGCCCACACAGCCCTACTAACTCAGTTCAAGTCTGACTTGGAGACAGAGCTGTCCAGAAGAACCGTTTTCTGTCAAAGAATGCAGCTTTGCCCAAATCAAACCAATTCACAAATTCAGGCTGCCAATGTTTTGATACAAAAAAAGGAGAGGGGGATCAACAATGCCAAAATGTCCCAGTTTGACATTTTTATGTCAAAATTCTTCACAAAACAGCTTCTCCTGATAAGATGGGACTTAAGAGTAACTCAGTCTCCATGCTCATTCAATCGTGAATTCCTGTGCTCAGACTGGCACTAATGTCTCCCAGTAAAGAGGACAACTTGTGATTAGTTCCAGCTGTGATGTTGACACCTCACAACTGGGAATTGAATGGAGCCACCAGCTCTCTTCACACATTGAACAGCCATCAGACTACTAACCAGGTCTGTGGGTGAAAGCTTCAGTGTTTCTGATTTCCATTCCAATCCCCAAAGCCTTTCCACCATTTGCTTTTTCTCTTCCACTATGACTCCAGCATGAGTGAAGTGCTGGAGTTTATACTCAGAGAGGAGCTAGGTTTTCTGCAGATTATTGGAATCAGAGGATTTTAAAATTATTTACTTTTATAGTTTCCTTTAATGTGGATTGGAAAATGCTTGTTTAAAAGTCTGATGAACTGCAAGATTTTATCCTATCTATCACGGCTGTCTTCCAGACTAAGACTAGGCAAGAATTGATACTGCTTACTTTGGATTTATTTGACTCTCTCTCCATTTCCTACACGTTCTTTAAAATAGTTTTGGACTTCAGCTGTTATTGGAGTATTAGAAACAAAGTGCTGACCTCTGGTGTGAGACAGATGAACCCACTGTGATGCTCGGTGACAGAGCAGAAAGAGCAGTAAGGTGGTGACATGCAAGGGAAAGGCCTGCTGTATGTGATGATCATCTGGAAGGAGAAACTTCTGGTATCAATGTGCTGTTGGACTGCTAAGTCATTGATGCACTGAGGTGAACAGTCAATATCAGAACCCTTCTCGCCATCTAAGTGACATTCACACACCCACATCACAGCGCTGGACTGGTGCATTGAATCACATCTAAGATTTTTAAACGATCCTAAGAGATTTAACAGCCCAAACCTTATTGAAATTCAATACATTCTTGTGAAAAACTTATCCTATATGAACTGGTAGTTCTAGAGAGGATGGTGAACAAACAAACTCACTCAAATATTTCAGACAAAATATGGGCCTGATCCTCAGCTGATGGAAGCTGGCATTGCTCCATTGAAATAAAAGGAACTAAGCCAATGTACACCAGCTGAGGATGTGGCTTCAGTGTCTGAATTCATAGATATGTATAAGCAATTCTATATTAATGTAGGATGAAAGCTTTGCCTTCTCCTGTGCTGTGAAAAATTCTTTCCATTTCTTCAATTCATCTGTGTACTTTGTAGGGCCTCTCTCTTTATTTCCTTCCTGGTGTGACCCCTTATGAAAATGTCCAAAGGAATTTAATAGAGAATGATCTCCATTCTGTAGAAGTTTTTGAACTATTGCATAGAATTAACATAGAATTATATCTCTGCTATAGAGTGTTCTGGGAGGGCTCAAAGAAACCTATAGAAAAGAGATAATTCTGCATGAAATTCTATAGGAGTTTTGTGTGTAATTTCTATAGGCAACTATTAGCTTCATCCTTATTCAATTCTGTTGGACTTTTCTAGAAGGGATGATTTATTTTCTCCACCTCTTTTGTTATTATACTTGGCTGAAAGTTAATAAGAACTTGTAATCAAGAAATACTTAGTTATACACCTTGCAGGGTAGTTGTGAGACTTGGTGTTTGCAAACTGACTTGGAGGTAAATGTTAAGTCTGCTTTTCAAGTCCCACTCAGAAAGGATGTGCAGATCTTAAATACCTCAGTCAAAGATCAGATCTGCTATTACATCTTCTCTGGCTATATCTAGCAGTGCTGGGTTACTGATGTGAAAAAGGAACACGAATGCAGCCCAAGGCATACAATGATTTCAGTGTTGAGTATTAGTCTGAAGAGAAAAATGGAGAATTATTGAAAGTTAAGATCCTAATTATAAATTTGCACACACTAATGTATCTCCACAGAGTTCTGAGGCATCAATCCTGATGTGTACCACCGCAAATATGAGGAGAATCAGACTCTTAGGGTATGTCTACACTAGCAATTTAGGTCAACTTAAGGACCCTTAAGTCGACCTAAATTATTCCATATCCACAGTGGGCTTTCATTAAGTCGACTTAAGAAATTCCTTAAGTCAATTTAATGAAAGCTTAAGTCAACTTAATAACTACACCTCTTTAGGTCAACTTAAGCCTTAAGTAGACTTCTAAAGTCAACTTAAGGATCATGTGGACAGGGAGTAGCCCTTACGTCGACTTTATTAAGTTGACTTAATGCCAGTGTGGACACCTATGTCCAATGTTAAGTTGACTTAATAAAGTCAACTTAAAGGGTAGCCAATTTGTTAAGTCAACTTAACAAGGTTAACTTTAAGCCAACTTAACAAAGTCGACAACTTTTTCTAGTGTAGACATACCCTTAGGTTCCATTTTATTTCATTCCACTGAACATGCTGTAAAATGGGCCAGAATTGTTGCACTTCAATGAAATAAAGGGCAGAAGAGCAGCAAGAATAAAGCCTTTGCTACACGAGGGCAATCCCATACCAACATCTATCCATTGGCGAAGGAGGTGAAGATTTAATTACGACTCTGTATTGATGTATGAGACAAGGAGCAATGACTTGAACCCTAGGGCAAGAGTAAGAAATTTGTAGAAGGCTTTGTGTAGGGGCCCATGAGGAACCCCATTGCCTTGTGGGAGTAAGAACAGCAGAGTCCCTTGCACGACTGCTCAGTGCACAGGAAGTGCACGTTCAACACCATTCTTTCAGAGGGCTCAGGCTCCTTCTCTCCATGGGTTGGCTTTGCACCACGGGCCACAGAGGAAACATAGGCAGAGCCATGGCTCACCCCTCCTCAGGTGAATTGCTTCCTGAAGGAAGAAAGAAAATATTCCAGTACAAAGGGATTACTGAAGTGCAGGGGGATTCTGATCACACTTTGTTTCCCCCACTCGCACCCTGACAAACACTCTTCCACCAGGGAATGTGAAGCAGGAGAAGCAGAGCCATTACACTTGTGATACATCACCTTGGATCCCTCTTATGATAGTGGGAGAGGAGATGGAAAGCCCCCAGGACCCTGTTTTGATCCCTTTGAAATCAATGGCTATTTGACTTAAATGGGAACATGTACTTCTGTCTCTAACATTAGTGAGCTTAAGTCATCACCCAGCCTACCAAAAAAGAGGCCTTTTTCCCCTCCCTTTTAAAGAACACACACAGAAAATCATGAATAGGCAGTAAGATGGAGTGAAAATACTTATGCCTAAACCAATGAGTTGCTCTTGTTTGATGTCTGTCATTAAAGCGCCATGCCCTGTGCTAATTTCTCCACTTGTGAATAGACATATTTGGATTGACATTTGAAAGTGGGCTGCAGATTCCACTTAAAACATGTTTTTCATGCTAAGTAATGAGGGCAAACACAAACCAATTCTGGCAGTTAAACTACTCACTTAAACCTTTCATAGTGTTGTCAAACACTATAATCCTCCAAAACCCTGAGTTTAAATAGCCTCAATATTTTATTTAATGAAATTTAAATCCTATAATTACCATAATTAAGACACTCCTTTTAGATCACGTTAGTGCATTGCTTGAAGTGAAAGCTGCAGGCAACCTTCAATGAAGATGATTTTCCTAAACATGAATGATACATACATCTCATTTTAAATTCCTTATTACATCATTGTTTGGGAGCATTTTTTTTCCTTCAAGAAACTTCAGTATGGAAAGTATAGCAAAGATCCTGAGAACAGATTTCAATTGCAAAACGGCTTCTTTAAAGATGATTTTTATTTCTGCACGTAACCTTTTATAATGAGGATGCAGTTCCAAAACAGGATGTTTCTACACCTTTTTTGAGAAAACAGGATATATGTAAAGAAACTTAGTCAGTAGCTCAGGAGGTTAACACCAGCGTTTGGAAAGAACATCCAACCATAAGAGCACCATTGCAATGAATTGATGTACATGAAAATAAGTTGAGATCTTTTAATACATTAACCTTTAGAAGAAGGACACCTCAACATTAGTAAGGTGCGGAAATACAAATAAGGAAGAGGGGAGAAACCCCTACTGACTCTGACATGTATGCTGTAGGTTGGCCAGGGTTGGTCCAGGGAGTTCAGGCCCTTTCTTGGGCCCAGGCTTCAAGGCTGCGTGTACACTTGTAAATTAAGTCGACTTAAGCTTGCTTAAGTCGACTTAATTTATCCTGCGTCTACACTAGTTTCCTTAAGTCGACTTAAGCAGCTTGCTTAAGTTGACTTAAGGAAAATAAAGTCAACTTAATGAAAATTAAGTTGACTTTATAAAACCTCCTTTAAATTCAACTTAAGGCTTAAGTCTGCCCTGCCCACCCTGCCCCTATGTCCTGCCAGGGTCTCTGACCCCCTTTGCCCCATTGTACATATGTACAATGGGGAAAAGGCTGAGCCCCAGGCACTGGGCAAGGGGTGCCCCCCTGCCACCATGGACCTGCCCTAGGTCCCCCTAGCCCCTAGAAGTCGACCTCGGTGTCCAGTATGGATGCTCTTGGTCGACTTTGTAAGTTCCCCCCAAAGTCAACTTTAATTTTAAGACAACAGAGTCCTGTGGCACTTTTAAAGACTAACAGATTTATTTATAAATGATAAATAAATCTGTTAGTCTTTAAAAGTGCCACAGGACTCTGTTGTCTTTCTACAATAGACTAACACGGCTACCCCTTTGGAATTTAATTTTAAGGGTAGACTCACTAAGTCGACTTAAAATTACAAGTGTAGACATAGCCCAAGAGAGGCCACAGTCCTGATGATCTGGCCCCAGATAAAACCAGCCATTGTGAACCATCCCGTTATCGGCTCTGGCCAGTATGCCAAAGTCAGCCTACTCACTAACTGGGCTGCACCTGTACATGAAAGAGTCAGTAGCTCCCCAGCCCCTATGTGGAATGGGGCAGGCAGACAAGAGCCAGTAGCCCCCCAAGTCCTCAGCGAGGCAGGGCAAACAAGAGAGCGCCAGTAGCCTCTGGCCCCTAGGCAGTGCGGGGCAGGCACAAGAGCCAATAGCCTCTGCCCTGGGGTTAGTAGCAGATGCAGACAGGGAAAGAACACCACTCAAACCCCTCAGCGGCTCTGGCTGGAGGGTCCAAGAGCTCTGGGTGGTTGGGAAAAATGCAGGGGGGGAAAGGGGAGGACGCAGGCCCACCTGACTCCACTGCGTCCCAGCCCAGGGCCCTGTCAGTGGCAGAGAGGTCTGCCACTGGGTCAGCAGGGCTCCAGCTGCAACACACTGACACTGGTTTGCTCCACTATGAGCTGCACGGTATTCAGCTGTCCCTGGGCTACTTCCTCCCACCCTGAGCTCAGGTATCTGGTTCCAAAGGGGGCTCCTCTGAGTCCTCTAGATAGACAGCCCATAGGAACCCAACTAGACCCTCTGTGTCCATGGGCAGCAGATCCAGGAACTCCTCTGGTCCAACTGTGGAGGGCTACTGTTCCAGGTTATAGGGTCCTTCCACTGCCGATTGCTCCTCCTGAGTGCAAGGGTCCTCGTTCGATGGGAGCTTCTCTAGGTCGCAGAGGCCTAGTGGCTCCTCAGTATCCTCAGCCCCCCTTAGCTCAGGGCCATCCCCAGTGAGGGGCAGCCTGCCAGGGTCCTGGTGGGCCCTGGGACATCTCCCCCATCCCCAGTTTCTGCTATCCCCTCCAAGTCACTAGACCCAGGTGATCTGGTAGGCCATTGGACCTTCTAGCAGGAGAGGACAGGGGCAGCTCCCTGATAGAGGCCCAGCCTCGTTCGGCTCGCAGCCTCAGAGGAGGCACATCCTTCCCCTGCAGCAGCTCAGCCCCCGCTGAGCTGCCAGGCTGGGTTTTTATACTTCCCCTTCCTGTTTGGGCTCCACCCTTCTGCTTCTGGGTCCTGAAACCTGCAATTCCTGAGTCTGACCGGGAGGGACATTCAGGCCCTTCCTTGGACCCAGGCTCCGAGGGAGGCCACAGTTCCTTGCTACAGATCCGTCACCAAAACTAATTCTAAAAGTGGAATCCCAGCCTGTGGGCAGTAGGAAAGAGATGTAGTCCTTGGGAGGTATCAGAATGATGGCCCCCGGTGATAAGGAGGAAGATAGTGAAGAAGATAATAGCTAACATTTCAGGCTGTTCGGCAAGGGATTGTCTGAGAATGTGGATGCATTTTGTAGTCTCTCTACTGAGCTAGGGTGATTGTGACTCAGCTAAACTTATTAAAATATTGGCAAATATACAAGAGTTCTTACAGTATGCATATTTCATTTCTGCACATAGTAATTTGAATAATACCAGGACTGATTTTGGGACAAGAGCCTGCCAGTTCTCAAAATGATGACTGGGAGTTCTTAAATAATCAGTATGATCAATATATATTCTATATATCAGGCCACAGTCTTTTCCCCCAGAGGTTTTACTGATAGAATGGGAGATAAAGTAGTCCTGCCTTGCTATAGAGTTCCTGGTACCAAGCCCTTATAGAAACAGTAGATTGAGTTTTCTACAAACCTTGCCCCAAGGGAATAGTCAGTCTTCTTCTCCTTCCTGCACCTTCTCTTTCTTCTGCCTCTATCTAGCTCTGTCTTGTCTTGCTCTTCATGAACTCCAAAAAGTCCCAGAACTTAAAAGGTCTTGCCACATAACAGATGTTAACTGATCACTCATGGTTACTACCCTTAAAGGGGCAGTCACTTGTCAGCTTCTAAGTAGAGCCCTGCATGGATACAAAAATGTGGATCCGGAACCAGACCGCACTGGCCCAATGTCAGTCTTTATTCGATCCGCATGGCCTGTTTTATGTGGATCCGAAACTGCATCCACAACCAAGCTTGGGCTCACAGACAGCATTTTAGCATTTGATTGGCTCATTCGCCACCTGGGTCCCATCCATTTTTTCCTTTTCTTGTTTGTGATTTGAATGCTGTGCTGTCAATCAAATTTCCTTGGCCACCAATGAAATTTCTGATTGACAGCATAGCATACAAACCACAAACAAGACAATGAAGAAGTGGGCGGGGAAGGCATGGGGAATGAGCCAATCAAAAGCCAGCATGCTAACTGATTGACAGTGAGTGGTCTCTCTCCAAGCCCAAGCCTGATGTGACAGACTCTGATTGGCTGGCAGACCACCACTCAGAGCTCAACTGGGATTGGCTAGAGCATTTCCTTGTCCCCTGTGTGCTGCTGACGATACAGATTGTAGCAGCAGCTGCAGGGATCGTTCATAAAAATAGAATCCGCAGCCATGGCCAATCCGCAACAATGGAGCTGCAGTTATCCACACCTGTGGATGTGGTTACCCACAGATCTGAAGTGGATAACCACGTATTTGCAGGGCTCTCTACTTCTAAGTCACTTATACAGATTTGAACATTCTACCCAATATTTATGATGTTGATCTGGCAGCTTTTTGGAAGTCTGCAATGTACATGCAATGAGTTGGTGGGTTTAATGTGTTTCCTTGCTGCTGAGTGTCTGAATAAACTAATTTAGTGGACACTAATTCTGTCAGGCTATCCAGACATTTCTCGGAATGAAGGGCCTAATGTTAAGGTGCAATGCCCAATGCTATGTATCTAAATATGCATTGATACATGTAGATGAAAATTTTCAAATGAGTCTCAGGGAGTTAAATCCCACAATCCAAATGAAACTCAGTGAGTCTTGGGCATCTAATTCCTTATGTGTCTTCAAAAATCCCCGTCTTCAAATACATGTTTTTGTAGCAACTAACTGTTGAGTTAGGCATTTGGGACCAGATTTTCAAAGGTATTTAGGCACTTAAACATGCACATAGGCACCTAGTGAAACCTGCATAGGTGCTTTTGAAAATCCCAATCCCTGCCAGCATGTTTAGACCCATAGATACCTTAGAAAACCTGGTCCTCAGGCCCTGATTCAGTAAAGCATTTAAGTGCATGTTTAACTTTAAGCATGTGCTTAAGTGCGCTGCTAAATTATGCCTTAAATAGCGATTTAAGCACCTAAACATAGATTTAAGATGCTTAACTTCAGGTAACTAAATTTCAAAATAAGGCCCCCAATTCTACTCTAACTTAATCTGGACTATTCTCACAGTAGGAGATAATTGCTTCAGAATACAAGTGAAGCTTGGTGGTGGATGGTACAAAACAAAGCTTGTATTGCTGCAGCTCACCATTCCTTTCCTGTTTTGCAGAAATATACAGAACTTGAGTTTCCAGTGCAGGCAGTCCTGAACATTTCTCCCATACTTACACATTTAATGAAACAAAGGAAAGTGAGACTCTCAACTGGTGAAAACCAGCACAGTATTATTGATCACATAGGAGCTATGCTGATTTGCACCGAGTGAGGATTCGTTTCTTGTTTTGGAGAAAGAAAAACAAAACAAAAAACCCTTCATTTTTAAAACAGAAATAGTATTCTTCAGGGTATGTTTCTTGTGATATATCCTCACTTCTCGGGTGCTAGAAGCATGCTCTAGGGAGCATTATTGCTTACTTAGTGTACGTCAGAGCATATTTGACACAGTCCATCACACTGAGACAAGGTTTAGGCTTCTGATAGGAAAGCAAGATTTTCTGTAACCAGAACTTGTATGAGATTTCAATGGAACAGATTTCAATGGAACAAATAATTCCTGATGGTCAATATCATCTTGATGAGGTATGTAGACTTCATTATTATTCACACACAGAGCAATTGTGTTCTTGGTGACTGCGCTGACATCAACAAAAATATAAATTAAAAGACCTAAGAGAAACAAATGAACTGTGGCCTGCTTTTGAGAGGTGCTGGGCTCTCATGACATCAACTAAAGTGAATAAGAACTGAGTATTCTTAGCACCTCTGAAAAATCAGTCTGTCTGCTTTGAATATGGTAGATAAAATCCACTACTGAGAAGCATCTGTGCTTTTGACAAGAACAGTTAAAAAAGTATTCATCTTTTTAAAAGAGCCTGAAAAAACTTGATTGCAAGTATCCCAAAGTTCCAATGTTTTTAATTAGTGACACCAAAGTAAAGTAACAAAAAATACTAATAATAAGTAGCAATGAAATACAAAGATCCCCAAAGTGCTTGAAAGTTCAAAGTAGTTAAAATAAGTTTCATATAAATATCACTTTCTTTTTAAATTTAAATTTAGCACAGATTCAACACTTCATTTAAGAAGAGAAAGAAGAATGCTCTTGTAGATAAAACCCTAGATTGCTTGTCAACAGGTCTATGTTCAATTCCTGTCTCTGCCATACACTTTCTGTTGGCAAGTTACTTAAATTTAACTCTGTCTCAAATATCTATTTCTGTGTTTCATCCCTTTCTCCTGCCGCTGTCTTTTTAGACTAGGGCACAAGCAACCAAGGGCGAAGTCTTTCCCTTGTGATGTTTGTAGAGTGCCAAACACAAAGGGGCCCTGACATTCATTGGAGTCTATAAGTGCTACTGTAATAACAATAATTATTGTTACATAAGCAGAGAATGTAGTGTACAAGTAAAATGTTTTACTAAAATGCTCCAATAGACTTTAGAATCAGAGGTTACGTACTTCATTTATTTAAGGGCAATATTACAATTGATTGTCTTTCTACAATAGACTAACACGGCTACCCTTTTGGAATTTGATTACAATTGATGTTCATCATGAAGATCAGTATAAAAATAGTGGGGAGGAAATCTCAGAAGTGATTCTGTTTGTTATTGCACATGGATTAAAATGCTCTAATCAGTACAGTGCTCCCATGTTAAGAGTTATATACATCTCACAGGGGCAGTGTTTAGCTCAACTCAAGAGTTAAGTCTTGAGGCTAAGATCCTATTCCATATAGATTTTTGTCAGTGTATCCAGCCCTGAGTACATTCATTTATACAAGGGACCATCCAAATTATGACATTTTTTGCGTGGGCTAAATTTAGCTTCTTGATGTTGTTAATAAGCTTTTGGGATATACATTATTATTAAGAGAGCACTGCTAAGCAGCAGCAGAAACTCATAAAACATATGTAGACTGTGTATACAGGAAGAAATATTCATGAACTACACTCTGCCTGCTTTCATTTTTCTAGGAAAATGTCCATTGCGCTATTAAACAGCATCACAGGCATCACAAAAATTCTTTGGGGCTTAATCCTGATGCACATTAAGTTCCTTCTACACTTTTCTGCTCACATAAAAGGACCATAAATTAGGTGGAAGTTATTCAAGTATACCTGTTTAAGGTTCCTTTGCTCTGCTGGAACAATATGAAGAGGCCCTTGTGCAAATGAAAACCAGGCCCTTGTGCACCTTGTGTTTCTCATACACACTCTCCTGGGACACAAGCATGCTTTCAAATACAAGACATTTTATGGAGACCAAGCCACAGCCCCATCATACTGTACAACAGACCACACCCAGGGTGAGCCTGAGGAAGCAGGATAAACCATTCTAAAGCTTGTACACTGTCTTTGCATGATGGGAAAACTCAAGAAAGGCAACATTCTTCCTTGAGGCGCAATCCCCACTCCCAGATCTCTCTGGGATGGGGCAATGGGCACCTGCAACACATTCCCAGCTCTGTCTAAATGCCAGAGGGCTCAGTTCTCCACTGATCCCAGACAGAGCCCAGGTACAGTGGAGATGGGGCTTACAGGGAGCAGACTGTAGCTCTCTGATTCTCAGCCATACAACCCCAGTGTGAGCTAAAGCTGCAGGGGAGACAGCGTTAGCTAACACTGCTTATGGAAGTCACCTTCTGATATCAGAGAATCAGCCATGGAGGAGCCTTACTCCATTCCCCCTCCCCTCTCCTCCTTGGAGGCACCCTTTCTCCTTACCTGACTCACTTCCTGCTTTCCCTCTCTTCTTCCGCCATGCCCCTCTTTCTCCTCGCCTCCTCCCACCACAAGGGCACAGCTTTGCACCAATCAGAGATTCCCTCTGTGCAGGGGGAATTCTCTAGGAGGTTCTTCTGGCCAGTGTAAATTCACTTTGCTTATTTTGCCCACTGGGTCTAACTGCCTAAACAATGGTAGAAAGTTGGCCTCAGAAATGAAAAATGCAACGAAGGCACTGATCCAACAAAGCACTTAAGCATATCCGTAACAGTAAGCAAATCAGTGGAGCTATTCACAAGCTTAAAGTTCAGCATGTGCTTAAATGCTTCACTGGATCAAGGCCAAAAACACAATAATCAGCTGTGAAAATATCCTAGTCCCGGATTGTGGTACTTCCAGAAATAACATCCCTTAAGCAATGCATCAGTGTTTCCCTTTAGGTAACTTTTTCACAGACCTGTACTTCTACTAATAACAGAAAGAAAAGTGTAGTCCCTTGCGAAGAGAAAGGCATGCATATTAAACTCCTTTTTAATCACAGTTAGTCTATTTCCATTTTTACAAGTATGACATTTTCTCCCGAGCTTCAGAAAAAATCTCTCATACTGAACTCACTGTTTGGCTCAGTACCACAGCTGCCAAAAATATTTCTGTCATTAAACGTGGTGGATGATCGCTCAGGGTAAGTTATATCATGTAAAGACAATTTAAAGTAAGCCATGGGCATGAGACAAGCTCTCAGATATTAAAATCAAGTGTAGCAGAATAGCTAAGAGTTTAAGAAAACACTAAGAAGCTAACTGAGCACTGGAAGCTTGAAAGAATGGTACCTAACAAAATGTATGAGGTGCAGCTTCCACAAATATTGGAAAAAAACATTGGGCCCGATCTTCATTTGTGTGAATCAGCATCACTCCAGTGAAGTTAATGAGCATTGGGCTCAACATATCAAAGACAAACATAAATGTAACAAGCAAGTTCAGCCTCAGAAACAAAACATTGTTTTTAAACCGTTCAAGAATCTAGAACACATTTCATAAAGATTATTCCCTGTATCTCCAGAAAAACTTGCATGCTCTCCATGGTGGGAGTTGAAAGGTCAAGAACTCATTTGGGTTTTGAATGAGAGCAATTCCAGATGTAATCCCCAGGTAACTTTTTGCCAATTCAGAACATTATTGCTCTTGGAGAAGAGGTACATGCAGCAACTGAAAATAAAACAAACAAAGATTGCATGTTCATTTTACCATTGTAAAAGAGAACGTAAGACTGTGGATTACTGAGCTGGTGCTTTATTTAATCCTGAAAATAATAAACAATGGCAGCAAACCTTTCCTCTGACAAATAGATAACAAGATAGGGCTATGTTCTCACCTAGGGGTGGTAAAGACACCTCTCCCAAGCAAGATAGTCCCTGCCTGAAGAGTTTATAATCTGAAGAGAAAAGATGGAGAAAGGAGGCAAGAAGTCAATTAGACCCTAGTTTCCTTTCCCTCGCTTCCTGATATTGAGAGTGAAGTCTAACAAGTTGTCCAGTAAGTTATAATTAACCTGCAGATCTCTGAAAGGCTCCGCTACCTGCTAAGAGGGTGGGTCGGCAGGAGAATCCTTCCTCCTTGTTACAGACTCAGTTCAGATAAATCAGAGTTCATGAGAATGAAAACAATGGAGTTCAATGAGTTCTAATGAAGGTACAATTTATCCAGAATGTTTTTTCCTTGGGAAGACATTCGTGGAAAGAGGACACTGTTCCTCTACTCTTAACATGTTTCTGTAAATAAACCTTTGTTTATCGTTACAAGTTAAAATGAATACACACACACACACTTTAATGAATATTTAGCTCACTCTGTTTCCACAATACCCCGTGCACTATTTGGGGACCAAGATTGAAACCTTCTCCAATGCCTTGTTGTGATTAGTTCCCTACTTCTGTCCCTGCCTCTCCTGACACCCAAGTTCACATCTCCCTCCATATACTGCTCAGTTACTGGCCCAGCTGGCAGCTCTGAGACCCACTGCAGGTAAACCTTCAATGCCCCAGGCAAAACTTCAATGTGCCGCTACCCCTTCTCTCCTAGCCCCGAGGTTCTCACTGTAGGCAGTGCCCCACTGTGGGTGGTGTAATAGATTTTGCAGGAGACCAAGATAAACCTTCTGATGATTCAGTGAAGATAGTAGAAATAGGGGAGCCGAGCACCAGGTTGCAAGATCACTCACTCAGGTTTGGCCTGGACACCTGTCTCTGTCATGACGGGGAGGGTGGCTGAGCCAAGTTTTAGTGGGTGGTTTTACAACCAGGCTCATAGTGTCATGGCATCACTCAGCTTTGGCCCAGCTGCCCTTAAGCAGAATCTGTCTAGCACACCTATACTCTAAAAGCAGCCCCAGCTTACCTGAAAAATACCACACTGCCAGTTTCACATGGAAGAAAAAATATCATAGAATAATAAGGAAGCAAAATGCAGTGTCTAATGCAAGCCGCAGAAAGCATTGATAAAATGGCACTTAGCTTATAAGGTAGAAACATGGTGATCTCACATGGTAGAAGACTCTTGATCAGACCCACATCACCAAAGTTGCCATTCACTCCCATGTTGCATTTCTCAGAAAGCAGTAAGACCATAAAGGAGACATCCTCTGCCCTTGAAGTCTACACCATCTCCATTAGTATTATCACTTCTTTGGTCTGCTTGTGTCAACCCCAAGAGCTCGAGGGCCTAAAGTCAGCACTCAGGCACGCCCGATTAAGTTCTTGACCTGCTTTAGGCATCTACCAGCCTTGACCATAGTACCTAACAGAGATGAGGGCCTCACACGATTACTTGTCCAACCAAAGGTAGATTTATTTTGAGGAAACAAAGTAAGTAACAGAGCAACACAAATGCGCACCCACCCACACCCCAAAATAAAGGTCTATTCATGGCTGTCTTCTCCCATTTAGGGTGCTGGGAACCGATCGTCAGGACCGTCAAGCCAGCGTCCAATCCAAAGGTCTATTCAGGAGTCAGGGTCTGGTCCGGTTCGTGAGCCAATAGACGTTCCGTCTTCTTCTCTTCCTGGTCCATAGATCTTGGTCTGAAGCCCGCGCAAATAGACAGTTAACCTGGGCTGCCTCTCAGACAGAGAGCACCCTCTCGGTCTGAGGGAACGGTATATAACATACCTCAGTGGCCAATCAGAGAGCTGGAATCTGCCCGCCACTAGGTGGGGTTGTGCACACGGCACCCTCAGTCTCCGGGCCCCCACTCTCTGGCTTTGCACACGGCCCTGTTGTCAGGCAGACTAGCTGTCTGACTTGGCAACCTGCCAAATCCTCGTTCAGCTGGCAGTTCAGGCTGCTGAGTCTTATTCACAGCTCCTAGTATTACATGGAAACATATAACAATCAGCAACTAATGACCTGTAACAGAATTTCCCTTACAATTGGTTAGCCACTTTTCAGGGCTTTGCCAGGTTGTTTCCATTAGGAAGAAATATTAATGAAATGAATCAGGCATTTCTTTGGTGCAATCCTCTTTGTTTACAAAAAATGTGCACAAAGTCCTGCTTCCCTGAACATGGTAGAGACAAAGAGCATCGGGCCATTTCCTTGCTCACAAGTTCCATTCTCACCTCTCCTATCAGTTCTATGCCCAAGCAGCTCTGTTTCTGCTCCCTCATGGGGCCATGCCCACAATTGCATCTCTCCCGGTGTGCTGTCTTTCTTCTCTCCTGGCTTTCTGCTTCTCAAATACAGACATGTACAGCTGCAACCTACCAATTCCCTATCACCTGCATTTGCAGTCAATCCAAGGGAAACCCCTCAGACCACATGACTTAGCCCTGCTCTAGATTTGCCATGTGGCCAATTGCCTTTGACTGAAGTGTCTATTGTCTCCAGCCATCTTACTCCATAAAAGGGTTTAATTGCCATAGAACTCCGGAGTTCTAGTCTAGTGCTCTTTCTATGAGGCCACACTGTACGACGACTCCTATGCTTAAAGTAAACATCTACTTAAATGCTTTGCTGGACCTTAATGACATATAATTGTCAGCCTCAGCCACATCAACATAGTAAATGTAGCTTGCACAAGTTTCTGTCTCATGCAGCCTTTTCAAGGTGGAACTGAAAAGTGCTTCTAAATGGAATTAATTGCATACTTGCAACCAAATTCTCCATTCAGCTAATTCACTGAGGCACCTTAGTGTTTTTTGTTTGACAGAAAAGAATATTTAAATGACCCTATACAGTTGCTCCCCCGTCATATAATAGAAACCTCCTTGGTTACTAGCCAGGTCTGCAGGTAAAAACTTAGTTTAAGTGGTTAATCTGTTAACGTAATCTGTCATTCTATATCCATTAACCTCCGTTTCTGCTTTTGCACAAATAAGATTTGCCACAGATCACTGGTTCAAACAAGAAGTCTAAATGAAGTACTTCAAATTAAGTTTGAATTGATTTACATCCTGAACTAATGAACCAGCAAATTTTCATGTGTGCATTTGCATGTGCAGAGCTAAAATACTTACAGGAGATACTGTCATCCTGGCAATTAAGAACATTAGTGGAGAGAGACCAGTTTTCCAGTTTGTTTTCCATTCATTCTGCAGGGGATATGGGTTGTTGACCTTTCCTTCAGAAATCCTTCCTCAACAAAAAAATCCAGCAACCTATAATTTTAATGTAAATCACTTGTATGCAAGACAAAAATCAAAATTTAGGCAGAGAAATTTAGAAAATCTAAATTCAAGAAAGCAAACACAATTTCAGTGTTTCAATGGGGTCCAAATTTCAGTTTAATCCTTTTCCCCTCTTTAATAATGAAGAAGAATGTGATAGACTTTCAGTGCTGATGTGAAGATGGAAGCAGTATATTGCATTCAAGAAGGAATAAGCAGAAGGGAAATATACTAGAATGCAATTATATTTGGATAAAACTGCCTTAACTGAAAATGTTGATCCAATAGTCTTGATTATCATTCTTTTGGGAAAATCTGTTCCCTGGGTGCAACAAAACAAAAATCGACTATATAAACAGATACAAAATATAGCAGCATTTTCTTCCAAAATAAGCAAAATGGGTGTGGGGATAGTGATGGGGTTTTAATAATGGTGGGGAAGGGTGGTTGTGTGTGTTTCTTTATTCTGTAGAGATTATGAGCTCTGTACGAATATAGTGCCTAATTGAAACAATAACAAATGATGAAGCAGCTGTGAAGTAAGGCACAAAAATTGCTCCAAGCAGTTAAGTCTGATCATCGTGATGGAAACAGCTTTTTGACAAGCTTTGCATTCCTGTGACAATAATTAAGAATCAGGTTTCCACCGAAAGGCTTTATAGCCAGAAGGGGTTGTAAATCAATGGGCAACATTTTTATCGCAGAATGAAAATTAATTATTCAGTGTCAAACACGCTTTCTCACACTTAACTGCTTGCAATATCCCTTTATTCTTGATTTTAATTCGATTAATGTACCATTGGAGGAGGGCTGGGCTGTCTGAAATGGTTTACTTTTGTTAACATTTACCATAAGGAAATATGACAAAATTGTATGGTGCTTAAACTAAATTGTACTTCAGATTGTTTTGGCAGAGGCCTTTCTAGCTGCTACGTACTATTGACTAGGCTGTGGATATGAGCACTTGCGGCAAGTATATATGTAGAAAGAATTAAACTCAATAATACGGAAAAGGAAGAATGGGAATTTCAAAAGTGCTCAGTGGTCCCCTTACTTTCTTCCCATTGAAACTAATGGGAAAAGTCCCAGTGAATTTAGTCTTCATAGATTTAAGTCAGTACTAAGCAAATGAAAAATGTTCTCGGATATTTGTAAATTTTCCACTAGTATGGGTGGCTGTAGCTCACCTACCATGTCTCTTTACTGGAAAACAAGCTACTTCTTGAAAAAGGTGCACATTACATTGACATTTTCCAACCACTCTAACTAGTCGTCTCAGATACACCATGGATATATACTCAACCCACAGGATGGATCATGTGCTGAAGTCCATCTTTATTTGGGACAGTACTTCATGAGGTGCTTAAAGCACGTGCCTTAGTGCTGTTCTGAATAGAGTAGCTTTCCCAAATGGTGACCTATAATGTTCCTTATTTCATCGAGGCCCAGCACAATCCCTCTGAGATTTCACCTTTTCCATGCTGAAGGGAAAGGCCCAGCTGTCATCATGATACGATCCCTTGAACTTTGTCCTGCAGGAAGCTGCCACTGGTCCAAGAACTTGTGTGTTGAGTGTCCCCTCCACCACAAATGCTACAGATAATCCAGACATCACATAAAACAAAATGTCATGGGGCAAAATTGCATGGAACAAAGCAAAAATTCTCTCTGTTGAATTCTATGAAACACCACTTTGACACAGCTGCAGCTGTCACCAAAAGAGAGCGGGGCAAAGAGACAGTCCTACAGTTTCATTTAGCCTTTTATTATGAATATAGTATATACTTCCAGCAACACCACTCATTCCATTGACAATATGCCTCCATGATGGCATGTTACTATTAGTTTGCATGATGTTACTTTGCTGTTATAACACAATAAAAATGATTTAAGATGTAACTACACAGCATAGTAAATAGAAGTAAATGGAAAGAAAAGATTATGATCAAAACTGATGAGGTGGACTTGCTCATTTTTAATTAAATTATGGGTGGGGAATCATTTCAGAAAGGCTAGATAAACAGATCTAAATTTAGATATTCTGGCTTGGGGAGAGGGGTTCATAGTTTTCTCATTCAGAGGACACACTGACCTTGCAACTTAATAAGTCCACTGTTTAGAGACAGAAAGATATCCCCATCTCTCAGCAAGGGAAATAGGCTTCTTTTATATTGGCATATGGCTCTTGGGTGTTCTTAGTGTGTCAGAGTGTGTTTTGGAGGAAGAGATCACAATCTCCCCAGCTCTACCCCTTAGATTGGCTAGTACTGAGGGCATCTCAGATGACGCTGCTGGATCAATTGTGCCTTAGGAGTCACACTGCTTCCAGAAACATAGTGGGGTAACAACACTGCTGTACCCCTTTTTGAAAGGGTTCAGTGTATTTTCTACCCTCAAGTTGCCCACTCTACAGCCAGGGCAGAGGAAGGTACAGCCATGGCTCTTTTGATTTCCACAAACACTTTGGGAAGTCTAGCGAAAACATCAACATTAGAGTCATTTCACATTTGTGGTCAGGAGACTGTAGGATCATGATTGTGCCTAACCTCCATGCAGGATCCCAAGCAGAGGAGATGGGAAATCCCTTATCTTGCTTCTCTTTTGGGGAACTCAGGTAGAACTAATTCCAAGCAAGCCCTTAGGACTACTGCCCCACCTATCTCAGTGTTAATTTGTGTGTGTTCATATAAAGCTGTGTCTGATTTCAACATTTTTCCTTAAATTGGTCTTTGTCCTTTTACCTCTGTGCAGTACAAGATAATTAGATGCACACATAAGAGTTAGAATTACCTCTGAAAATGTGGGCGTGAGAAAGGACAGAGACAGGAGAACCAGTGACCTACCAATGGACCTCTCCACAACTCTTCTTAAAGGGCTTACTCTATTTCTAATTACACTTTGTAACAACTGAATAAAGTTAAAAGGTTTATAACAAGTTTCAGATAATCTAAAACACATGTTTTTCAGTCACATTGACTTCCTACTAAGGTTATAATTTAGAAACATAGCTGGAGACAGTAGGTCAGTTTTAATGCCAACACATTTATTATATTGTGGCAATAGCTCTTTGCTGCAGATAAAAAACCCAGGGAGCTTCATTGTGCTTTGAGTAATGTCTGCAGAAATTAGGAGTAGCTCCTTTGGAATTAATGAAGCTTCACCAATACAAAATGGGTGTAAATGAGATTAGAATAAGACCCAATATATTCCTGTGAAATGGACTAGGAATGTTATTGCTTAGTACAGTAAAAATGAATTTTAAAACTATTGTTTCTTCTGAATTTCAACTAGAACACAGTTATAGGGGAGTGGTTTAAGCCAATTTATAGTATCATCTAGTCCGACCTCCTGCTCAAAGCAGGACCAATCCCAATTAAATTATCCCAGCCTGGTCTTTGTCAAGCCACAACTTAAAAACCTTTAAAGGATAGAGATTCCACCACCTCCTTAGGTAACCATTCCAGTGCTTCACAACTCTCCCAGTGAAAAAGCTTTTCCTCATGTCCAACGTAGCCCTCCCCCACTACAAATAGAGACCATTGCTCCTATTCTCAGGGGTAGCAGATGGTAGAACAGCTTAGCTCCAGCCTCCCTGGAATCTCCTTTCAGATAGTTAAAGGCTTCTATTGAATCCTCCCCTTATTCTTCTCTTCTGCAGACTAAACAAGCTCCCTCAGCCTCTCCCCATAAGTTATGTGCTCCAGCCCCAATCGCTTTTATTGCCCTTTTCTGAACTCCCTCTAATTTGTCCACATTCTTTTGGTAGGTGGTGGGGGTGGGGGCAAAACTGGACACCATACTCCAAATGTGGCCTCACCAGCGCTGAATAGAGGAAAATAATTACTTTCCTTGATCTGCTAGCAATGCTCCTACTAATGCAGTCCAATATGCCATTAGCCTTCTTAGCCATACAGACACACTGTTGACTCATATACAGCGTCTTGCCCATTGTAACACTCGGGTCCTTTTCTGCAGAACTGCTGTCTAGTCAGTCGGTCCCCAATCTGCAGCAGTGCATGGGATTCTTCCATCCTAAGTGCAGGATTCTGCACTTGTCCTTGTAGAACCTCATCATATATTTTTGGTCCAATCCTCTAATTTGTCTAGGTTATTCTGTACCCTATCCCTCTCCTCTAGTGTATCTACCATTCCCCTCAGCTTAATGGCATCTGCAAACTTGCTGAGGGTGTAATCTACTCCATACTGCAGATCATTAATAGCCCCAGCACCGTCCAAGGGGCACCCGGCTTGTTATCAGCTGCCACATAGACATCAAGCAGCTGATCGCAATCTATTGAGTCTCATGATCTAGCCAGCTTTCTATCCATATTATATCCATTCAACCAACCCATGTTTAACTTGCTGATAAGAATACCATGAGAGACTACATCAAAAGCTTTACTACTGTCAAGGTATATCACATCGATGATTTTTCCCACCTCCACAGAGAGGGAGTCAAAGTCTGCTTTTTTGAAGTCCAGGGTCCATATTGTGCTGTGCTCCTTTCTTCCTTTTGTCAAGATCCTGAACTCCACCATCTTATGGTCACTGCTGCCCAAGTTACCACCCACTTCTACCTCCCCTGCCAATTCTTCCTTGTTCGTGAGCAGAAGGTAAAGAGGAGAACTGGGGCCTGTGATCTGCAAATTTTCACTAGCTGTCTCACGAAAGCCTTGTATACCTCATCCTTCTGGTCTATAGCAGACACCCACTACAACATCATGCTTGTTGCTCTTGCCTCTACACTTAACCCAGAGACTTTCAACAGGCTTTTCTCCAGTTTCACATTGAAACTCTGAGCAGTCATATTGCTTTTTTTACATACACTGCAATTCCTCCACCTTTTATTCCCTGCCTGTCCTTCCTGGATAGCTTATATTCATCCATGACAGTGCTCCAGTTGTGAGAGTTACCCCACCAAATCTCAAGTTCTCTCAATCACAACACAGTTCCTTGATCGTGTCTTGATTTCCAATCCCTCCTTGTTTTCCAGGCTTCTTGCATTCATGTACAGGCACTTAAGACAACTAGCCGGTTGCCCTACTTTCTCAGTATGGATCATGAAGACTCTTCTGTTGCACCCTCCTCCTTGCACTTTCTCCTAGTGTCCCACTTCCCTACTTACTTGTGGCTTTAGGTTTCTGTCGCCTGGCAAACCAAGTTTAAAGCTCTCCTCACTAGGTTATCCAGCCTGCCTACTATCTCTTCCTAGCAATCCTTCCAGGAACAACACCCCATGGTCAAAGAATCCAAAGCCTGGTCTCTGACACTACCTGTGTAACCACGCATTTACTTCTGCACTTTGATGATCCCTACTTGGCCTTTTATTTGCAGGAAAAAGAAATGTCCTCTCATATAGAACTGTCACCTTCAGGGAAAGAGGTGACAGGTTCAAGGACTCAGAGATAAATATGTTCCTGCTTCATCCATGAATAGTGAGATAGTACAGGTCATGGGGCTGCTAGAAAAAGTCTCAATAGTATATTCTATTTCTTACTTGAAAGATTTAATCATACTTCTAAAGTAGTAATTCAAACCATTTACCCTGGAATGTATTACTCAATATTGCCTGCATTTTAAGTTTTAAAAAAATCTTGGGTCCTTTGCTATGCTGTTCTCTCCATCATGGGTTATTGGCTTTTCTTCTAAACCACAGTTGGTCAAGAAACATTTTTTTTTTAAATCTTATATTTTCAGCTCACATTGGACCAGATGCTGATACCTTTACTCGGGTGGGAGTACCAACATACTCTACAGGCTGCCCAATTGATTCACTGGTATTACCCAAAAACTAAAGATACCATTCTTCATGAGCAAGGAGGTCAGAGTTGGGCCCTGACAGATCATCTTTTCCTGACATACAGTACCAGTCTTGAGCTAGGACAGCTTGGAAAGAAACAATGAGAGCACTCTATGCAAATCCAAAAAAAAATCTTTCAAAACATTCTCATGTCAAGTTTTGGCTTTATGCTGATGTTGTACAAAAATCTTTAACTCTCATTGCCAGTCCATGTACTTCCCAATATTGTAGATAAATGACTGCTGTTTTCAGATTCACTGCTCATTCTCAGCAAAAAGTCAAAGTAAATTAAAAAACCAAACAAACAAACAAAATCAAATCACCAAAAATCCCCTCATCTATTGAACTGCAGAAAATAAGTCTGATAAAAGCCAACAAACAAGCAAGAATCAGAATGAAAATTGTGCCTGTCATTGTTAGGCCAGAATACTGTGTCACAGCTGGCATTCTCAACAGTCCATAGAAACAGAAGACTTCTCGTTATATATACACATATGAAAAGTCTATTCACACACACACACACACACAAAACACAGAACATTTCTACTAAATTTTAGCAGGTACAATGTTACATCAAGGACCTGTCCTGAAGTTTTTCATTCAAAGCAACTGCCCTGGAATTGGTTGCATAAACCAGTGGGATGGAAGCCATGTAATTTAAATATGTTTTCTTCAGTGCTTGCCCATGTTCCCAGCTGTCAAAGTGAGCCTACACTCATCCTCTGAACTAAAGAGTAGAGCCCTGCAAACCTGCAGATATCTGCATCTGTGGATGCAATGTGGATATCCGCCGACCATTTCTTGCAGATGCAGATTGGATACAGATCCACATATTTTTATCTGTGCGTGGCTAGAGCCCTGCAAATACACAGATATCTGCATCCACAAGACCATTTTTTTGCAAATGCAGATTGGATGTGGATCCACATATTTGTATCCATGCAGGGCTGTTATACTCCATGTCAGAGGCGGCTTTTGGGGTAGGCAAAGCAGGCGCACGCCTAGGGCCCCAAGCAGTAAGGGGCCCCAACGCATGCTTTGCCTACCCCCAAATCTGCATCTGCCTTAGTCGGAAGCAGGAGGAGGAGCTGGCCCCTGGCAGCAGAGAACTGGGGCCGGAGGAGGGGGAGCCAGGGCAGTGGGAAGTTGGGGCCAGGGGGGGGGGGGGACCGTGGTGGCTGGTGGTGGGGAACCAGAGCCACAGAGGGGGACCCTGCAATGGGCCTTTGCCTAGGGCCCCCAATAGCCAAAGGCCGCCTCTGCTCTATGTAATCACACTTTTGCCTTCAGCTACACTCTTACAAAGTGTAAAATGTGAGTTCTGGTAACATTTTGGAAATGCACAGTGCCTGAAGGTAGAGAGCTGGTCAAAAAGCTTTTTCAGAGCAACAGTTTTCTATTGAAAAATGCAATTTTGTTACAACTGACACTTTCTGCAGGAACAATGATTTTGAGAAAATTTTCAGTGGAAAAATTTCATTTTGACAATACCAAAACATTTCAGTTTAGTTTCTACATTTACATTATATTAATATATTTCAATATAGTATACATATTTGTGTACCTATTATATTTAATGTTCTAATATACACCTCCAAAAGGAAATCAATCAAAATGTTAAACAAAATGAAACAAAATATTTCAATGATCACCCGAATTGAAATCTGTTGGAAATTTTTTTTTCTTTGTCCATTAAACAAAAAAAAATAATAAAAAATTGTGAAATTTCAGCTTTTCATTCTGATTTGGAACAGAAAAGAAATTGATGTGTTGGAACTTCCAGTTACATGATACATGAAAATCAAAGTTAAAGTTAATAGTGCATTTTAAAGCCAGTGCTGTAAAAATATAGAAGCTACACATGGCTGGATTGAAGCCATGCCAAAAATCATTTTTGTTATCATCATGCTGTGGATTCTAAGCATTTGCACAGATGGACTCTCTTTTCATGTTTGTGTAGCACCTAGAACAATGAGCTCTCAATTCTGATTAAGTATAAAAATATAATACTTTTTCCTTGTTTGCATTTGTTGTCTGTCTTACGTTGCAAGTTTGTCAGTGCAAAGATAGTCTGGTCCAGATATCCAAAGATATGTAGGCATTTAACCACATCAGGGGAAGTTAAGCACTGAAAGACCTTTGAAGAGCTGTGCCTTTCTATCTTTTATAATTCTGAGCACAATGGTGACAATCCATAAATACAGTTCAGAATATGAAAGTAATGTATATGGCTAGGCAAGGACAGGGATGAGTGAAAATGTTGCAAGAGTGGGTTTTCTGTTACAATGTTTCAAGTTGTACTTTATGGTGCCTAGCCTACAGCTTCTTGCAGGTGGGCAGACTTGTGAGGTTCATATGTAGGCTCTGACTTCGGCTACAGGCAGTAAGTTGCAAGATCCAGACATCTTTATAAAAGAAACTCCCATCACTGAAGTTTTGAGAATTTTGAGATTCTGGTAATAATATTTCTGCCAAAAAGAGTTGATTGCTTGGAAAAAAATAAGGGGGAGAGCCTCAACAAAAAAATTTTTAGGCCAAATAAATCCATAAACCTCAAGTTTCCATATTACAAAGTGATAAGCAATTAATGCTGTTTCACACAATTTAGTCAATACATTTCCTTTAACTATGGACAAACTGTCAAAGTGACCTGCTGCCCTCATCTTTGCAGAGTGGCTTGGCCTTAGCAGTCCATATTAATATGAATTTTAACCCCTTGGTCTGGCATTTTAATTCTCTCTCCATTAGTCTCACATTTCTATTTTATCAGCTTGTACTATTGATTTAAAGAACATGTAGAGCCAATTTGCACATATGTCTTTGCAAAGGTCATCGGAGGACACCAATATGCAACTTCTGCAAGATGTCCAGAGGTTTATACTTTCCAATGATCTTTATGACTTTCTGCCCAAGCCATGTTTTAATATAATGTCTAGAAATAAGAAGAAAGATTTATGAAATAGTACTAGCACTTTGGAATTTTATAAAAGAAATAGCGTATTCTGTGTTATGGAACAAAACACAGGCAGAGTACATGGGGGTGGAGGAAACAACCTTAGCCATACTGAGTTTTTCATAGTTATGGTGACCAAATGTGTCATTCACTGCTCCTCATAGAGAAAATATGTTTTGATTATGAATTGGTACCTAGAAACCACAGGTAGTGAGAGGAACTTGATTTAGAACTCAGTTCTGCAAAGTGGGATGGTTTGGGCGGTTGGTTTGTTTTTTTGTGTGTTATTTTTTAGCACATGGTTAGCTTTCAGTATGTGACTAGCTCCAATGAACTCTTGGGTACAAGTCTTTACAGTATTGTGGCCTTTGTTAGTTGATTTATTTTTTTTAAATGATCAAGGCAAAGCTGAACTATCAAGTCAGATTTTATGTTTGGCTATGAAAGCACCGCTATTTGTGATCACATTTACCTCCTCAAGCTGGAAGTTCTACAGCTCTGACCCGGCTGTTGAAAAATCTCTCTCTTCCCAGCCTCTACCAGTTTGACTGTTTTTATGGAAAATTCCATTGTTCCCCTTTAGGCACAGCTGTCGTAGAACATAATGGGAGAGGAGGTTTCTCAGGTAGCTCAGCTGACAGAGAGCACTGAAGAACTGATGCATGATATTGAAACTGCTCCAGCACCAAATGGGGAGCCAAAGTGATGAAAGGAGCATTGTGGTGATGTCTTACTGAGTTGTTTGAAAACTTGGAGATTTCTCCAAAAGTTCCTCCAGCTGATGTTCTTTTCTCCCTGACATGACTTTTTACTGAAGTACAAATAGACCCTCAATTAAAACAGAAAATCTGACCTTTTACAGCACACAGCCTTGCATGAGAAAGAAAATTATTATTCAACCAACAGCAGCTGGCACATGTTGTTTGCAGATGCAGTGGACTCCTTTGGTGTGGGGCGGCAGTCACCCAAAGACATTGGAATGCCCATAGCATCTTGTCCTCATAAAGCAAGTCTTTTCTGCTCAGGATCCCCCTCATTCTCTCCAGCTGCTCACCACACCTGGCTCCAGCCATCATCAATACTTTTTATTTTTACATATTTTTCACGTTAGCATAATGCAAATACAAGCTTTCATCTAGACCAGAAATTCTCAAATTGTGATCCAAGAACTCCATTCAGGTGAACCAAGGAAAGGTTATTAGGTTTTGTTTTGGTTTTTTTAAGATAAAGCGCTTTTATCCAAAGCGCTCTACAATTGTTAGCTAACAGTACAAACAACTTTTGGAAAGACCATTAAGTGGTCCATCAAGACTCTCAGCAATTTTCAATTGGTCTGTGAAAAAAAAGTTCAACTGCAAAAAATGATCAAGATACCTCTCTTTATTTTCATTTGCTTCCTATCTCTTATAATATAGGAGAAGAACGAAGAATCCGGGGAGATGAGAGAATGTTCTTTCCCCTGCTGGTGGTCCCCATGGGAGATGGGCCTGGAAATGAAGCTGGGGCCAGGGCCCCACTAACTCAAAATGTGCTACTACCAAGCCTGCAAACTCAGCTGGGAGTCTGAAAGTCAGGCTGGATTCTTTTGGCTCATACACAGTGTCTGGTTTACACATCATTGATTAGATATCAAGGTAAAAATACAATAAGCAGACAGACCCGCAGGGTCGGCCCAGTCATATACACAAACTAGGCAGTTGCCTAGGGTGCCAGGCTTTAAGGGATGCCAAACTAGATGGAAGTGATTTTTTTTCCCTCTATTTAAAAAAAAATATATTAATACATTATCATTTTTCTCTATAATGTGGGTGAGGGGACTGCCACATTCATAGTTTGCCTAGGGTGTCAAAAGCCCTTGGGCCAGCCCTGGACTGCCAACACACACAGATTCTGCAATCAGAATTGAGGTCCTCATTCTGCAATGACTTGAACATTTGCTTAACTTACACACACATGTGGAGTTCTGTTATACTATTACATGCATGAAGTTATACATGTTTAAATCTTTGCAGGCCTGTTGCCTTGGTTAATAATTCTGCTGGTGACAAGCATCCCAGAGTAAAATCCAGCTCTTTCTCACTGTGTTTGCACCCCAAAGCTAGCTGAGGTAAACATTTGTTTTTGAAAAACAAACAAGGAGTCCTGTGGCACTCCTTGTTTGTTTTGCTGAACTAGACTAACAGGGAATTTGTTTTTGGCTAAACTCAGCCACAGAGGGAGTACGTCTACTGAGTCAGAAAGTGCCATTTCAGAATATTACCACAGTTCAGTTTCAGATCAGCAGTACACAGCATCACATAGCTCTGTTGTTTCTGCCTCAAACATTTTCCAACCTGAATAGTATGTAGATTTGGACAGATTAAATTTTTGTTGGTAAACACTATTCACACACAAACAGATGAAAAAAAAATATTTCCATTAATAAATTATCTGAATTTTCATAGAAAAGTGCTGTTTGACTTAGTGATCCAGACTTTTCAATTAGGATTGTCACCAATGCAATAGTGAATGAATGGTAAAAACAGGCATGATTTGTTCATTTAAGGATATTTACTTTGCATATTTGGACAATTGATTTTAACCATTTGGGTTTTTAACAGTTTAAAAAACTTTCACTTTTAAAATTTCATTGTCTACTATCATGAAATGTCTGATTACTCATTCCTGCCGCCCTCCGCCATAATTTTGCAAAATTCAGAAACTTTAATTAGATTAAAAAAAATTTAAAAACCCATAAAAGTTAAACACCAATGTTATCAAAATTTAAAAAATAAAAATTCAATTCTGAGAAGCATTATATACTGCAGGGTAGCCATGTTAGTCTGTATACAGCAAAAACAACAGGAGTCCTGTGGCATCTTAAAGACTAACAAATTTCTTCGGGCATAAGCTTTTGTGGGCTCCATCCCAGATGCATCTGATGAAGTGGGTTGGAACCTACAAAAGCTTATGCCCAAAGAAATGTGTTAGTCTTTAAGGTGCCACAGGACTCCCACTGTTTTTATTATATAGTGCAATTCATACAGCATGCACAATAGCATCTTTAAGTAAAGAGAAAAAATAATTTTGGGGTAAAAACTGAAACTTGTGAATTTTAATTGGGGGTGGGGTTAAATGAATGTGCTGTATTAGCGTTTCAGGAAAAATAAGGGACTGATTTTTAGATGGAGTAAATTGGCATTGTTTCACTGAAGCCAAGGGAATGACATCATTTTATACCAGCTGATGATCTAGCCCTAAAACTAGGAAGACGTCCAATTCTTGCCCAGCTGACTAGCCCCATTCATTTAATTGAATGAATGATCCACACAAGATATGGTCAGGAAGAGACAGTTTAAAACTAAAGCCCACATTTCTAGGCCTCATCTTGAAAACACTTATGCATGTTCTTAATTTTGTGCCCCGGTGAAGTCAATGGACTATTCATGCATATAAAATTCGCACAGTCAACTTGTGGAACTCCTTACCTGAGGAGGTTGTGAAGGCTGGGACTATAACAATATTTAAAAGGGAACTGGATAAGTTCATGGTGGCTAAGTCCATAAATGGCTATTAGCCAGAAAGGGGTTAAGAATGGTGTCCCTAGCCTCTGTTTATCAGAGGATGGAGACGGATGGCAGGAGAGTGATCACTTGATCATTGTCTGTTAGGTTCACTCCCTCTGGGGCACCTGGGCACTGGCCACTGTCGGTAGACAGATACTGGGCTAGATGGACCTCTGGTCTGACCCAGTACGGCCTTTCTTATGTTCTTATGTAAAATTAGGCATCTACAGACATGTTCACAGGATCAGGGCCAAAGTTCCTCAAGAACCAAGCTTGAAAGATTATACCATCTTTTCTGCATCAGTGGAAAACAGGTTGATAGCCCTCTAGTGTGCTTTAGATTTCATACTCTGCTTGTAACAAGAGCTGCGTAACACTACCCATTACAACACAAACAACCACCTATTCGTTTAGACCTGCAATCTGAGAGGGGCGACGGCTGTTCCAAAATTCCCTGGGGAGGTTCAAATGACGTATTGATCAATTGATTAAAAATGTCAGTGGTCAGAGGAAAGAACTGCACTGCTGCAAAAATATCTGTCAGAAGATTCTATAAACATATGTGCTATTAGGAGAGAAAAAATTAATCTGACAGAAAAATAGAGCAAGGGTTGTTTTACATTAAAAGTGAGAGAATGCATGATCTGTTTCCAAAATGTGTCAGATATAATAATGAGGAATAAAAACTTCACTTCTGGAATAAAGATGTTTATACACTATTTTAATAGGCCACATATGAATGTTTGGAATTGATTAACTTTTCATAAAATAGCTGCTTTGAGTTATTTCTACCAATGGTCAAAAGAACTGATGCTCTCGCTAAACATTACTTCACTTCTCAACTCCTTTCCCTGTTTACATGGGGTTGGAGATGTCTACAGTTCTTTGCCACTCCTTCCAGTCCATGGCACTGGTTCATAGGTCTTGGTGTTCCAGTCTTCTTCTCTTCAAACTTATCTTGACAGAGTCTATCATAAACTTGGTCTTCCACATTCTTTTTTGCTGTTTCTTCCTCCCATGCTTGCTTTTCTTTTCTTTCATTCTTCTCCCACTCTTATATGTCCAGTCTATCTCAGATGTGCATTCTCCAACCTAACTTCATCTTCTCCCTAATTTCTTCCATGCAAAGTCTGTCTTGCCTGAATTCTCCTCCATATTTTTTCTACTACCTGTATCTTCTTTTCTTCTATTTCTAATACTAATTGAGGAACTACAGAGCAGGAAGGACACATGCAACATATACTTTTCCTTTCAGTTTATTACTTAATTGCTGGTCCCACAGTACTCCTGTCACCTTTTTCCAACAACACCCATATGTATTAGGTTCTTTTCAGTTGCCCCAGATTGGTTTCCAAAGGCACTACATGTACTTCCCAAGTAATAGTTTCTTCTGATTCATCTTCTCTCCTGAACCTTCAATCACCAGCTCTTTTTCAATCTTCCCTACATGTATAACTTTATTTTACTTTGTGTTTCCCTTCAAACCATTGTCTTCAAAACACAAGTGCCCACATCAATACACTATTTACCCATTAATCAGCACACAGTTCCATCCTTCTCACACAAAGTATTTTTATATTAGATATATCTTGTAAAACAGAAGAAGTCTTGTGGCACTTTTTAAAAGACTAACAAAGCTTTCACCCCGAAAGCTCATGCGATAAATAAATGTGTTAGTCTTTAAAGGTACCACAGGACTCCTTTTTTGTTTTGCTGAACCAGACTAACATGGCTGCCCCTTTGGAATTTATTTCTTGTGTTTCATTGTTCCCCTTTTTTGCCAACCCAAACCAATTTCCTGCCATTTTCCTCCAGCTTCCTGTATAATTCCTCTTCAGCCTCCATTCTTGCCTTTGCAAATGCCTTTTTATCTTCTCTCTTTTTCTCTCTGGCTTATTTCTATGCATTTTTGATTTTGCAGTCTTAGGACAGAGGAGGGTTAGCCTAGCCTGGCACCTTGGTTTCCACAAAGATCCGTGGATGTGTTGGTTTCTTCAATCATAAGTGTTACCTCAGTTTACCTCTTGCACATAGGATATGCCTAGGCTTAAGGTTAATGAACTAATGGAGTCCTCACTAGAAACCTAAGCCAAAAGGTAACCCAAAGTGTTAACCAAAGGAACACCTTGACTTGGGACCACCAGGCTAACTCAGTTCCTGCTTGAAGGTTCAAGCCAGGCTCCTGATAACTGGCTTACAAAGTACCCACTTAAAGATCTGAGCCAGGGGTAATCCTGAGGGAACACACACACAGCCAAACAGACATCCATGCTGGATGCGGAACACCACAGATAAAAACACCTCCCGCCCAGCATACACAGTATTAACTGTTAATTTTACCATGAATGGTCTCTTACAATATGTGCTAACTACTTATCCTAAATAATCTATTCTCCGTGTACTTAGCTGTGACACACTCAATACCTTGGCCAGATTTGAAGAGCACTGTAAACTCAAAATCTTGTCTCTTTCAGCAACAGAAGTTGGTCCAATAAAAGATATTACCTCAGCCACTTTGCATCTCTAATCTCTGCCAACCAACATGACTACAGCAATGCAAACAACAATATTACAGTAGTACTTACAGGGTGAAATCAAAGTTCCTATTGTCTTCAACAGGTCAGGAGTCCAATCCAAACCTCACTTCCTGCCTCCATGAGTTTACATTTTAATGGACATGACAGAAAGGAAGTGTTGTTAACACCATTTTACAATGGGGAAATTCTGTATGCAGAGTAAGTGACTGATCCAAGATTGCACCGGAAAGCTATTGTAGTGCCAGGATTTGAACCCTTGTCTCTTAAATCCCACCTCAGTGCTTTAACCATATGACTATCCCATTATATTTATACTATGTCAATTAGTTAGATTTTTTTTTTCAGATGTGGATTCCTTCTCTGTTGAAGAGAAGTTGTAGCCCCAGACACATTTTAACTAGCCTCAAATAGGAACAAAATCTCTTAATAATCCCATTACAGTTCACTTGAATTGGAGAAAGTGTGTGTGTTACAGTATCAAAACACTGACATCTTCCAAGTACATGCAAGGGATCTTAATTACAGTAATCAATTTCATTTTAAACTGTGACTTGATTATAAAAAGGTAGCATAGAATTCCTTATTTAAGTCATCAATAAATAAGATGAACAAGAACAAGGTAGAACCCCTTTTGGATTCAGGAATAAAAACTAGTTGCATAAAAGGAGAGTAAAAAAAATGGTGCCAATTCTTTTTAAATAGCTTTGTCTCTGAAATCAAAGCAGCAGATGTTTCCCAGGTGATCCCAGCTAAAAGAACATGATGTTTTTACAAAATGTAATTACATAATGTATTCAGTAATCCTGTGTGCTTTACCGTAGATCATATATGTCAATGACAGTCCATTCTACTGTCTCAAGGCTTGTTTGGAAATTGTCCTTAAAATTGTCCTCAGCTTCAAAATAGTAAAGAAGTATGGAACTAACATGAGAATACCCTTGGCTGCAAATTAATTTGCCTCCGTGCACACCAGAAATATTCTTTAATTGCTGAGCTTTTTAAAGCCATCCAGAAAGAACGGCTCTTTTAATTATCCTGAGAGTATGGTGTAAGATGACCAGATGTCCTAGTTTGATCAAAGTGGTTTCTATAACAGAGTGTTTTACAAACAAACACTATCCCAAAAAGAGCATCTAACAGACTGAAAGAATAGGCCTGATTTTCTGAAATTAGATTTGTGATCATTTGGATGTGCAACTGCATGCATTTCTTGAATGTGCGCTTACGACTATGTATACACAAAGCAGAAGAGTGTGTGCACATATAGCTAAGTATAGTATATAGTTTGTGCAAAATTGTCTGAACAGTATGTAAACTATAAATTTTTCGTATGCATAACTACTGGGATATTTTCCCGATAATACAAAGGTTATCAGAAACGCTCCTTTGACTTTGCTGTCCCTTCTTTATTTCAAAACCAGATTTTTGCCACCCACTAGCATTTCTTCAATTATATGTTGGATTTCCCTTAATTCCTTGAACCGCTGTGTAAGTGGGGCTGCTCTATAGTGCTCCCCTCAGGTCCACACATGGTAGTGCAAGCACTCCCTCCCTTAGTCTGAAGAGTTTAGCTGCCTTCTCAGGGAAAGGCAGCCTGTGCTGTAACCGTGGCATCAGTCCCTGATCAAAAATAATAATTCAGGATTCACCCTGTCTGTGCCTTGAAACAAATTAAAAACCAACAACCTTCAATAACCTAGGCAAGGGCTTAGGGCAAGACCCTGATCTGGGTGTGCATTAGCCCCGAGTAGTCGCTCCTCCTCTGTCCCAGTCTCAACCAGCTCCTGAGCTAATCAAGGGAAGTCTCATTAACTGGCTTTTTGGTTCTTGATTGGTCAGTGTTCCTTCTGGCCCTGCTAGGCCTCTGGGAGCCTCTCTTGTTGGTCTCCAGGTTTGAGTGGATTTTCCTTGGGTGGGGAGTATCAGGAAACTGAAGCCTCCAATTGGGGGGAGAGGAGTGAAGGGGAGGAAGACGGAGGCCCCACCCCCTCAAACCCCAGCTAGATCCCTGCCCCCCCACCAAACCCCAGCTGTGGCTCCCCACCCCCACCCCAACCTCGGTTGGGTCCCCGCTCCCTGCTGGCCTCCATGCCGGGGCCACCACAGGGCAGCCCGCCTCTCTCGGCCAGCCCCCGGCACCCACGCTGGCTTTGGTAGGGCCACCACCACGCCCCCAACCCCACGCCGGCCGCCACCAAGTCCCCGAGCACCCTCCCGGGGCCTGCCTCTCCAGGGCTCCTGCTTTGGCCCCCCACAGCTGTGGCTTGTGGGGTGGGGGCCTCACCCTGGGGGGTCCAGGGCAGTTGCCTGCCTGCTAAGACCACCTATGACTCCATAATGAACTGAGAGGGTAGAGGAAACAGTCCATGCTGGCAAAGCAGCCAGAACAAATACCTTAAAGCCTAGGACACATGCTTTACTATTGTCCCAGCTTTAGCACTAGCAAATTGTTCAACAGCAGCAACATGAAAAGCTGTAGATTGGGTAGAAAATTATTTTCCTGGGCTGTGAGAACAAACAAAAAAGCCACACAACATCTCAAGAATTATCACAAATTGATCACCTAGGAGGGGAGGAATATTTGTTCGACCGAAACATTTCATCTCAGTGTTGACCTTTTCGCATGTAGATTAATGAAAATTTTGAAACGGTTCTAAAATCAAACAAAAACCAGAACATCTTAGTTTCAAAAGTGTGAGAAAAGGACTTTTCAACAACTAAAACTTTTTTCAGATCCAAAGCATCAACAAAATTGACTGTTTCCCTTAAACTGTTTCAACGAATCAGTTTTTTTAGAAATGAAAAAAAATACATTTTGTTGGAAATTTCCTGACCAGTGTCTGGAAAGCTCTTGTGTTTGTTCCCCCACAATACACTCATCCCCCATGCCAAGCCATGCTGCCTTTCTCAGGTACAGACTTACGGGAGCTTTACCCCTTTTTTCCCCCTCCCCAAAAGGGTGATTTTTTTGTTTGATTCTTGATTGTTTGATTCTTCTTTAACTTCAGTTTCTATTTTGAAAATAAACCAGCCAGTTAGCTATGACCAAATTTTAAAAGTGCATCAAATTCTTAAGGAAAATAGATCTTAGTCGTAGCCTCAACCGTGGTCAAATTTTGCATCTGCCACAGACTTCCTGTGAGACTTTAGGAAATCTACATCTTGCTGTGCCTCCATTTCCCATTTTCTGCTTGTAGGTTGATCACTCTTGCTCACTCTTTACCTATCCTATCTATTTAGCTTGTACACTCTTTCAAGAAGGTCTGTGCGCACATACAATACCTAGAACTTTAAGAACCCAATCTCTGCTCGAGCCTTTCAGCACTACAAATAAAAAGTAAACTATAAAACAAAGTTAAGAATTTTTTTCTGAAGATGCCTAATGGTCAAAGTACATTTGTTCCCTTTACTAGTTATAGGATAACTATTTCATACATTTTATAATATCAAAGGTGGCAATACAGAACTCTTGGAAAGGCTAGATTTCCCTCCCCGCCCCCATCTTGTATAGATGAGTTAATGATCTCAAAATGTGTTTGTGAGAGTGTGAGAAAACCTGTTACCAATCCACCATCAGAAGAAGTGAAAAATGCAAAATGTTGTGTCCATTACAAAAATGGAATGTAGCCACTCTGATTTGAGAATGTGTATATAATTTAAAGTGTGGTTACAATAAGTATCTTGAATTTCTTGTTCTCTGTGCCACATTAGAAACAGAAGCATTTTTTCACATATTAAAAAGCCTAGGGCCAAATCCCCAGCTGGTGTAAACAGGCATAGCACCAATGAAGTTGTCAATTTCCACTAGCTGGGGAGCTCATAATTCCAAATTCATCAAGGCCTATCATGTCCATATTTAGAATTGCACAAAAGCTTAAATTGTATATTTACAATCAGAGCTGATCAAATTATTTGTTATGGATAATGTTTATTACAAAGACAGGTGGTGCTCCTGCAGCATCTTCTATGCAGGTGAGCTTCCACTCTGGTGAGGTACACTGTGCTCGGTTGGGAGTGTTAGGCATCGAGCTTTGCAATACACTTACAGACCTGCCAGCTAAGCAATATACCAGATATCTATTCAGTGATTCTGCTTAACAGTGAGAACACCACATTAATTACTGAACCTTCAACACCATTCCCTTTATCTGTAGGACCCCCTCCCTCTCCTACTTCTCCACCTGACACCCATCAGGTAGTCCTTCTGATGTAATCAAGTTGTTTTGTATGCATGTTCTGTATCTGTTGTTACTACCTCCCTCTCCTCTGGGGTGTAATAATATTGGTTTATAAAATTTCAGAGCTGTGTCTGTGCAGTCTTCCCTGCGCCCCGTGAGAATAAATCTGTTCAGTATTACAGTGAAGTAGCGGGGGGGGGGGAAGCTATGCCCCCAGGCGCCGGGCTGCAGGGTGGGACCAGGCTGGCCCTGCAAAGGCCTGATTAAAGGGGTGCCAGCCCAGGCTCCCCACTTTCAGGGCACCACCCAGTGCCCCGGCCCTCCCCCTGTGAAGGCCAGAACAGCGGGGGGCAGCTGCAGCCACAGTAGTGCTGGGGGGGAGGGCAGGGCCAGAGGCCGCCCCGCCCCCAGCCTGCTGATCTGCCCAGGGAGGGACAATGTGAGGCCACGGTTCCCCAGGACCCAGGGAGAGGCCGTCCTACCCCCTGGGGCAGATCAGCTGGCTGGGGGCAGGGTGGGCCGGAACACTGTGCTGAGAACAGCGACGGCCGGCGGCAGGGCAGCTTCTGGCCCCAGCCACCCCTTAAGCCCTTACTGTTCTGGCCTGTGTGGGGGGGAAAAAGGGGGCACTGGGTGGCACCCCAAAAGTGGGGAGCCTGGGCCGGTGCCCCTCTAATCACACCCTTGCAGGCCAGACTGGCCCCCCAGCAGCCCCTCAGAGGAGCCCCCCACTCCCTGGAGCACCTGGGGAGGGCTGTCTGAGACCCCCCCCGCCCTGTGCAGGGGAGGGGAGGAGCCCAAATGTGGGCTTGGTCCCCAGGCACCAGCCACCCTCACTACTTCACTGCAGTATTATCTGTGTGTGACTCGATTCCCCAGGAGAAGAATATTTGTGATTAACAGGAGGTTGGAACATTTTTTGTTAGAAATTTGGGTCAGGTGCCGCCAGCCAGCTGAGCCCAGGTCAGAGGCGGGGCACAGCTGAGCCCCGGTCTGTGGTGGGGTTAAGCTGCCACTGGTCAGCTGAGCCCCACTGCCAGCTTGGACCCTGGTCTGCGGCCACGGCTGGTGCCGCCAGCAGCACCTTAGCCCCTGTCCATGGTTGGGGCTCGTGGTGCCGACAACGTCTGCCCCGGTCCCCGGCCAGGGCTCTGCCGGATCAGCTGCCACAGCGGGGCTCAGATGATGCCAGTGGCTGGAGCCCTGCACAGGGTGGCGGGGCAGCAGCTGAGTCCCAGAGTCTCAGCGAGGCTTCAGCCGCAGGCCAGCTGAGCCCCAGTCCCTGGCAGGGCTCAGCTGAGCCTGGCAGCTGGAGTCCCTCACAGGGCGGCAGGGCTCAGCCGCAGCAGCTGAGACCCAGCTGGCAGCAGGGCTTCAGCTGCCGGGCTCAGCTGAGCCCCAGTCCCTGAGCCCTCGGTGGCAACTGGGCTTCAGCCATGGGCCAGCTGAGCACCCGGTGTGGCAGCTGAGCCCCACTGCAGGGCTCAGCTGCTGGCTTGAGCCACAGTCTGGCTCAAGCCGCTATTTGTCAATTTCACTGCTGTGTTAGAGCAGTGAATTTGACAAATTTAACAGCTCCAGTGTCCTAGAGTGCCTTCGATTCGCACTCTGGGACATTTCTGGAGGCCGTCAAAAGCGCAAGAAGTTTACACATTGGCTCTACCACGGCACGTCTGTTCCATGGTAAGCCTTACAGCCCTCGTTTAGGTGGTTTACATGTTACACGGCAGGAGGGCTGTTGCCACGCAACAAGAAGGATTTGTGGGCACACCCTCTCACTGTTATCCCGCTTTAAGGAGCCTTACTGCATGATAACTCTGTAGTATGTACGAGGCCTGGGTCTGAATGGAGATTTGGAATGGTTCGCACATTACAAAAAGTGATTGTTCTGTTCACACATTCTCTCCCTTTGATCAACTGGGGTGAATAGGCCCCATCTGCTTTCTGATCTGACTTTGCTAACACTCCTCCATCCTGGCATGTGTATATATACACACACCTTTCAACTGTGGTTTCCACTTCATGCATCTGATGAAGTGGGTTATAGCCCACAAAAGCTTATGTCCAAAGAAATCTGTTAGTCTATAAGGTGCCAAAGGATTCTCATTGTTTTTGCTATACACAGACTAACACGGATACCCCTCTAGAAATTTCTACCATGTAAGGAGAGCAGAGGAGACCAAAACTAGTTGGGCAAGGGTCCCACTAAGGTTGATCAGAAAACCCTTCCCCTGGCATTTCCTGACTTTTGAGTGTTTGACTTTCCAACCCAGATACTATTCTTTTAGTGTAGTAAGTGCGTGTGTGTAAAATACTGTACAAACACCATGTGTGTAAAATACATTGCAAATAAAAAAAAAACCCAACAATTACAGAGCATAATTTGGAATCTAATCAGAACAAAGATGTTTAGATTTACTAACCGATTGCCTTGCTCAGATTTTGATTCCAGTTTAAAGTCTTTTGTTTGTATATTTGATTATTCTATCATGCTAATTGTGATTATTTTTGTCACCATGGTCTCACTGGACTCAGAGACCCTGCAGGCAAAGCCAGCTGCTAGCAAGACCCAAATTTTTAAAGGTTAAAAGTAGTTTGACACTTTTTGTCCAGTTGACTGTATGCTTGTGAACAGTTTGTTCACATCAGTAGTTACAACATTTGTTGAGCCATCTACAGGGCTGATGCTGTAAAATACTGAGCACCTCCTAGGAGTACCAACTCCCTTTGTAGTCACCATGAATTAAGGGAGCTCAGCACCTCACAGTGTTGACCTTTATGGAAGCTGTTCCAAATCAGAAGGCTTTTAATGGGGTAATTTCTATCTGCAGACAAGTATTGACTTTAGATCGATGACATTTTATTTAGTACTGCTCAGAATTCAATTTAAAATTTCAATACTTGCTTTAGGTTAACTTGAGTTCATGGAGCTGTTTTGGGAACAGGAAAGGATATATTTTATTTTCACCCCTTACAAATGCAAAAAGGCCGACACTGAAGAGCTGGAATTTCCAGCAGTTATCCTAATTTCTTGATTAATTGCAGCTCATTCGCTCTTTTAACCTAATGATATAAGAAGTTTGCATATGCCTCCCATTTTCTGCTTTGTCAGCTACATTGCTTCTTGAAACGGCACACCCCTGTATGGTACACCCCATCCAGCATTTCATCTCGAAGGCACTGTGCCTCAAGTAGAGCCCAACGCTCTTGCAGCTCTAGGGAATGCAGGGGGAATGGAGCCACTGCCACACCTGACCAGTTCTACGCCCTTTGCTAACATTCACTGGGAGCAAAAAGGCCATCATTGTACTCCATCCACATGCTTGGCTCCTTCTTTCCCATGCAAGTCTGTGCACAGTCATGCTCTAAACCAGTGGTTCCCAACCTTTTCGGCTTGAGGGCCACAGACATCAATTTTACAACCCCGAAGGAGCAGCAAGATCCCTCCTCTCACGACAAGCTGATGGAAAGCGTTCAGTGAGCTTCCCTGGAGGTTCATCTGTTTTAATAAGATTAGAATGCATCATCTTAAACTCTATTTTAATATACCCCAGCCAATATTTGTCTGAGACAAGAAGATATATAAAGTAATCATGAACGTACCCATGTGATAAATTCTCCTCAGAACATACAAAGCTCACCTGGTTGGGGTTTTCCTTTTTACGCATCAGAACATCAGCAGTTTTGTCAAAAAGGTCATTAAGTTTTGTGACCTGTTTGAACAAAGCTAGGCCTAGTTCTGAATGAACCTGATTTAATGTATTGGTTAAGCTAGAGCTTACAGTTCTGGATGTGAAGAAGAGCTAGGATGGTTTTACCAGACAAGGTTGGCCTTGAGGTTATTCAGTGCATTGGTGCTCAGATGATAATTTAAGGTTTGGCTCTGCTACATGCTTTTTGTGTATCCTTGGGCAACTCTCAATCATTTATTGCCTTTATCCCACTATGTCTCTGAAATGGGCATGATAATACTTCCCTATCACCTAGGTGTGCTGTGAACATAAATTCATGCATGTTTGATTGCTGAGCTATTACAGTATATATGAGTCCCTAGGTAGATTTGGAAGAATGTATTCAGGACAGTGCTGGTTAGTGAGTGTTATGTAGCTATAACTAGCAATATACAACTAGCAGAATAATGTGATTTCTACATTACAAAATGACATGAAGTGAGGAATGTGACAGCACATACAAAGCAAACTCCCTATGGTTATTATAAATTACGATTTTATATAAAAACTACTGGACTGACCTAGTCAGAGCCATTGAAAACCAACTTCATTTATTAATTATTACTATTAGCAGTAGTATTTCCATAGCACTTAACATCCCCAATCATGGATGAGAACCCCTTTGTACACAGAGCTGTACAAAGGCAGAAGAGAAAGTCGGTGATTCTGCAAAACAGCAGGTAGAAATTCAACACAGCCAATAGACACTTGAGGTAACATTGAAGTGATTATGAAATGTATGTATGGTGCACAGTGACCACAGCACACCAGCTGTCTAACTAATGTTGAGGAGAGTTTGAAGGAGGGATTTGAAGCAGGGCCAGGGGATAGCCTTGCAAATGTTTACCCAAAGGGCATTCCATCCGAGGAATAATTTAAGCAGAATTCAACAAGAAAACAGTCTTTATGCACTCTTTGCTAATAGATTTGCAAAAACAACTTTAAAAAAAATATATGAAATATATTGAAATATATGCCACAAAGCAAGTTACCTTGTGCTATAGGAAGAATTTGAGATGAAACCTATGGGCTCAAAATGAAAGAATTGGATACCTGCATAGTTGGACATCTGAAATAATCAAGGAGCTATCACAACAAAAAACAAGAAAAAAACCCAAATAGACCTTAACGAATGCAGCCACTTCTAGAAACATGACTTGGCTATATTGAGGAGAAAATAGATGGTTTCTTCCTTTCTCAGAGCCATATTTTGGGGTTCATTTTGTAAATCCATTATATCCTTTTAACATATTTCTTATTGATCAAAATCTCAAGCATATTTTGCACACATGAAAAGAGCATTCTATTTTAAAAAACACGCAAAAAAAAGTCATGTTCTCACCTGAGAATTTGAAGTTTGTAGAAAAGATGCCGTGATAATTGCAGGGTACTATCATCATCATATCACCATTTTCAACTCATCTGTACATTCAGTCTGCAAATTAATTGACAAGTAATGTCATCAGTGTAAAATTAACATTTTAAACTTATTAGAAATTACTGCCAGTCTCATTTTACCACAAAAATCAATGGCTCAGTTTAGGAAAGTCATTCACTAGCATGCTATAGACAATGACCCCTGTGTCTTAAGATTTACTTAAGTTCACAGGTCAATGAAGTGGGAGGATCTCTGCTTGTCCTGAGCCTTACTAATAACCTAATGTAGCAGAACACAAAATTTTGATAATTTAGTCTATGAAATTCATGACTCTTGACCCTGAATGGAGAGAGAAGAATCTCATTTTATGAACTGTAAAGCTGTTTTAAACACCTTATCCAAGCCAAGATTCACAAGATGGTAGTATATATACACTGCAAATTAAGAATGCTTTAAAAGTAGACACTGGATGTGGCAGATGAATTTTTCACAAACATACAGTAAAATCCTAACCTCTTGGAAGCCAGTGGAACTTGTGTCTCTTGACTTCAGCAAGACCTGGATTACATCTATGTTGATTTGCAATAATGGGACTCTGTTTTGTCCCTACCAAACACATGCAATTCCCAATGACAGCACTGACAGCAGAAAAACACGACGTAAAGGCTGAAGGTAATGTGAAGGAGAGAAAGATGGGATGGTCTGAAAGGGATAGCTGACTTGGGGCATACAATTTTTAAACTGTAGAAAACGTATTTAAAATTGGCTATACCCCTTAATAAACGTTCATTATTTGGTACAGCCCATGCCAAGAATATTAAAACCACAGTATACCACATATATTAATAGTTCCTTTGCACTAGGGCTGTCCAAATAACCAAATACCCAGTTCAGATGCAGGTCCAAATTATATAAAGGGGAATTGGTTTAGAGCTGACCCAAAATCAATTTAGACATTTTTGGTGAACTGGAATATTGCAAGAAAGTTTCATTTCAATGATGGGGGAGGGATGGTAGCTGTTTTAAATAAACCAGAGGGAAATTCCAACATTTCTAAACAATTTTCTTTCTTGACAGAAACAATTCACTGAAACTGACCTGAATTGACAATTTTTTTTTCCAATTGATCTGAATCTGTATTTTTTTGGTGACAAAAGGTTTCACATGAAAAATTCCACCACCCTCTAATTTGCACTTTGCAAAGCCATAAAGACAGTAGTTACTTTGAATTACATAAATGTAACATATTAGAATCTGACCCCTTAATTCATTTTAAAGACATTCTAAGAGCAGCAAATGACAGTCAATACTGTCAAGAAATCAATGTTTGTAGTGTTGTTGTACCCATTTTAGCTCCAGAATATTACAGAGAGATGGTTGGTGGGGTAATATTTTTTATTAAATCAATTTCTATTGGTGAGAGACAAGATTTTGAATGACACTGAGCTGAAGAACAATGTACACCTCAAAAGTCTCTTTCAATAGAAGTTGATCCAGTAAAATATTTCGTCTCTGAGCTTGTCTCAGGAAATCAATGGGGATTTCTTTTTGTTTTGTTCATGAGCCTACAGTTCTTTGTCTAGAACGGGGCTTGCATCGTGACTCTGCATTGCACCGGCTGTGACTTTCAAAGCTTTCAGCAGGGTCTGAAAGGTGTTCAGTCAATGCCGTGCCCATAGGAAAGTCCCACCCTGACTCCATAAGCAGTGATATTTCATTATTGGTGTATAATGAGTGTCACACCCCAAAAATTCTAAAGCTGTTTCATAGCTACCCAGCCCCATGCACATGTTTACCATTAAGCATTCCCTTGAAATCAGCAGGATTATGCACATGCTTAAAATTCAAAACTTATGAAAGTGTTTGCTGGACCAGGGTTAGGTCTAACCAGAGCAACCTAAGAAGTGGCACAAAATTCAGTGGTTTTTTTCCTTCCACAACAATTTTTTTTTTTTTTTTTGCTTGTAATAGAAAATTTGGATGAGAAATCCAGCCTTTTACAGTATTCTCTGTCCCAAGCAAAAATCATGATTCAGACCATTAAAAACGTATATCATGGGTATAATGGAGTATAATGAAAATTTATGTATACTGGTTTATAACCTTACCTTTATTTGGCAACAGCACAGGTCTGTTACCATCATCATCAATTAGTTGCATTATCATAAGCTTAGGAGCCACAGTTCTAGGCACTGTAAAAGCACAGAACAAAAAGATAGTTAATAAAATCATGGCTTCCTTTCACTAAGGATATTACTCATAAGTGGACTTATGGAGGGGTGGGGGGACCATGGGGGACCATGTGCAGGAATTTCAGCATTTTCACTCCTTTCATTTTCAGGATTTTTCATTCTTCTGAATTTTTTTTTTTATAAAGACAGTTATTTCAAAATCATTAATTTTCAAAAATAAAAAGAGTACTTAAACATTGCATTTCTAAATCAATTCTAATTTTAATTTTCATAAAATCCCACCATGTGATTGAGTTGAGCAATCAGTCAATATCAGCAATGGGGGGGGGAACTCTAAAAATGCCTGATGGACACTGAATAACAAACAAGTGAAATATGAACTACATGGACTCTTTTGGGCCAGGCAGTCCACCTAACAAACAAGAGCCACCACCACCAACGGCAACAAACAGAAGTTTTCCAGCTACTCCAATTTATTGCAATTCTTGCTGTTTAACTTCAAGCTTCTGCTCTTGGAGCCATGTGATTACCTGAGGAACAGCTTCCATTTTAAAAACTATGATTATTTTCTAGCTCCCATGGCAGGGAACAGCTTGAAAAGATGAAGCCATGATTTTTAGTGGTCTAAGTCGTGATTTTTGCTTGGGGCAGAGAATAATGTAAAAACTTGATTTCTCATCCAAATTTTCTGTTGCAAGCAAAAAAAAATATTGGTGGGGAAAAATTTCACTTTCAGACAGGAATTCCAAAGATATCTACAGTTCTTATGCTATCTAGAATACAGTCTCCAGCACAAAACAGCAGATGAAAAAAGTGTGACTGTGGCTAAACCATGCCTGTTGGACACCACTTTATTGGGGGCATCAGTACAACACTGCACTAACAACCTTTTCTCCTCAGAAAGGCAGCCTGCCTCCAGGGGCCAGCATAATCCCTCTACTGTATGGCCAGCCAGCTCTGCTGACGGGTGTATAGAAGGCAGAGCCACAGTGCCTCCTTCTCACCACCACACTCAGCTAATGTGCATCTCAGATGGGAGGATGGCAGCAATTAGAGAGCAGACACTGTGCTCCCCCTGAGTGTGTGAGCTACAGTTTTCCAGACCATAAAGGTCTGTAAGTGGGGTGGATAAGAAACAAAGAGTTCTTGCTCCTTCTCTCCTACCACACACCTACAGAAAAGGTAGCAAAAAATCTCAGCTGTCCTAAACAACATGTGAAGGATGCCAATATTCTGGAAGCTCTGTAAGCCTGGTACAATTTCACTCTGGTTCTGAGCCAGTTCCACAAGCTGGGTTACATGTCCCCTTTTGCCCCATTCAGATAGGGCAACTAGACAGTAACCCAGCTAAAAATGCCTTGAAAAAAAATTATCCTGTTAGAGGCAGCAAAGCCCTGGGTCTCTGTATCTTTTCTCGGGGCGTTCTTCTGTGTATCACAGCAGAGAACTTGTGTGTAACAGCTATGTTATCTTATGTAAACAAGTCAGAATACTAACATGAGAGTAACCAGAGTCTGGTGGCATTAACAGCAATTCCCTGCTGTCTAGAACCATGCTTTCTGTTACACCTTTGATATCTGCAGCCATCCTCAACACGATGACAGCTGTTCCACACAGGAGTTGGGGATGTGGTGATGGGGACAGAGCCTCATAGTCCTCCACTGGTGTAGGATTTTAAGCCTGTAGTGAAATGTAAAGCTGTCTGGCCTCAGCTTTTAGCATGTCGGGGCCAGGTCTAGTCCCAAGAAACAGACTCTGCTCTCTTGTTTACAGGACAATCTACATCACAGTAGACGAAGTACCACTTCATCTCATATGAAACACCAGTGGAGAAACTGTTTAAAAGATAAGTAATGGAGTAAGAATTCATCAAATGTAACTCAAGATACAAAACTACATACTCAGACTGCAAGCCAAACCCCCCTCCCCGCCAAAAAAATTTAACCCAGTCCCAATAGGTTCAACTTCTGCCCTCCCATACATCATGCAGCTCCTTCACCAGGACCAGCAAACATATATCTGCAGGCAAAATATGGCCACATGTTAGCAATTAGCATATATGGCTCAACACTTACATTTTAATAGTAGTAGAATTATTCAAGTCCAAGGAATCTCCTTTCAGGTCTGATGAGACTCTGTTTTTTCCCCTCTAGAACATGTTGGAACCTAGCAATTGAGCCAGGCTGAGATCAAATACAGAGTGCAGGACAGCAATTAAAGGGCCTGGTCCCACACCACCTGGACAGACAACACTGCCCTTAAAATCTCTGAAGTGCAGGCTTCCCTCCAACTGTTAACTCCCAGCAGCAAAATGTGCTTCTTTTTACCACTCTTCTTTTTGAATCCTGTCCCCTCTCTCCTTCCCCAACTGAGAAATCTTTACTTGATTTGGCTGATTCCTTACAGGTGGCACTAAGCAGAAGTGTTTTTAACTTACAAAGCAAGAGCACAATTGAGTCTGGTTTGATTTCACAGTCATGCCAGCCAGCCACCCTCAACCCCCACCCCCATATGCATACAATGAAGTGAATTTCTGCATGTTCAGAAGAATAAAGGCTTAAAGAACCACAACTCTAAAGGCATGTAGGTGCTATAATATCTTTGAAAATGTGGCTCGAAGTCTCTATAACTACAGCCCCATGCTGGGGATACACACACTTCCTCCACTCTGCCTCATGGAAATTTTAGTAATATTCAACCTCAGAAAGGCATAATCTCTTCTCAAGATACCTGATGCATACAGGATAGAGGGGTATCCTCTTCTCTCCTAGCACAACCAGCCCATGAGCATACAGAGAGTAAGACTTTACCTACTCCTAGCCCCTCTGAGGTACATAGAGAGAACAGTTCCTATTCTGCACCCTTAGAAAAAGGGCTGCAACTGTGATTTGCCCCACACAGACCATGAAAGTATATCCTCCATTCCTACATACCTGAGCCTAAATGCAATAAAGTGGGCCAGACCCTCAGCTGGTCTAAACGAGCACAACTTCACAGAAGACCACAGATTTACTCTGATTTTGACCAGACAATGGAGAACCATTTCATTATTGCTAAAAGCTAGAAGCCAGTTTCTGCTTTCAAAGTTACAGCAATTTAAATTAAGAAAAAATCTGTTGACTATAATGGAGTAAATCCCAATTAACTGAGCTTTCCTTGTGCAGGGACTGTTTTTTGTTTTGTTTTGTTTTAAATTTATATAGTGGTTTTTAAAAAAGAAATGGGCCACAGGGGTGGAAACTTAATAGATGTCTGCTATATATATAGTAGATGAGCTCAGGATCTGATCCTGTGTCCAGGGCCGGAATAACCAGCCTGGGGGCCCCAAGCTGCCCCCGACCGTGACCCTCACCCTTGTATCCCCCCTGACTGTGGGGGTCCACATTGCTGAGAAGGGACCTGGGGCTAGAGAGTGCTCCCGCCCTGGCCTTGGCCCTGCTCTGGCCAGTCAGCGGAAGGGGGGCAGGACTGGGGGGGCCGGCTGGCGTGTGGTGCGGTGCCCTGCTCCAACACAGCCTCACCAGCGGCCTCGCTTGCTGCAGCTGCGTCACTGCGAGCCAGCCAGCCCCGCTCCTGGGCAGAGTCAACAGGAGCTGGCTCACCTTGCTCCACCCCCAGGGGTGGGTCAGTCAGCCCGGGGTGGGGTGGAGCAGAGCACAGAGCCTGGCCTCTGGCTCCGGGGCCCTGGACCTCCACGCCCAGTGCGGAGCCGGGCAGGAACAGATTAGTGCAGGGGTTTTAGAGGCTTGAGCCCAGGGCCCCGTTTTTGGGCAGGGCCCAGGGCTTAAGCTCCTGCGATAACCCGGCCCTGCCTTTGTGCTTCACATGCTATCTTCCATGAAAAATGTTTGCCCTTCTTCTTTGGCTTTCCCACACCATACTGAATAAAACAGATTTCTGGTTAATAGTTATGTGGCAAAAGTTAAGAAATGTGTTATAGTCTTTGGGCTTCACCTGAGGCCTTTATCATTAGCCACTGACAAGCAACTAATTAAGAAGTACCCTGTATTCTTTCCTTAGATTCTTGTCTTGGTACTTCTAAGATTACAGCATGTGACAGGATGGAAGGGCGTTAGCCTTTTCAGTCTGACAGTTAAATGTACAGATTGCTGTTTGAGCCAGAGGGCATCTTCTAAAAGAAATCATCCTTACAGAGCTTGATAGAATGGACAGAAACTTGAAACATCTGTGATGGCTACAAAATCCCACATTAGGAAACAGTTCTTTACAATGAAACATACTGTGTATGTGACATTAGTGTGACATATAGATTTAGGTATAGATTTTCCTACAGAGAGATATTAAAACTTCTGCTGTGTGATGGAAAGACTGACTTCAACTGTATTTCTTACTTGACTATCTGCTCCTTATGTAATAAACCTTTTTCAGGCAAATAAATATGAACGAGGCATACTGGCCAGTACAGTAGGCTGTTTGTTCTATAAATGGACGGTAGGCCCAATCCTGCAGTTCTTGAAAATTGAAAACTTCTTTTGCTTTCAAAGAGAGTCTTTCCTGTGTGGGAGCAGCAAGGTAGGACTGTGTTGGGTTTTTTGTTTGTTTCTTTGTTTGTTTGAATAATATAGAGTGTTTTGGTTTTTTTCAAATAATAACTGGCTACAGCTGGAAGAACTTCATAGATGTCTGCTGTGTAAATCTCTTAAATATTTTCATGTATTTCTATCACTTTAGATTATATTTGCTATCTGTTCCTGCCACAGCTTTGAAAATAGTCATTGTAAATCTCTATTCAGTGGCTTTATGATGGGAACTAGGATAGAACCTACTAGATTACAACTGATACGATGCCAATTAAATGACATATAAGCAATGTATGGCCATATTTCTGCACATCCCTGAATGACACATAGAATCCTATAAACTGGAAAGGACCATGAGAGGTCATCAAGTCCAGTCCCCTGCACTCATGGCAGAACCAAGTGCCCTCTTAAACCATCCTTGACAGGTGCTTATTTAACCTGATCTTAAAACCTTCCAGTGATGGAGATTCCACAACTTGCCTGGGCAACTTATTCCAGTGGTTAATCACCCTAACAGTTAGTAATTTTTTTCCTAATGTCCAACCTAAACTTCCCTTGCCGTAATTTAAGCCAATTGCTTCTTGTCCTATCATCGGCGGCTAAGGAGAACAATTTTTCTCCCTCTCCTCATGACAACCTTTTAGGTACTTGGAAACTGTTATCATGTCCCCTCTCAGTCTCCACTTTTTCAAACGAAACGAACCCAGTTCTTTCAATCTTCCCTTATAAGTCAAGTGTTCCAGATCTTTAATCATTTGTGTTGCTCTTCTATGGACTTTCTCCAATTTGTCCACATTTCCTGAAATGAGGCACCCAGAACTGGACACAATACTCCATTTGAGGCCTAATCAAGGCAGAGCAGAGTGGAAGAATTACTTCTTGTGTCTTACAATATTCCTATTAATACATCCCAGAATTATGTTTGCTTTTTTTTCCAATAGTGTTACACTGTTGACTCATATTTAGCTTTTGGTCCACTATGACACTTAGATCCCTTTCCACAGTACTCCTTCCTAGGCAGTCATCAATACTAAAGAGACAATGTATATGATATAGTATCTCCTATTGGACCAACTTTCATTGATCAGACCTGATGAGCTCTGTCTAGCTCCACAGCTGGTCTCTTTCACCAACAAAAGTTGATCCAATAAGAGATATTACCTCACCTTCCTTGTCTCTTTCATATCCTAGGACCAATACAGCTACAATATCATTTGCAAACTTCAATATTAAAGCTCAGAAATGTGCCAATACCAAACTGTGCCTTTAAAAATTGGTTTCAGAATGCTTTTAGACTCAGATAATTAAAGTAACTAGTGAAAAGGCTTGAGGTTCACATGATTTTATTTTATCTTTATCTCTCACTGTTCTAACTAGTCAACATGTGAAAATATGGGGGCGGGGGGAAGTTGGAAATGAGGAACACATTTTTTCTCAACCTATATAAAATGGTACCTTGTTTCATGAAAGGTACATGCCACCAACAGAAGATATATCAGCTGATAGTTCATTAGATCTTGGCCTAAAGGCCAAAAAGAAGTTTCTTTTATGACTCCACTTATATTGATGAAGTGCTTTTCTTTCTCCTCCATGTAAAACTTTGATGCTGTGCACCAAAAAAATTACTGGGAATTTTAGTTCTCATACACAACAGTTATTGTTTCTTAATGAAAATGTGTAGTTTGGGATTTTTTTACATCTTTGTGATTTGGACTCCTTATTTTTAAATATATACACACACTCACAATTGGCCAAATCTTTAGTTGAGGTAAAGTGACACCAATTTATTAGCAGGGGATCTAAACCAGGAACTTTTCAGTATCCTACTGGGGATGTTTCTTTGTATGAGATTGTCACAATTTCCTTTTGATTTTTAATTTAGTGGAATAGTTCTTCACCAGTCTGAAACTGTAAGTTTTTAAATACCTTCATTTCACTTTTGAATTTGGGACTGGCTTTGAGGTGGATCATCTTTAATTTTTCAAGCAGCAGGCAGTCAACAAGCAGCAGACTGGTCACTATGGAAACAATATTATACAGCAGATGAAGGTACTTTTCTTTATTAGTTTTAATGGGCCTTTACCACCACTAGATGGAAGTAGTCTTTCAGATGGATCAATAGCACAGTGCCCAATTGCTTAACTCTTAATGAGTACTTTTAATCTTTTCCTTTATGAAATTCTTAGCATCATACATTAGTTCTTCCCTCCATTTCCACTGATTGCAGAAACCTTTATAAAATACCCTTTAGACCACATAACATTTTCCCTTGTGCATTGCTTGTGGTTTCTGATCATACTCCTCAATTTCAGTGGCACGGGACTTGATTCTCCCCTTAGTTATGCTGGTGTAACTCTAAAGTAACTATGTGGAGGCAATAAAATGACATTAGTGAAAATCAGAAATTGAGATTAGAATCAAGATTAGAGTTCTATTCTAGTGGTTCATATCAAGATTATCATCCTAATTATTTATGCTGTTAAGAGGTGCTGCACATATTATTAATAGTAAATAACAAACTACATTCCTTCTGAGCTAAACATGGGATTAAACTAAAAAGTTAGGTCCTACTTCCTCAGTAGTTGCTTACACTGAGCTCCCATCAAGTTACATAGGTTTTACATACATACCCAAAGTAACAAATGAAAAAACACTTGCCATTTATTTTAGCACTTTAAGATCTACTCAATGACAGCTCACACTGCAGAAACATGGATATATCACTTCTTACCATGGGGAGATACACATCATAATAAGACTAATGATGAGGGCCATATTCCGTTCTCACTAATACTATTGTAAATTTGGAGTGACTTCACTGAAGCCAGTGGAGTTACTACAGATTTACACTGGTGAGACTGAGAATAGAACTTGGTTCTCAAAGCAAGACCCTCAGCTGGTGAAAACTGGCATAGTTCCCCTGATTTTAGAGGAGCTCTGGGAGGTCACACCTCTTGAGAATCCAGCCCTAACTTCTTAATTTAATCCACTGTTACAGAATCATATAACACATGCAATCTTACAAGGTGCCCCCTTACATATTGCTCTTGTAAATAATTATTTATTGGCTGCCTTGTCAAGAAACTTGTATGTCCTTTGAAAATGCTACAAAGTCAGATGTCCTCACCTTGAGCCTGATTCAAAGTCTCTTGATAGCAATGCAAAGTCCATCATCAAGTTCAAGGTGTTTTGGATGAAATTATCTCCACAACAACTCTTCCAGGTCTTTTAACAGTTGTGTCAGCAGAACGGGAAAGGAGTGGCTGTGGTAATTTTGGAAGGCGTCTGGAAAGACTTTGAAGCAAGGAGTGAATTGTTCCCCAGTTCCCAAGAGAAACTTTTAGTTCCTGTCACCAATTTAATACAAGGTATAATGGATTTAAAACTAATGGACAAAATTGTGATTTTTAAGCCCTTTTCCTCAGAAGGTTTCCAGGATCTCTCATTTAAGCAGTGGAATGCTACATCATTCTCTACCATAGGCTGTATTTAAGCCCTGATTGAGTCCTAACCCAGCAATGTTAAATGTAATTCAGTCCACAAACAACTTTCTCCTTGTGAAGTCTCCATATAGATAGAACATATAACAATACATACTTCTATGTTTATAAAAAAAAAAAAAAAGAAAAACATATTTGGAGTAAACTAACATCAAGGTTAGGTTTTGAAAAGTCCCAAGGCTTTGTATATTGGTAGGTGAAAACGTACACATAGCCTTCCGGCCGCCATCTCAGGTGGCTCCTAACCCTCCCAATTCAGCGGTAGCATTTTACCCCACCCTCTTCCCTAAGGTTACTGTCCAGACCCTGTTCATCCCTGATGGTCCAAAAATGCAAACATCTCACTGTAAAAGAGAGTGACCCCACCGCTAAACATCTAAGTCCTGGATTCGTCCAAGTACGTAAGAGTGTGCTTACCTGTAAGCCTATTCTTAAGTCTATTCTTATTCAGTGACACTCTTAAGCATGATCTTAAGTTCTATTGACTTCAAGTGCTTTGCTGAATCGGTTGAATGTGCTGGCCCAAGTAAGTGTAGAGCTTTTCCAAGTGGCTCGGCATGCAAGCTGCATAGTTTTCTGTGGGTCAACATGGAAGGAGTCCAGGGCCCAATGATACACCAAAGGCTCCCCAGGCAAAGGGATTATAGTTGTGCTATGCTTTTGTATGGACGGGGTGACATTCCGTGAATTCTCCCCCTCCATCCTTACATAGCAAAAGGGCCTGTTGCAGGATTTATTTTGCAAGCTAATTGGATGTACATATGAGTGACTGAACAACTCTTCTCTGTGTTTGCAACTGCATTCTTCCACATGTGCTCTTCTTATTTAAAAATATTGCCCTATCTGAACCCTTCCATTATTCATCAGCTTCTCATGATGTATTGTAATTTTTAGTCCTCGTACAAAAAGCTTGTTTGGGTGGAAGTGACTGTTGGTTTTTTTTATTACCAAACAGATGAGTGTTTCAAAGGTGCAGCTTTGCAAATATTTGACTTGTGTGAGCCCAAGACACCACCATTTGCCTTGATCCACTGAACATCTGGGCCTCAAAAAAGTAATTATATACCATCTAATTTACCATTTAACAACTGTGCATTTTGGTCCTATTTAATTGAATCTTGTTCTTGGAATCTAATTTCTACAGGAATCTCAGTGGAGTCAATGGGACATTCCACAGGTACACTGGTCTGTGATCAGACTGTAGTACCAATCAGACTGCTGAATCAGGGCCTAAGTTTGTAAGCTCTTCAAGGCAGGGAGCCTGTCTGTTTACATGTTCTTACACAGTACTTAAGTAATTGGGCAGGGACTCTGAGTGGGGAGTTTGGTAATAATAATAATAATTAATAATAAATTATTATTTTAGAACTGGTTATAGAGACCCTGATTCAGGAAAGCATCCATATTCAAGAGACCACTTAAGTACATGCTTAAATCTTATTGAAATCAGTGGCATTTAAACAGTTAATGGACAGTCAATTATTACTGAGAATTGATCCTCAAAATTTATTCTATGAAAAAATGTAAAATTCATCAAATGACCTATTTGGCCAATCCTATGATCTTGACTCAGGAAAGCACTTAAGCAAATGCTTAAACATAAAAGAGTCTGTTAAAAAAAAAACAACAAAAAACCACACTCTAGATTCTGCAGTTTTTCCCATTTCTTCCAGCATTAGCTGCAGTTGATCAGTAGTCTCGCCAAATCAGGCAATATCATCCATATGAAGAGATCCTCTGAATCTGTACATTTCATGCTCCTACTCTGGACTCAGTCTGCTTTGGGATTAGATAAAGTAGGTGAGAGACTGCATCCCTGGCATACTCCTGACTCTACTGAAAACTTGTCTCTAATACAACTGTTGACCCTCACAAAGATAACTGTACAGCTCTACAGTTCCTCCAATAGGCACACTAAGTCCACAAACACCCGCTACTGGTGTCAGGGGTGGTTTAAGAGGGTACTTGGTCCTGCCTTGAGTTCAGGGGACTGGACTCGATGACCTGTCATGGTCCCTCCAGTTTATAGGATTCTATGTATCAGCCTACACGGGGCTGATCAATGCATTGAGTCAAAAGCAGAGGCAAAGTCTATAAATGTCACGTTAACTTCCTTTTGTCATGTACTTGTTTTTCTGTTGCATTCCACAGAGCAAAATAGCAATGCAAAGCTATACATGCTTCCTATAAAACAGAAACAAGTGACCTGCTGATTTTGCATAAGATGTCACTGACAGTGAAGGAGTGAATAGTTTTATCTATCTGGGTGGTGCGTTGATAACAGGAGGTTTCTACGTCTGCATTTTCAAAGGCTTCTCTTTGCGTGACTAGATGGATACCTGCGTGAAAACTAAGATATGAATGTTCAACACGGTAATGCTGATAATTCTGTTATATGGAGCAGCAGCTTGGCAGATAAAAAGAGCTGGAGAGAGGAAACCAATGTCAGAAGTTACTATGTATTCTTAACATCCATTGTTTGAGTTTATCACAAATGAAAAGATGCTTAGAAAAGACAGGCAAGTTGCAGTCTTGTACCAGTTGAGAACAAGACGACGGCAATACTGTCAGTATGTCCAATGCGCAGAAGATAATTTACAGAAGGTTTTTAGGGCTGAGGTCAAAGAAAATAGAGCATGAGACCAAACATGAACGAGGTTGAGATTTTATGGTATTTAAGAAACCTAGCCATTCCCATACTGATTCTTGCTAAAGGAAGAAGATTTACAAGGGACTGTTCAATGGGAAGTCCATTCTACATGCCTCCCCAGCTACATAGAATTATAGAACTGCAGGACTGAAAGGGACCTCATGAGATAATCTAGTCCAGTCGCCTGCACTCAAGGCAGGACTAAATATTAACTGGGCCATTCCTGACAGATCTCTGTCAAACTTGTTCTTAAAAAACTCCAATTACAGAGATTCTACAACCTTACTAGACAATTTTAGGTTGGACATTAGGAAAAACTTCCTAACGGTCAGAGTTATAGCTGTGGGGGTCTGCTTCTTCTGTTAGCACAAATGTTATAATAATAAATTAATAATATATGGTGATGATGAAGATGCTCACATTTGTGGTTATATAGCTCCTTATACATGCCCATTCTCTGCCTTTGTGCTGCCTTATTGTTACCCTGACACCTAGAGAACAAAAATAGGTACATATGAAGCTTGAAACAGACTTGCATTCCGTGTGGACAACTCAGACTAGGCTTAGTGTGTCTTGCTTTCCCTGGCTATGTCCACACTGGCAAGTTAGTTCGAATTAAGGAAGCTGAATTCGAACTAACTAAAGCCATGGCTACACTAGGCTTTAATTAGTTCAAATTAAGGGCTTCCTTACTTCAAACTAATAACTTCGAATAGGGTATTAGAAGTAAGGGTTAATTCAAACTAATTATTTCGAATTAACCAATGTGGCCATGTTAGTTCGAACTAATTTCTTAGTTCGAACTAACCAGCCCATTGAAATCAATGGAGATTGCTAATCTGAATTAAGCAAGTGCCATTCATGGCACTTGCTTAGTTAGAACTAATTTTTTCTAGTTCGAATTAAGTTAATTCGAACTAACTAAAATTAGTTCGAATTAGTTGGAACTAACTGATTCGAACTAATTTTAGTAAGTGTCGACATAGCCCCTGTGTGTAAGCTTTACTATATTTTCACTGGAGTACAACAATCTGTGTTGCTTGCTGAATGATCTGTTAAACATTGAACTCAATAGGATTTAAACATATGCTTAAAATCAAGTACGTGTTTAAATGTTTGGCTGAATAGAGATGGATTTTAGCACATGCTTAAGTACTTTGCTGAATCATGGTCTGTATGTCATGATTAACCCTTACAGAAGAGTCCTATAAAATGTAATGCAGAATAAGTCTGGAGGGGAGGGGGTTAAATTTATAAAATAATCTATAGATTTTATATTAGGGACAATTCAATTCTATAGCCTTTTGAATTAATTTCTACAGAATCCTAGTTGGTTTCATCACTACGGACAAGGAAACTTTAACTTAAATAACAGTCACTTGCTGATGTGCCTAAAATGGAAATCTATGACTATTTCAACCATTTCACATTTAAAATCTCACTCAGCATGTACCTTACAATAAACAGAGTGCAATATATATCCGTTCTTTTTCATCCCAAAATATCTTCCTACTGGCCAGAACTCCTCTTCTAGGTGAAGTTAGCATGCTTTTTGGTGACTGCTCATATACAAAGGCACACACAGAGATACATATACACACAGACAGACTTAGACTGCAAGTTTCTTGGGGCAGGACCTGTATTTTTATTATGTGTTTGTACAGCATCTAGCACAATGGGGTCTTGGTCCGTGATTAGGATTCCTAAGAACTACAATAGTATAAATAATAACCAACAAATTCAGGAAGGCTAGTCTCTGTGGACCGAAGGACATTTGCATTTATCTATTACCTTTCATCTATACAGGTCTCTTTTACGAGGATGGACAGTTATTCGGGGGACTGTTAAAAGAAAATGCAATATGCTGCATGCTAAACTACTGTCAAAGGAAGCTTGATTGAATGATGTCTTTTAAAACTATAGTATAGCTCATGGGGATGTAGAAAGGGGGATGGGGCAGGGAAGAAAAAGAAATAAAGTGCCTAGAGATTGCAAATGGGAAATCTGATGCTTAGGTTTAAAAGTGAACAGTGTCCGGTGTCTATAATAGCTACAAATGAAGCCAATCAATAGTATGTACAAAATACCACTATAATGCTCTATAGTCTTAGATATCTCTAAATGAATACAGATGGCATGTCTTCGGCTGAAGTACTTTGATCAGACGGAATATTACATAGATTTTTGTCCCTAACAAAACTTGACTCCAAACAAGACACAAAATGGAATGGGCCAGAAGGTCGTGTTAACCTTGTGGTTTTATAGCAAAGTGCAGTGGGAGACGAAAAAGGCCCAATGTTTAGAAGTTTTGCACATGGGTAGAGCCAGAAAGTCTGGCTGCTATCTGTTATCCTAGCATTAGCAGGCAAAGGAAAAAGCGTTAATGGGGGTTTAAGGAAAAGATTGGTAACCTAATATTAGTGAACCAATATGTCTGTCACTTCTGTGTTCATTAGTTTGATCAAGCTGTCAAAACTTTAGGAGACTGAAGAATAGTAATAAAGCTAGCAGTTCCCATTTGCCAGCAATCACAGTTCTATTGTACATAGTCCATTTCAGAAATTTCCATCTATGTTTCACTGTACAGTGTTTTGTTAGCAGCTGCTCTACTGCACATGACAGGTCAGACTGACAAGTGGTTACTGAAGGTGGCAGAAAGAAAACTGTAATAAGCTGAATGTTATTGAGGGAATATACTGAGAAGTATGATACGTCTTCTTCTGAAATCGTCTTGGTATATGAAATACAACAATAACACCAAATAAATAATTATCTGCTAAATGCAAGCAATAGCAATAACATGATACACTTCTGTAGCATCTTCAATCCAAGACTATCAAATAATTTTACAGACATTAACAAATGTATTCCTCCAACAACTCTTTGCAGATAATATTTTTACTTCCATTTCACTTAACAACACTGAGGCAAAGGGACATCCTTTCAAAAGGGCAGCTTCTCTTTTGTCATATGTAGTTTGCACCCATATTTTCATTCCAACTAAACTGTGAGCATGAATCTTAGTATTTGCACCTCAGCTACCTCTCTGTGTGTACTAAACAAGAAGATAGAGCCTCCAGTACTCTAATATTTACCTTCAGTTCAGGCCAGCTGCAAATTTTGCAAAAGGAAACAGCATTGGTAGGTAAGTGATCAAGCTTCAGCGCTGGAAATCTATGGCATAATATAGGTCCCCAATCCTGTCTCTTAATCACAAAACCACCATTCCTGCCCAAAGCAGGAACAATAAATTAAAGCTGCTTCTGTAAAACTTCCATAACTACTCTCCTTCAAAACAGAATAATCTCTTTCACACTCTTCCAATCCCTCCAATTCTGTTTCCCTGCATAACAAGCTTTATAACTCATTTTAATGGCAAAAACAGCCTTGGGCTACTCTATAAAAAATAAACTTCCAAGGGTGTATGCATGGCTGTCACTGTCTGGCTGTCCTGGGCTGTGTCTGTCTGATACTTGGGATCAGAGAGGATACTGAAATTTACAAAATTGCTTTTTTTCCCCCCCTGAGCCTACAAAACTCAGAAGCTGTGATTCTATTTTTCAAACATCTCATTCTAGAAAAAAGGTTTCTTAGTAGTGCAGGCAGTACACCCAGGGATTTCTAGGCACCAAAGTTAACATAAAAAGTAAGCACCAGGCTATACCAAAGAGTTAGTTCTGGGGGTTTGCTCTGCACAAGCGAGCGGAGTAAACCCCTTTATCCCCAACAGGCATTAGCAGGCATTCAGTGAGGGGACTGGTAAAGCAGACTTCGAGTTTGAAGAAGTAGGATGAAGTAACCATACCTTCCAACCCACACTGAAGTTCTAGGAGACAGAAAGTCACAGAATCCCCATACTTACCATAAACCAACTAAAGTTAAACAATAAGAAAGGCAAAAAGCATGTTAGGGGGATGACGAAAATGTAGCACATTACTACAGTGCTTGAATTTGGGGATTTCCTCTCTGCTCCCACCATCCTATAAAATCTTTCTGACCTCCCTAATCCTGCTCCCGTTTTACTTAGCTCTCCCACGTTCCTCTTGTCTTCACTCATCATCCCGTGCTGCCAGGGTCGGAATAAGGGGTCCCGGGGACCCAGGCTGCCCACTTTTGTGGGGTCCCCAGCCTGAAGCCCCACCCCTCCACCATGGGCCCCCTCCATCTGGGGCCTAGCTCTCCCTGCCTGGGGCTCTGGCCCCCACCACAGTGGCCTGGGGGCGGGGTGGGCATGACCATGGAGCCAGAGGCCATGGCCAGCCTCAACACGCCCACCCCAAACTGGCTAGACTGCCCAAGGGGCGCTGCATTTGAGGGGCGGGGCTGGCTCGCAGAGTGGCTTCCGGAATGGCTCTCCAGGCCTCACAGCGCTGTTGGGCTGCTGTACCAGGGCCCCGCAGCTCAGCCTAGTAGGCTGAGTCCCAGTAGGGCCCAACAGTGCTGCGGGGCCTGGAGGGCCACACTGGAGGCCACTCTGCGATAGCTGGTCCCATCCCCCCACCTCCCTTGCAGACCAGCCGGTCTGGGGATGGGGTGGGAAAACCATGGCTGGCTGCAGCCTCTGGCCCTACAGCCCCCATCGCCAGTGCCCCCATCCCAGTGCCACTGGCAGGGCTGGATAAACAGGGAGTTTAGGGGCTGAAGTGCTGGGCCCCCCTTCAGGCTGGGGCCCAGGGCTGCAGCCCCTACAGTTCCTGTGTAAATCTGGCCATGCATGATGCTTAAATCTTGTAGCCTTTCCAGTGATACCTTCCTGGTCTTCCCCTAATATCTTCGTCTACCACTGCAATTCTTTGGAGTTTTCTCTGAGCCTCAGGGTCATTCAGCAACCTAGGTCACTTTCTAAGGCCTAGAAAATAGAGTATGGGCCTGAGTCTCCTTTTGCTGACACTGCTGTATATGAGGGGTAACGCCACTGGAATCGCATGAGCTTTCGTGGGAGAAAATCCCACTTTGTCAGACGCTTTGAAGAT